>LR750636.1:0-153018 GCA_902729485.2 Mus minutoides
GTCTTATCAAAGTGGAAGTAGCTACTCAACCCCACAAACCTCTCCTCTTCTGATAGGAAAGGGGCGGGGGGAGACACAGTAGGTTGGCTATGAACTGATACCCCTGTCCTGAAATGTCTGTCATTTCTATGCAGTATTAGGATCAATTCTAGGAAAATGACTCAAGGAAATAAATTAACCTTTAAACAAATATCCACAAATGACCTTTGTGTTACTCTTGAAAATCACCCGAGTTATTTCTATGTAAACTATGTATGTAGCACATTCTCTATTCAGAGTTGAGATTCTTTTTCTTTTTTATAAGTGTGCAAGCATTTGATAGTATCGCATAATAGCAGTAGTCACAGTTTTCTTCCAAAGTACACATGGCTGAGTGCTGGTAAGGTATTGTGCCCCATTCGTTTGTAGTAACCTGGTGAGAACTCTTTCGTTCTTTATCTCCTGGATGCTGTCAGGATTAGAAAGAGGAAGGAATGGGAAAAGATGCTCCTGTGGTCTCTTTCAAGGTCACACAGTTCGGAGGATTTCCCATCTGTAAAGCATCTGAAACACAACAAACATTCTCTCTTTTCTCCCTCTTAAATGGCTGAGCTGGTTTCTATACCAACATTAAGTACATATTTTCAAAATAAACTCTCCAATTCTTTAAAGTCAAGCTATGGTTGTCCCTAGGGACACTGCAGGGCTTCTGTGCCACATGTATGTCAGTAGGAAGCAGAGAGGAGGGTGGGAGAGTTGGCTCTGGGATCATCACATGTATAGAGAGCAGGCTCTGTACCTCACTCATCTGGGCAGCATAGTAGAGCCGGCCTGAAATGTGGGCATTGTAGGTGAGCTGGTCCTGAGTCGGGAGAGTGGGAGAGCTGGGGGGCTGACCAGCTTAAATACCTCTCAGGTCCAGATCTGGGGCATGAATGAATTGCCCATTCCCAACATCTACCCCATCCACGAGTGCATGAAGGGGCTGGTCCTACAGATCCAAACCTATAGGATCTCCATGACACAGAGCAACAACAGGATATCCAAGAGGAGTCCTAGTGAGGTTCCAATACTGATAGTGTAGCAGAAGCCAGAAGCCTTGTGCCAGTGAAAGGACTCCTTGCAATGACCATTTGCAAGCAAAGAGATGTAAACAAAAGGGTATACCATGAGACACACTGACATACTACAGCTTCCACGAGGAGATTTTTTTTTCTCTGTTGGAGGTTGCAAGGATGGAGGATGGGTGTGAAAGGAGGAGGAGACTGGGGACATGTTGTTCATGAAGAACAAATAAAGGTTTTTTTTTTTTTTTTTAATGCAAACTATGATTCTGCATTTAATTCCCAGATTGTCACTTCCATGATCCTCCTCCCAGAAACAGTTGGACTCCTAGCACCGATGTGTAAGAAAATGCTCGCTGTTTGATTTGGTCTTGAGACAGAGTCTCTCTCTATTGCTCTGGATGACCTGAAATCCACTATGCAGACCTACCTGCCTCTGCCTCCCCAGTCTTGGCATTAAGGTTAAGGGCATGCACAATCACAGCCAGCCATTTTCATATTTAACTTTATTTTTTAATGTTATTTTGGAGACAGTATCTGTCCACACACTCTGGCTGTCCTGGAACTCACAATGAAGACCTGGCTGGCCTTAAACTCATAAAGATCCCTTTGCCCCTGCCTCCTGAGTGCTGAGATTAAAGGTGTGAGTCACCACACCTGACTTTACATGGGTTTAAATGTTAACTCTGAAAACTGCTATGCTGGGAAAGAGTTTATAGTAGGGTGGCTGGATAGAAGCTTTTGCCTCTTCCTTGATTCTGAGCATTCACAGAGTCCTTACAAATGCCAGGCAGGGGTGTGGGGGGTCTGAGGGTGTGGGGGGCAGCAGACCTCATGCTGGTGTTTACTCATGGTGCTTAAATGGGGTGTGGTATTATCTTTAAGGTTAAAAAAATAAGAGTGGAATCAAGCTGGGCGTGGTGGCGCATCCCTTTAATCCCAGCACTCGGGAGGCAGAGGCAGGCGAATTTCTGAGTTCGAGGCCAGCCTGGTCTACAGAGTGAGTTCCAGGACAGCCAGGGCTACACAGAGAAACCCTGTCTCGAAAAACCAAAAAAAAAAAAAAAGTGGAATCTAATGCTAATTTTCTAATAAGTTTCACCTTGGGACACAGATAGATACACACAGGGCCCTGTTTACTTGTCTAGAAGAGTCTCTGTTCACCTCCCTCCAAAGACAGAACCTTACTTGATTACCAGTTGCCTGAGGGCAGGGTGGGTGGCCTGGTGTCAGTCAGAATAGATGATCAAGGGGGCAATGCTGGTGGGGGCTGTGACCCTCCCTATGTGGGAGACTGAGGCAGGAAGACTGAGAGTTCAAGGCCAGGCAGAATGAGAAAGAGCAAGTTCACAGCCAGTCTGGGCTAAATGGTATCAAATCAAAACCTTAAGAAAGGGTTGTACTGTAGATCAGAGGTAGTGCCACCCACCGAGTATATTTCCCTGGGAAGCCATTGCTCCAGTCCTGTTACTCATGGGTTTTAATGTTTTGTTGCGTGTATGCTTAGGAGGGCCACTGATGGTAACAATTATTTTTGCTTTTAGAGTTTACCGTGTACCATCAACTAAATGTTGGTATGTATCAGGAGGTTTGGAGGGAGTCAAGAACTATAATTGGCTGCCTATTCACTATGGGAAATTACTTCGAGTATTTATTCTCAAAATATCAGAATATTAAAAAAAAAACAAAAGACTGAAAACAAAGACTTACTTTATTTAAAAAACATTTTTTTTTCTTATTGAAAAGATGTTTAAAATGATTACTGTATTTTAAGCCACATTTTAGTAAATAGATACTTTTAAAATTGTGGGGAAAAAAATACCAGTAAGAGGAGGAAGAAGAGATGAGAGAGAGAAAGAATACTGACATTCCCTATTTGGGGGGGGGGAGATAGGCTTATTTTGTACTTAATGTGCTATCTAACTTATAGACAATAGCTTCAATAGAGCAATGCACAGCCGAGTGAGATTTGGCATAGAAGCATCCTGGCCAGAACATATGATAACGTGCCATCCATTGCTATATTCCCATCCTGACCCGGAGGCCACAGGGCAGTCAGGCTTGGAAGCACTCAACCACTAGAATCAGCAAGCCAGTTGCGAACAATTGCTCTATCTTCAGAAGATGCACTGATAGCTAAGATTTTCCCCCTATACTGTTGGCAGCATGGTCATTCCCAACTCCTGAGGTAGCCAGACATGGAGCTAAGGGTCTGCTGGAGGTAAAACAAAGAAAGGGTGATAATGAACTACTCCATCTGATAAATGGACCCCTGGGCTGACAACGCTTTCTGCCCCTGTGAGTCCCCTGGGGACACTTGTGCTATAGATAGGACTCGCTAAGCTCCCCAACAGAAGGATGCTACAGTCTGTCTCATCTCTTGAAAGACACTGGATGGAGAGAGAAGCAGGCAATGGACACTTCTCCTTCAGGACCGTGCAGCTTCCCTTTCTCCAGATGGCTGGTACTCACAGGCATCCACTGATAGACAGGCTGGTACTCACAGGCTGATAGACAGGCTGGTACTCACAGGCTGGTATACAGGTTGGTACCCACTGACATACAGGAATGACCTGAGATGAAGTTTAATTCTGAGTTTCTCCATTCTACCAGGATGGCCCAGCTTGGCCAGGGTATGGCTGAAGCGTGAGGGACCTTCATGCAGCCTCTGAGGGTTAGGTGAAGGCATTCATTTTGGTACAAAATGTATTCACTGAGTTTTAGGAAATAGCCATTATTCTGCTGACGTGTTCCTGTTCTAAACAGAATTTCTAGCATACTATTCCGAAGAAGCTTTTACACAGTGAACAATCAAAGTGACAAAACACAGACAAGGTCTCAGAGGGCAACCTCACAGCACCGGCTCGCTGAACTGGCGAGGCCAGACAGAGATGTTCTCTTCCTGGATCACTGAAGAGAATGATTGACAGCCTGGCCACCTCCAAGACAATTGCTGGAGTGACATGTCTAGAGAGATTCGCATTACTTAGAGCAGATTTTAGCCTGATACAACTTCCTGTGGCTGATGTAAGCTCCGGATGGTGTCGTGTGGGCTGTTCCTCTAAGACCAATCTCATTTGCCGTCAGTGTTCTAGAAAGCATGCCCAAGAGGCATGCTGGTTGTCCAAAGCATGTTAATAAATACCGCTCTCACCCTTCACCATTGGTAAAGCTGTTTCTCACTATTCATGGGTCCAATACTGTAAGCATCTAGGCTCAGTTCTTGAGAACCTTGTCCTGTGGTGAATCTAACTCTATGGTGTGTGTCTCTTTGTCCGCACATCTACAACTCTCTTGCTCCACACCAAGGCTGGGTTATTCAGTGAGGCCGATTAACGAGAGCCTGGCTGCTAATATATCCTGAAGACGTTAGTCTCTTAAAAATGGTTCCCAGAATTAATATATTCTTTGGCTTAAGTTAATGTTAAATAAGCAAGTGAGAGAAAGGAGGCCTGAGGGAAATGAGAAGCAATTCAGATCCAAACAAATTTTCCTTTTTTTCTAGTCATTCCTTCTATGTTTTCCCAACAGTAAGAGGTGATTCGTGGGTTGAGCTAGCCCGGGTCATGACTTCATGTTGTCTTCACGGATTAGAAAACTTGTCATTTCAGTGTGTTTGTCACGCTTTGGGGCTACCAATTCAAACCGTTCAGTTTTACAAAGAATAAACAAATGAAAACAGCACCTTCAAATTTCACACTAACAAAATAGACTGATAGCTGTCTCCTCTCAGACTTCCCAGAGAGTCCTTGAGCACCTTTGAGCACCTCTGAGGAGGTTCATCTCACCTGCTGCCTAAAACAAGAAGCACCTTCCCTGCCAGCCCACCAAGGCTCTAAGCATCCTGGATGCCTTCTGGGCAGTAGGAGAGATGTGGCCTGAATTTGTCCTTTGATGCATGTACGGGCGCAATAGAGTTCAAATCAAAACCTTTTAATACAGTCAGGGGCTCTTAGCACCTTTGTCACAGAAAGTTCTCAGTTCTCTGCTGCGTTCCCAAGCAGTCGGGGGTCCTGCCCCGTCTCCTGAGGCACACGGAAGAGAAGGTCATCACACCTCTGAGCTGTCGTGGTAGTGGCTCTGCGGGGACATCATGGGCTCAGTGCTTCTAGAGCTCTTTGGAGTATCCTTGCCCTTCATGCTCCTGTTCCTACACATGACTGCCGCAGCCACAGCCAGGCAGATGGTGAGCAAGCCCACCGTGAGGCCTCCCAGGACAGTGACTAGGCTCACTTCAGAGCTGGGACTATTGAGCTCCCAAGGCAGGATGCCGTCAGGAGGAAGTCTTCCGTGGGGGACCTGCCTCTTGCCACGGCGGTCCAGGGAGATGTGTTGGATGTTTGTTCCCCGGTTGTTCTCAGCACCGATTTCCCCTGCGAGTGAGGGCGTGCTCCTGACTGCTCTCTTCTTCCAGTTCTTGGTAGTTGCCTGGGGTGGTCCGTGATGCACCACAGAATGATAATGGTACTCCAGGCTCCTCTTGCCAATGCCTCGATGGGTGTTGTCCTTAGACTTTACCGTATAGATTGTGTGTATGTACCACTCTCGGCCCAAGGCAACCTAGGAAATAGAACCCCAGACTTAGGAAGTTAAATTCAGTGTGCACCCAACTCAGGATTATCTGCAGAAGAAATTTGTAAGAGAGGTCATAATAAACGACCATTTTGTCTGTGAATTAATCTACACCACACTCTTGTGTGACAGGTTTGTATCAAGCCAACTCCATAATATACTCTGTGTAGCCCTCACCCTCCTTTTTATTTTGTAGTTTGGGGGCTCAATCTCAGGCTCATACATGCAAGTGACCTCAGAGCATCCAGGATCACATAGAAACCCTGTCTCACTTTCTCAAAAAACAAAAAACAAAATAATACAAAAAAATCATGTTTTGGTTTATTATTATTATTATTATTATTATTATTATTATTATTATTATTATATTATTGAGGCAGGGTTTCTCTGTGTAGCCCTGGCTGTCCTGGAGCTTACTCTGTAGACCAGGCTGGCCTCGAACTCAGAAATCCACCTGCCTCTGACTCCCAAGTGCTGGGCAAAACATGATTTTTTAATGTTTATTTTGTATGTATGGGTATATTTTGACTGCATGTATGTTTTTGTGGTGTATGCATGAAGAGGACAGAAGAGGGAATTGGGTTATCAGGAGCTGGAGTTATAGATGGTTCTGAGCCATGGTAGGAATTGAATCTAGGTCTTCTGCAAGATCAGTCAGTGCTCCTAACCAGTGGGCCATCTGTCCAGCCACCATTGAACAGTCTTATACTAATCCATTAATAAGATAGGTAGAACTTATATTGCATCGAACAGTCTCATTCTTCCCATTTACCATATGCATGCCTGTCTCATTTTCATTTTTTTCTGTGATGCGCCTGAGACAGAAGTGTTTAGCACTTACCTATAGTTACATAGCTCCCGTGTGCCTAGACCTACCTGAAAGAGTGGCGTTGAGTCTACTTTAAAACCATCTGATCCAGGCTGATTCACTAAGAGAACAGCTTCAGGGTCATCCACTGCCAGTTTGGCATTAAACAGGACATCTCCAAAGCTGGTGGCTTGTGTCTCTGGCTGAGCCTTATCCTTGAAGCAAGAAGGAAGATAATTATGTCTGTAGATGGTGCCAAGTTGGCAAGGACAGAAAGCTCTCCTGTAACTTTAGGCAAGTACGAATTATCATAAAATGTCACTATGTAATTTAAGTAAAATAATGATAGTGTTTTAAAATATAAGATAAGAAGGCTTATCCTTGACACTTGAGACTGATCGTTGGGTCAACACACTTACCACAATTTTGAATCTATGTAAGAGTGAAGGAGAATCAGCCAGGCAGCCATATTCCGCATTCGCTGGGCTGTACTTGGGCACATAGCCGTCATCCCCCGTGCATAAGAACACCTTCTCAATGCTGCAGTGAAAGGAGTCACCAAGGTTCTGGACAGGATCCACCATGACACGGCCATAAATCACATCCCCTAAAACAGAGGCGGAAATGTAATTCTGTTATATGTGATGACACCATAAACCATTAATGACAGCAACACTGAATGTTTCCTTTGCTTCCTAACCCATCACTGAACACTGAAGTGCTCTGTGTTCCTCTCAGGATATGGACTACTCTCAGGGACTCAGTCAAGGGCACCCCATTGACTGAGCACAGAGAATTAAGACATTATGGAGCCACAGTAATTTCAAGGTCTGACTTAGAGTTTGATATTATAGCATCCCTTTCCAGTTTACATGATTTGCTTAGTTGGTGAGATGTTGACTAATACAAACCAACACTAAAGAAGAAATTATCAATAACATGCCTAATTGAGTTCATTTGCTTTTGAAGGAGGGTTCAACGAAGCCCCTGGCATTGAACCTTATATCTGCACAGATATGGCTGCAGCCCTTCAGTACACTATATATTTTGCTAGGAGCTGAGCATACAGCACCTATCAAGGGAGGCACAGTTCTCTCCTATGAGGTGAAGAACACCCCAGACACAGAGGACAATAGAACATCACACATACATAGGACAACAGGAATTAGACACACAAGACAACAAAACATCCCAGACACACAGGACCACAGAACATCCCAGACACACAGGACCACAGGACATCCCATACACACAGGGTCACAGGACATATCAGACACACAGGAACACAGGACATCCCAGACACACAGGACCACAGAACATCATAGACACAGGACAACAGAACCATTCTCTCATCTAATGAGTGTTACCTTCTGCAAAAGCAACGTCACTCTCCTGCCCAAATCCCATGGACCCATCAGACAACCAGAGATTCTTCTTAGACAGCAGATACATATGGGTGTTCAGGCTGAACTCAGCCGCCACTGGATCACTGACCTAAACCAAGGGAGAAACATTTTTGTTTTTTGTATCCGTGGGTCTGATGTATACAAGGGCACACACACTGCTCACAGGCAAGCCATCACCTCACACGGCCATCCAGAACCCTACCTTTAATTTTTACTGCCCACCCAAAGTACTTTACAGAGCTACCGCCCCAACTATGCTTTTGAGAAACAAGACAGGTGACGTTAAATCATTTTTCTGTTTGAGTGGGAGTAAAGCGCGTCACTTCTACTCATACCTAAGGTTGATTGTGTCCCACAGGAAAAGTGTTTATAAGTATTATGGTCAGCATGAGGCTAACAGTATAAGTTATTGGACTAAGGCTGGCATTCGACTTTTACAAATACCTCAGGCCAGTAATGTATTAAGAGGTGAATTCTCATATTCCTTGAAGGCTAAGAACAAGAAGCAATGTAGACTTCTATAGAAAATCGTCACATCTCCAAGCCAGCAAGAGAGAAAGCAAGATCAGACAACAGCTAAATAGTTCTTACAGGAACTGAGACTGCAGCTCTTAGGCTGGAAACTAACAACAGATAAGAACCCTCTTCCCTTTGCTCTCCCTTGGTTTCTTCCTGTATAATTTCCTTTTCTCTCAATATTTGAGAATTAAAGGACACCCATTTGTGAAGATGCATGCATTAAAAAAAAAGATTTATATTTTTATGTATAGGATTACTCTGTTTTCATGCATAGCAAGAGAGGGAATCAGATCCCATTACAGACGGTTTTCAGCCACCAAGTAGTTGCTAGGAGTTGATTCAGGACCTCCTGAAGAGCAGCCAATGCTCTTAACCATCTTTCTAGCCCCAAGGATGCATTTATCGATTAAAGAGAATCATGACTTTGAACAAAAATGGATTTTATCCTGACAGTTCTGTGAGATGTACCTGTTGGAATCGAATGTCAAGGTCAAAGGTGACAGGCTCTCTGGGGTTGCAGGTGACCGGCAGACGGTACTCCTGGTTGGATGGGGTGGTGCAGGGCACCAACTTTACTGTGTAGGTGCCCGAGTAATCACGAACCTTTGAGGAGAGAGAAGGCATTTTCATTCTGAATTGTTCAGCGTTATCTGATGGCAGCAGAGACAGTCCTTGGGTGCACTTACCGCAAAGTCTGACACGAAACTCCACTGCTGGACTGGCTGATTATAGGTTGGTTCACTCCGTATAAGGCGGAGGGAAAATGTGAGGCCTGGATGGTCAGCTGACACGATCAGTGAGCTGGTAAAGGAAGCTGGAAGAACACCAAAAGGCCCAACGGTCTACAGGTTAAATGGAAACAACCTACCACAGCGTAGTTTTCAAAGTACCAGGTCACCTAGTATTTAATGCTTTCTTACAAGTCTTCAAGGGTGGTGTATTTACCCCTATTTCAAAGATGAAAAAAAGTCTGGGCAGATAGTCACTATGGGACTTTCTCAACCACATTGGCTGCGTGACTTTGGATTCCTAATTCACTATCTTTTCTGATCTCTGTAATTTAGCTGAAAGGTAGGTGCTCAGGGCTCCACCCAGGGAGTCAGTTGCAGGGCAGCCAGGGTGGAGTGAAGGCTGGACTAGCACATCAAAGCCATGGGCTGAACTTAAAATAGTCCACCAGCAAAGCCATTCTATGAATGAACTCTTCTAATAAGATAGCCTACAACCAGGCTAGTCACAGATCCAGTTCATTAGAGACATGGGCACTTAGAAGGGACTCCAAAGTCCATGAAATTCTCACTCCCCAGAATTCATCATCTTAATGCAGTCATGGGATCCTTTTAGGTTTTGTGTTTCGGACAGCTTAATCTGCTTTAGAAATTACAATGAGCCTTCTTTTCTTCTTGAACATCCAGTTCTGTTTTCTCCTTTCTGAGAGCTGGTGCCCAGAAAAGGACGGCTGTGAGGATAGTGAATTCTTCCCCTTGCTGCCCGACAAGGCGCCCAGCAGAGAGCCAGGAAACCAACTGGGTAACGTGGAAAATCAGAGGAAAAAAATGAACTATTTCTAATGAAATAGCCTTTGTAACACAAACAAATACCAGCTTATTGACAGATAAATATCTTATTTAATATTCAAAGCACAGCCAGTTACTGCCTAGCCAGTCTCTACCAATTGCAGTTAACAAGGCTGAAACTTGAATATGAAAGCCAACTGCCTCTATGTCTCCATTAAAGTTTCTCACAGACCTAGAAGAAAACTGTGCAGAAAATTGTTGGCAAATGGACCCACTGAAATGAGGTTTCTGTGTCACTGACACGGAGCACAGAAAAAGACTGTTATTCCGTGCCTTCTAGGAAGGAAAGCTCTTATTAAAATATCCCCAGTGCAGTTCTCTTTCCCATGTATTCAGGGGTGCTACCTTTCTCTGAATGTCTGTATGGTGGTAGTTTTCCATAGGGTAGGAGACAGGTAAACGATAACCAAGTATTAAGGACATAATTACTCTTATGGGACCCGTATGAAATGAAGGCTTTCCAAGCTAGATGGGAAACCTGCTGAGACCTGTGTGGATATAAAGATGTGGTCCTGTGGGTGGTCGCTGCCCAAGGATGATGAGGCTTACCAGGATGGGACAGCACAAACAAGCCGTGGAACTGAGCCTCCGTCTTGAAGTTCACAGCCAGGCGTCCCTCCTCACCAATGCGCATGCTGGTTGGGTAGAGAGAGCCTACAGAGAGAAGCCCAGGAGGATAAAATGTAGGTGGCCAGACACCTTCATCCTTAGACCTTTTTTTCTTCTGACCTATTTGGCTTAATGCCCAGACTCTGTACAAAAATGAATTCTAAATAATGATGATGATAATGATAATAATAATAATATAGTTACAAGTTTCTTTCTTTGATAAGTATAAATGAGGGGCAAAACGAATTAAGAAATATAAGCCAGGTCACTATAAAATAACACAAATACTATGAAACATTTTTTTTCAAGTGATGTTTTACAAAAACAAAGCTGTAATTGAGAGAGATGACGAATGGCCTTGCTGAGACTGTAGAGAAGGATACATGTACATGAAAACACCCTTCAGCTCCCCAGAACAACAAGGAATTGTGTGGGCTTAAAGAAAACTGATGCTTCTCAACCATCCCCCTTGACAAATTGACAAGATGAAAAAAAATAGACTCGAGATTCCAAATAATTCTATAGCACTGAAGAGTTGTGGGTAGGAGAGAGAGAGTTTGAGGCTAGTCTGGACTACACAGTCAGTCTGGTGAGGCTAGCCTGGGCTACACAGTCAGCCTGGTAAGTTCCTCTCAACCCCCTTCTTCACCTAAAAGAGAAAGGGAATAAATATTCATTTCTTTTTCTGTGTATCTTCTAAGATAAAATGTGGAGTTAAATCCCTTGAGGCAATCTGCACTGACCGTCCAGGATGATCACTGTGTTTTTGCTCGAAGGGAATTTTAATCTGTCCTATACGGCGGAATTATACTTCAGGTATGCGATCAATTTGTCCTGTCTTCCTGGCTGTCAAAATGTCAAGTTGCTGTGATATAGGTGTTCATAGACTCAGCAGAGGAATGTGAGTTTGAAAGGAAAAAGCATGAATTCTGTTCATGGGTAATCTTGATACTCGTGGGATCTGCTCGTCACCACCACCACCACCACCACCACCACCACCACTACCACCACTACCACCACCACCACCACCACCACCACCACCACCACTACCACCACTACCACCACCACCACCACCATCACCATCATTTGAGAGTCAGTCTTACATTATCATCGTCTGAGAGACAGTCTTACTACATAGCCCAGGCTGTCCTCAGACCCACAGCGACCCTCCTGCTTCACCCTCTTAAGTGCTGGGATTACGGATGCAAGCTACCTGCCTAGATAGCTTCTGGCCTTCCCGATTCCCACCTGGGTACCAACAGCTCTGCAGATGCTGAAGGGCTTCCAGTCAGGAGTTCTCCACGCCAGTGTTCTAAGACATTTGTCTACAGTACCATGGAACGGTGGAGTTTTAATCAGAGGGCTATTGAAGCTTGGACTGCCCCATCAGAAGAAATTCAAACCTCAAGTTTTAGCAATGTGCTTGAGGTTACATGGATCACAATTAATTAGTTGTAAAGTCAGAACTGGAACCCAGGACAGGGTTTATCATTGGTCTTTAAAGTGATCCTCTCATTTCAGAAGCAAAATGTGCAACTTTCCCCTGATTTATTCCCAATTTTCACAAATGGAATCCTTCTATTTAGTAGAACCCAGAAAACTCTATGGATTGCCCTATGTAAAATATAAACAATTAGTCACATACAATAGACAGTATACCTGAAACGAAGATGTTAAATTTCATAGTCAAACATCATGCAAAGTTTGAAGCATTGATATGATCTTTCCTTGACAAAGGTTTTAAAAAGTCATGTTATTAGTGAATATAAAAATAAAGGTATCGAAAGGTATCTGCCCCCATAATCTTTACCTGCAATAAAACCAAAATTACCTTCCTGAGTAATTACCAAAGGTAGGAAAGATGCTTTGGGAACCACAGCGACCCACCTTGCAGTTCAGCTTCTGGGGGACTGCCGATCCCATGGTTCCACAAGATGGCAGTGTCGTACACGAACGTGAGTCGGAGCTCTGACTTCAAGTCGAAATGCTGCCAGCCGCCCACGCCCACGGGGGAGTGGAACACGTAGGAAACGTACAGAGGAACTCGAAGGGTCACGTAGGACTGCACGAGGTTGAGGACCTGAAACAACGGAATCATTTGCAGCAGCGTTAACCAAATCAGCCCACTTATGCCGACGCCAGATTTTGTGCCATCAGTGCAGAGAATAAGGGACAGACAGCCTTTCTGAGCAAGGCATTCCTTCACTTCTCTCAGTGTGCACGTGCAACAGGGACCAGAGTTCCTTAAAATAACACTATTTTCAGCAAAGTAAGTCCTTTTTACTTTTGAGCAGCTTTATCAAGATACAGGTCTCATACCACATAATTTACCCAGTTAAGTGGAGAATTCAATGATTTTTATATGTGCAAGGAGTCCGGCAGCCATCACCCCAGTTAGTTTTAGGAACCTTTTCTTACTTCAGCAGGAGTCTTGTACCTGGGAGCCATCACTGTCTTACGGGAGGGGCAAAGACAGATGCACTCCTTGAATTTGCCTCTTCTGAACACTAAAAATGAATCTTGTTAGTTGTGCATTTTGGCGCCTCACTCCCTTCTATTATGGAATATCAGCCAGACATATAGCTACATTCCACTTTACTGATCTTCATCAGAGTTACCGTAAGTTCAGAACTATTATGCAAAAATGCATCTGTAAACTAATTTCTAAATCATTTAGAGGAAGTTAGGATGAACATTAAAGAAGCAAAACCAAACATATTTAGCAATGACATGGTGCAGTTCCCCTTGGTCTTGCCAACTTTATATGCCCCAGTACAGGGGAACGCCAGGGCCAAGAAGTGGGAGTGGGTGGGTAGGGGAGCAGGGCAGGGGGGAGAGGGTATAGGGGATTTTGGGGATAGCATTTGAAATGTAAATGAAGAAAATATCTAATAAAAAATTGAAAAAAAGCCCAATGTCTCAAAATAATTAGATGAACTGTTTTTGAATTTTATAATTTCCTTCTTTTGGTAGTCAACAGATGGGGTAAGGGAAGTCGGGAGGATAAATTAATCCCTGACAAGTACCTACGAATTTCAGACAACGTGTTGGTTACCAATAACAGCTTTATTATTTCATTCTCATAATTGAATCTGTGTGTATGCAAGGTGTTTGATGGGTGAATGGATGACGGACAGTAAGCAAAGGAGCAGAAGAGGGAACTCGCAAAGGACTCAGGCGAGTTCACCAGAAGTTTTGACGACGTATCTTTATATTAAGTGCATGAGTGTTTTGCCTGCATGTACATATGTGTACCACATGGTATATGGCTGGTGCCCACAGAAGTTGGAAGAAGGCATTCAAGTATCTTGGAACTGGAGCTACACACAGTTGTGAGCCACCTTGTGAGTGCTCTGAGCTAAGCCCTGTGGAAGGAGCCAGTGCTCTTAACCCCTGAGCCATCTCTCCTTCAGTACAGCCCTCTCAGCAGAATTCCCTGAACCTCCTGAGAGGCCAGTGGAAGTTGGAACCTTCTCTAGCCTGTGTTTATCTCTCCCACACATTACTACATTGCACAGACTGCAGAGCGGTCCTAAAACCACCTAACAAAAATGGCTGTATTTTAATCTCCAAATGCTCTAAGGACCAGCAAAACCATCACAACACCTCTCTGTGCAAGAGGAAATGGTTAGCTGACTTTTCTTGGAAGTTCCAACCAGGCTGTTGAAACCAGTCTCTGACAGAGAATCAACACAGGGACTAGGCATGCACTTAGGTCATGAGAACTGAGCTGTGATATGTCATACTACCACAGAGTTAAGAGTGAACTCCTCAAATCACACACAGACAGTATAAACCAATAATAAAAACACAGTGAAAAAGAACCACCCACAAGACAAGCACCTTGTTTGGTTTTCACTCGTGGGATGCAAACAATGTCCCCCGCCTGGTGAATCCGTGCCTTGTAACTTGAAAGCCTTTTTTTTTTCTTCCCCAAGAGCAGCCATAATTACTACCACTGAACAATGAGTTCTGAAAAGCAGTTAATACTCTGGGTATTTGGGGAGTGACTTGGTCAGCCTATCTGCCACTGGTGATTAAGATTTATGTTTCATTCCATGACTTTAGTAAACTGTCAGTTAAGATGTTAGGCTTTAGGCACGGATTTATAATTTAAAATACATAGCTTAATTTTTTTTTGCCAATATTGACATACTCTCCAGCAAATGTTATTGGAACACTGCTCCAGAGGGAAGTTTATTCTCAGTCAGATAATTGGAATATAGCAACCTGTATAATTCTCATTGTTTAACTTTTGGGAACATCCTATGTAGCTTAATACTCATGGCAATCCTCCTGCCTTAGCCCTTCTGAGGGTTGTCATAACAGGCTCACACCTGGCTTTACTTTGTTTAAGTTTCCTTTCTTTTTTCTTTTCTTTTTTAAGATCTTATTTATTTTTTATTTTATACATGCGTGCTGTATCTGCATATATGCCTGTATGCCAGAAGATCCCATTACAGATGGTTGTGCGCCATCATGTGGTTGCTGGGAATTGAACTCAGGACCTCTGGAAGAGCAGATAGTGTGATTTATAGATACAGGATCTGCATCTTGTACATTTTTTTCTTATTTAAGGCCAGTTTTTCCTGGCTATTTAGAATCTCTCCCTGGAGAGCACTGGAGCTGAAATGGAGCCTACTTCAATCACTTAAGTCACCTGCCTATTTATTCTTCAGCCAAAGACTACAGTGGAACCAATTATTTCTGGTGGCACTTTTTTTTTTTTTTTTTTTTTTTTTTTTTTTTTTTTTTTTTTTTTTTTTTTTTTTTTTTTTTTTTTTTTTTTTTTTTTTTTTTTTTTTTTTTTTTGGTATTTTGAGACAAGGTTTCTCTGTGTAGCCCTGGCTGTCCTGGAACTCACTCTGTAGACCAGGCTGGCCTCGAACTCAGAAATCCGCCTGCCTCTGCCTCCCGAGTGCTGGGATTAAATGCGTGCGCCACCACATCCGGCCCTCTGGTGGCACTTTTAAGAGCTTTCAATTTCCTTTAACCTTTACCTGAGGACTTTTAAAGGTATAAATAATAAACATAGGCCCGATGAGTGACCTTGCATGGGCTTATTGACATTTGAAGTTAATTAACAAAGGCAACTAACACCTTTAACAGGACATTTAAAGGGATAGCCCAGAATGCAAGTATCTTGGAGAAGTAACACATTGTCAAAGTTATATTATACTACCGTGTACCAGGCATGTGTGTGGAGAGGGTGCTGCTTGCCGAAGGGCCCAAGACAGGCTGCTACTCTGCATACGAGATGGGTAGGAGCGGGATCAGTACCTTCACAGCATTATATATACACAGCCACTCTCCACTCTGCACACACAGCTGATGGTGACCACACTGGACAGAGCAGCTCTCAATTCCCATATTCAAGGTCTTGAATTAGGCCACATGTACTGAAAATAGCACCGAAAGCTATTTTACCAACGCATATTGATGGCCCTTAATTGCAGAGTATGTGGTTTTCATTTATTTACCTGAAAGACTGAATACTCAGAACTCTTGGAATTCTCCCTCAGGGATACCACTGCTGGGGAATGTCCCCCAAGCCCTATTGCAATGTATTTTTCTTGTATCTTTTTTTTTTTTTTTTTTTTTTTGACCCAAACATCTATCAAGATATTGGTGACTATATAAAAAAGTCACCCATTGAAAAAAGCTTCAAGCCTCACAATGTGCAGTTAGCTGCTCAGTGGAGGGGTTGTTAAAGTCCTCATCAAGTTCTCTGAGCCACACGCCTCTAAGTGAGTTTAGGAGGAAGAGGCCTCAGCTTCTGCCCAACCGAAGCTCGTCAGAAGGTCTGCGAATCAGGAACGAACAGACCCTAGGTTGGCATCGGTATTAAACTATTAATAGACTGGAGGACAACCCCACCAAGTGTTTGCATCATAGAATTATTCACAATACAATGGGCGACCACAGAAATATGGCTGAGTATGGTATGGTGAAATGCTAAAAAGGAAAACATCACGTGGATATCAAGCTATGAGTCTGGCAGCTGAGGCGGCTCACACCTAGCAGTGGGAGGCAGAGGCAGGTGGATCTCTAGGAGTCCACCACAAACCTAGTCTATGTAGGGAGTTCAAGCCAGCCAGGGCTACATAGTGAGACTATCTCAAAGGAAAAAAAATGAGTCTGAAGAACTTTCCTTGTCATGGTGCATGCTCATGTTTATTTAAAAAGCAGAGTATTAAAAGAGTGTATGAAGAAATAAGCCACCACCATTAAAATCTGTATGTTTATTGAAAAGAGATTAGTAAATCTCTGTATAATCATGGTGAATGATCAATCAGTGTGGTTTTGCTTGACTCTCATTTGTTTTCCAGAGTTCAGAAATGATGTTATTTTGATTAAAATATTATTACAAAAATTAATTGCTAAGTTTGATAAGATGGGCAGCAACATACTTCATGGCCATGATGTGGATTAGGCTTACTAGTTAGAAAAGAATATAGAAAGTGTAAGATATGGGATGAGACCGCATGACCTCTGACACACATTCTGGATAATGGGATGAGACCGCATGACCTCTGACACACATTCTGGCCTCAATGTCTAGGTTTGTAAACCAAGCACACATGTAAAAAGGAGGCAAAATTACTCCTCAAACAAATCAACTATGGAAAATATTTGTTTACTTTTCCAGACCACAGAGCGTCTTCCCAGGAATATACTGCAATTTCATGCCGTAAGGGCAAACTTTAATTGAGCCTGCCAGTTGGACAATGTGACCAGCTTCTGTGGACCTAAAGACCCTTACCTTGCGGAACAGTCAGCAAAACTGAGAAGAATGTCTTTCACTTTTCAAAGAAAAAAAAATCACCCAAAATTCCAATTGTTTAAAAAACCTAAGTTTAACTTCTGGCAAGTGTTTCTCATTGCATGATTGTATGCTCAAACAACCTAAAATAAACAAAGCAAATGAACAAGAAAACAGAAAACAGGACATGCACAGCGGTAGAGCAGGATTATTTATTAAATCTATATTTTTCTTTTCTTGCTTTATCTGCCTTTGCATTTCTGAAGTTACTGACTGAAGGTTAGTTTAGAGCTAAATAAAATTAAAGAATTTTAAATTCTTTTTCCTAGTAGGTGAAATTCCTAACCTTTCAGTGGGCATAATCTGACCTATATAAGTCTCCTTTGCTGGTGTGTATGGGTCTTCACTGGTACAAACTAGTTGTCAAGGCACTACTTTGTGAATCTATAACTGACTAAAGAGGTCTTGCTGCCAGCCAAAGAGAGCTGCAAATTGCATAAAACTCAACAAACTTCACTGTTGTAGAACATAAAAAAGCCCAGATTTCCCCAGTCATTCCTTCACTTCGGCAACACTTTCTTACGGGTTAAGTAGTCTGGATAGTGAGACTGGACG
Organism: Mus minutoides; assembly: GCA_902729485.2. Classification (NCBI taxonomy): domain Eukaryota; kingdom Metazoa; phylum Chordata; class Mammalia; order Rodentia; family Muridae; genus Mus; species Mus minutoides. The sequence goes on from LR750636.1 coordinate 17,913, forward strand.
CAGAATAATCTGTGTCAGAAACAGACGCCAGACGCGTGCACTCGCACTTGCACACACACACACACACACACACACACACACACACACACAGTAGCTACTTAGCAAGATTACACAGAGGTAGCTGCAGCTAGCAAGCACAGGCTAATAGAAATTGTTTGCACAGTGTCACCTCGAGCTAAAGTGCCAAGTCCCAGGCAGGTGCTGGCGGGTGGAGACTGTGCCTGTTCGGCGCTTGGCCAGGGCTTTATTGTGCATTTCTTGGCAAGTGGAAAACACCCGTGTGTGCTGCTAAGGGAGTGCTTAGAGACCCACAGGAGCAAGCCTGCCACAGAAGCGAGCCTGCTGCTCCAGCTGACAGTTCACCTGTATTCTTCACTAGTTTATCAAACTATAAGCTCAGAAATGTGAACATTGGTAAGACCAAATAAGTTCTAAATCTGAATCTTTCTATTCTATGACGCAGTTAGAGAACCACCTCAGGAATTCAGGCTCTCTTTCAGGAGCACACCTCCAGCACCAGGATACCCCCACACCTCCAGCAGCAAGACCCCCACACCTCCAACACCAGGATACCCCCACACCTCTAGCACCAGGACCCCCATACCTCCAGCACCAGGACCCCCACACCTCCAACACCAGGATACCCCCACACCTCCAGCATCAGAAATCCCCCTCCCCCAGCTCCAGCACCAGACGCTCAGTTGGCTTTCTTGTAATAATGGCTATGACCACATCCATTTTTACAGTCAATTAAATGTCAAGATAAGCAAATGGTGCATTACTGGCATGGGAACATACGCAACATGAATCTGAGCAAGTTATCTGAGTTTTTCTGCTTCTCTTTCCTTATCTATAAACAGGGTGTGCTGTGGTATTCATTGCTATGGAATTTTCATGAGGTCAATGAGAATGGATATATACATCGTGTTTAGGAAAGTGGAAGGCATGCATGTAACAATACATTTACTAGTAATTATTATTCCATCTTCATCATCTGTATTAGTGTTGGCTGAGATAAGATCTTATGTATCCAGGCTGGCCCTGAACTTCATAGTACTGGGGAATCAGGTGTGCACTGCTACACTTGGTCTATGTGGGGCTGGCTATATATACTCAGGGTTTCATGGACAGTAGGCAAGCACCTAACCACATGAGTTACATCCCCACCCCCCTGCCATTACTTCTATTGTTAGTGCTATCATTTGACTATTTTTCTTGTTTCTTAGAGTCATAATTGATGGAGGAAAAGGAGGGGACTGTCTTGGAGGGCAATCTTTCTTTCATATTAAGTTTTCTTCTTCATTCATGGTTCAGCAGTATGCATGTGTGCTACAGGGAGGAGCGGGAGAGCACTGATAGAATGTAGAGAAGTTGAAGTTTCATCCTAGGAAGGGTGAAGGGGTGAGTGGGATGTCCATCTCTAAGCTTTTCTTTTAGAGTGTAAACAATGTGTTTTACCAGATTGTTACCACATGCATTACACTGAAGGCTTTGGGATTCCATAATAGCACCTGAAACCTCAGTGAGTTATTCTTCTCAGTGATATTGATTGATTATCAATAGATAAGATTGATTTTTCAATAATGGCAAAGCAGAAAAATACTCTCAAAAGGGATTCTTAAATGTTGGCTATCCACTGAAGAAAAAAACAAAAAAACAAAACTTACTGAACTGGATAACCCGAGGGCTGGAGAAGTGGCTCAGTAGTTAACAGCACTGGCTGCTCTTCTAGAAGATCTGGGTTCAAATTTTGTCACATCATGTTAGCTCAGAGCCACCTGTAACTCCAATTCCAGAGAATCTAACACCTTCTTCTGGCCTCTATGGGTACCAGACATGCATGTGGTGCAAATACATAAATTCAGGCAAAATATTCATACACACAGATAGGCAGGCAGATAGATAGATAGATAAATAGATAGATAGATAGATAGATAGATAGATAGATAGATAGATAGATAGATAGTTGATAGACGGATAGATGATAGATAACTGGGTGACTGATAATCCTCAGGGTGTGTTCTATCTCATTCCTGGTATGCTGAATAGGCCTTTTGTGCAGGATAAACATGGCTGGAACTGGCATCTTTCAGTTCTTGCCAAACAGCAGAACCACCCAAAGTTCAATTACAGAGACAGAGCACTTGCTTCAGTTACTTACTTGCTTCAGTTACTTGAGGTCCCTGGGCATACAATGTCTCCGGACTCAAATGACTTAATAGAATAACGAGCATTTACAAGAATGTGCAAAGTAGAATCAGTTTAAGTGACCACTTAGTAGCCAGATTTAGTCTGAGGAGTTAAAAACCTCATAGCTCAGCCTTGTCTTCAAAGCAAGCCTGACACATTGCAGTTGGCCAGAGATGGTAGAATAAGTTTTAGCAGTGTGAAGGGCAGGGGCACATTGGGAAAACTAGCTGTCTGTGGGACAAATGAAAGATGGAGACATATCTCTATTCTGTGGGGAAGCAAGCCAACAAATGAACTACAGGGCAGTCCTGTGTCTACTTCATGTATGCCAACTGATCCTGTGTCTGGAGCGATCAGAAAGTAGACAGTGATTTTCTAAGCATTGCCCAGGCTCTGTAAGGAAGAGATAAAAATATTTGATCTGTATGGAGAAAGCCCGGGTAGTGATTTTTTTCCTTTTCATGTGGCCGAAAGGAGTGCCAGTGGCCTACCACCCACAAGTACTTGATGGAAAGTGTCCAAAACCATACAGCTGGAATTCGTCAGAACCAAATGTCAAGTGGGAAGTATTTGCTTGATTATGGTATCAGTCTCTTCCTACCACTTCATGCCACCTTTACATTGATGCTTTAGTACAGATTTTCACTAATTCATGCTATTCACTGACTCTGTCTTCTTTTTGAGGATGTTCAATCTTAACTTGTGAGTCCACTGACTTCCAAGCATCCTAAGAGTTCGCCCATCAACACTGACAGTAGCTAAAATCATCAAGTTCTTGTAGTGAGTTACTATAGACTCTCCCCTTTATTTTACTTTTACCACAGCAGGAATATAGCCTTTAGAAATACATCTTTAGGGCTAGGCATGCCCTCTCCCACTGCTTCCACTCTTTCAGAGGAGAAGGGTTATGGGGAGATGGAGGGATGGAGGGATAGAGGGAGGGACTGTGTGAGTTGGGGTTGGGTGGGGACCAGGAGGGAGAAGCAATTGGGATATAAAGTGAATGAATAAATACATCAATGAAAAAAAAAACCCCGAAAGAAAGACACTTGAGGAACCGCCAACTCCGTTAGGAGTTTCGACTCCTATTGCCTAATTCTTTAAAGATATGGTGCATTCTGCATGGGATTTGCTACTTTATAACTTTTCTGTTATTTCAGGATTTTAGTTCAAATACTCATTATAATTTTGAATACAAATTTTAGATTTTTTTTTTTATTATAACACAAGCAGAGACTCTGTTCCTTATTGTTTTAGCAATATTCTTCTGATGGTGTGGGAGGAGGGGCTTGTGTATCTCTCGTGCATGTATGTAGTATGACATTGGTTTTTCTACCATTCATGGCAATCACCTGTCCCTCTGTGACTAATAGCTAACAATACTGAGATAACAGCTAAGATTAGGAGGGAAAAAAAAAACCTACTGACAGAGCCAAGCAACAGGCTCAGATGTTAGAGCAAATACCTGGCCATCGGTCCCGATGGTTCCTCCACAGTCAGCCAGGAGCTCCGTCATGTCATAGTAGCTGACAAACTCCCACAGACAGGCTTCCAGGTTCAGGTTTCGGTAGAAGCGTAAGGTGCTGGAACCCCTGACCGGAACGCTGTACTGGTAAGGATAGGTCTCTCCGATGACCTCTGGGTTCTTCGTGGCATTGGTCAGGAAGCCATGGTGGGTCTTCACTTCATTGTAGTCCAGCAGGTTGGAGCATTTGTGATTCCCAACTCTCGTGCCGTCAGGGCTGAGGGTCAGCTCAAAGTTGGACAGCTCTCTCGTGGAGATGGCGGGGAGCATGCCTGCAGGGAAGCACCAAACAGTTTTTAGGTTGATAGACTTTCAAAGCTGGGTAGGAAGAGTTGAAAGAAGCAGAATGTCAACCTGCAGACTGAAGATAAGGAGGCAAACCAAACCAGGTTACAAGTACACAATGCTCTTAAGGTCCTGCTTCACCCAAGGTACCTACCGTCTATGTGTGGCATCGTGACGGTGAGCTTGATGAGGTTGGCAAAGTCTGGGTCCTCAGGGCCAGTATAGCGCAACTTAGCAGAGAATGGCTCTGCCCCCACTACCCCAGGCACACGGGGCTGACAGAGACCTTGAAGAAAACCAGCACATTTATGTTAAAAGAAGCTAACAGTACATGAAGACTGTCTTAACATAGATGCTAGTATTTTTCTATATTGTATTCCCTGTGATAACTGTGTGGCTGAGAACTCGTGTCATAAGGAAGCAGAAGACTGGATGAGAGGTGACCACAGCACACAGGGGAGGAACCTCTCCAACAGGCTTGTGAGGAAACAGCTCTTGGTCAGACTGACTGAATACGTGGTGCTCATTTAGGTCAGGAACATATGCACAAAATTGCATTGCATAATGTGAACAGGCAAGATGAAAACAGGTGAAATACAATACAATAAATAAAGTAATGAAGTGAGTTTGAATGTTACCTTAGGATATGACTAATTACAATATATATGTATTATCTACATATATATTATGTATTAGCTATAATAAATGTGCTTTTGGTGAATAAAATTAAAAGTTAGTGTGTATTTTAACAGAGCTGGGAACTGATCCCAGAATTTTACTACATTATAATTTCAAGTCCTAAATACACTTAAAAAAAAAAAAAGAATGGTGTGTGTGTGTGTGTGTGTGTGTGTGTGTGTGTGTGTGTGTGCACGCGTGCGCGCGCTCTCCCTGGCTTCAGCTTCAAACACAGCTTGCCCTTTGTAATGAGGTGAGAATATATACGCATGGTTCTCCACCTACTCGGTCACCCCTGTGTCCCCAGCAGATTCCCAGGCATGCAACAGCTAACTGGGCTCTTTACCTGGCACAGTACCCCCCATGCCCCCTTGTCTAGACCTAACTCTTCCTCTGCTTTCTCTTGAGAGCTCCCTGAGTTTTGGCTCCTCAGTCCAAAGAGTTCAGGTTCTATCACACTTCTTACAATCTCTTGCTTCTCATCTCAGCAGCTCCTCTGTGCTGGACCAGGCTCAGAGAACCAGTGCCTCCAATTTTCCCATGGACTCTGGAGGATGGGAGCCCTCCTTTATCACCATTATGAGTACAAGGCTCATAATGTATGTACAGTGGTCATGAGATATGCAAATATCTGTTTCCTAGTGAAGACTGCTGCAAATGGATGCTCATCTTCAAGTAGAGTGCTACAGCACGCATGGGCATTGGAGGAATTTATACAGCGAAATGAGGCATTCACAATACTGCAGGTTTCAGCGACCCTCATGGGAAGACAATCTCTCACCTTCCTCTCTGCCGATGGTAACGATGGGGCTCATTAGTTCCAGGCCTTCGTTCCCATTGGTGTTCACTGCTCTGGCCGCACACTGGACTCGGGAGCCAGGCTGAAAGTATATGGAGTCTAACGTGATCATTTTGGATGACGTGAAGAAGGTGTCGAAGTCGACCTCTCTCATGGGGCTGGTCACACCATCCGGGCCAGCGGGAGCGCTGATCAGCCATCTGTATCGGGTCAAAGTGTCATTGATGTTCTCACTGGCACAAATAGAGCCCGTTTTCTCATAGTCTGGATATTTGGGGTTGCAGGCCTATGGGGAAAAAAAAATAAAAAAAACAGATGTGTGTTAGGCCCACAGTACGGAGTAATGTAGACTTGATTCGTCTCCAGCTCCTTGGGCTCCCATGCTTCCCCACCCCTCATAATGCTACGTGTTGTTCAGAAAACTTCCGAATTTTTATTCCCAGCTGTGATAGTTTCTCTGTCTTTTTAAACTTCAAATAGCTCCTCATTGGACAAGACCACATGCAGAAGGGCTATTCATTTCATCATGATCCCCCAGAGCCATTCTTACTCATATACTTCCGTCCCATCTCCTTCTGTCCTACAGAAATCAACCTTTCTCATGAGCTGGTTCACACCATCAGGGCAGCAGTAGTGCCAACCAGACATCCGCTGACAGATCAATCCCTCTCTTTCCTCCTTGGCACCCAAGGGGAGGGGATGACCTTGTCACGCTTCGTAATGCTCCTTTGTTATGTTGGTCCCTTCTTTACCATTCTCTTAGCTCCTTCCCATCCAATTCAAGTCCACCCTTTCCATCTCCAGCCACACACCATTGCCCCACTAACACGCCAGCATGACCCTCTGCTCACTCCGCTCTTCTGCTTGAGAACACTCCCTGCTAGCCAACAAATGAATTCTTAGTTGCCTAAAGTGACATTTAGAAGTAACTTATAAGTGAACACCAAATTCTTCACTCCTTGTTGAGCTGACAAGCACCCACTGTGTGTCTGTTATATTCGGGGTGTTTCATTAGGGCTGCTGTGACATAAAAATATACATCATAGCTTTGGCTCATTTTTCCTTTCTTTCTTTCTTTCTTTCTTTCTTTCTTTCTTTCTTTCTTTCTTTCTTTCTTTCTTTCTTTCTTCCTTCCTTCCTTCCTTCCTTCCTGTCTTTCTTTCTTTCTTTCTTTCTTTCTTTCTTTCTTTCTTTCTTTCTTTCTTTCTTTCTTTCTTTCTTACTCTCTCTCTCTTTCTTTCTCTCTCTCTTCTCTCTCTCTCCTCTCTCTGTCTCTGTCTCTGTCTCTGTCTCTCTCTCTCTCTCTCTTTTGAGACAGGGTTTTTCTGTGTAGCCCTGGCTGTTCTGGAACTCACTCTGTAGACCAGGCTGACCTTGAACTCAGAAATCCTCCTGCCTCTGCCTCCCAAGTGTTGGGATTAGAGGTGTACACCACCACTGCCTGGCTTTATTCATGAGAAACTTAAAATTTAGTTATGAGAAGGTAAGCAAAACCTACAATAAATTCCTTCTGTTCTCTCTCTGTGGCCACCAATTTCCAGAATGATCTTCCCTTGTCTGAATCTTAAACCATCAAGATTCTACCCGATCATTTGCTCGTGGAGTGGTAGCTCTAGCCTTTACACTCTGCCTCATATTAGAGCTATGGATACCCATTTCACCTGTTTTTATATTCTTTTAACTTTTTCTGTGCAGAGGTCATGTTTCACTGATTTTCCTGATGGTGAAAGAGTCTTAAACCATATACTGTATACTCGGTTAATATAGTATTTGTGTGTTTTATGAGAAAGAAAATTGGAGCTTCATTAATTATTGGAATTGCCTGTTTTTTTCCACAGTTGAGACCTTAAACCTTAAATTTCTGAAGATAGATATTACTAAAGTTTATAAATTATTTTAAGTAGTTCTCTTATAGGACTAAGGAATGGCTCAGGGTTAAGGGCACTTGCTGCTTCTGCAGAGCACCTAGGTTTGGTTCCCAGTACCCACATGGCAGTTCACAATCATCTGTAACTGTAGTTCCAGGGGATCTGATTCTCAATTTGGGCATGCATGTGGTACACATACATACATGTAGGCCAACACTTGTATACATAAAATAAAAATCAGTGAATCTTTTAAAGAAATGTCTTATAATTTCCCCATATTTGATCTATTTCTTCCTTACCGTAATGCAGACAACAGGATAGCCAGACACAGGTCCAGTGTCCTCTCTGCCTTTAGAAGTATCATCGTACATCAGCAAGGACACAATGTGAGGAACAGAAGGGAAGGTGACATCTGCCATGCTGTTGATTTCTTCTATATATACAATGGCCTTGGTTGCCTAGAAGCAAAGGAAACATCATTCATTTGTCAAATATTAAGGTTCTTGGAGCTTCTCTTATTCAGAAAAGTGACTGGAAAATCCCTGGAATCTCTGATGACATCGCCACGTGCAGACTGTATTCAGAGTGATGGGCTGCATACAGCTTATTGCATGTGACCCTGGCACCTTGCTCATCTCTAATGTTTATGGGGGGAGGGAGTCTGTGGCTTGCCACAAGCCCACAAGACACTTGGGCTCTCAGGTTTTCTCTTCAGTTGTGATGATGGTAGATAAGTCAGTTGTGGATTTGTGAAGTTGAAGTTAGATGAAAATACAATCTATTAGTTGACAGTGGGAGAAGAAAGCTAACAGACACCTTGGAAGAAACCAGGCCTTCAAGGTTATGGGACAATGTGGGCTGGTGGTAGAGCTGCCAGGAGGAGGAGGAGGAGGAGGAGAGAGAGAGAGAGAGAGAGAGAGAGAGAGAGAGAGAGAGAGAGAGAGAGAGAGAGAGAGAGAGAACTAGGCAGCTCTGGACATTGTAAGGGTAAGAAGGAAAATCATCTTTGTCCATGTCCTCTTGAACATCTTTCCTACCTCAGACAACTGATAGGACAGTTCTCCAACACTGCCTTCCCACTTTCAACAGTGTTATATGCAATGGGCACATCGCAAGTGAAATTCTGCAAATCAGAAATGTGCTCAATTTTCCTAACATAGTGAACGTCGTGGGTCAGAAACACTGTACTGTGAAGTCAGAAACACTGAACAGTCAGAAACACTGAACAGTCAGAAACACTGTAGCTTGTGATTGTGGAATAAAGGTAAGAGTAAATTCAAATGATGTTTTTGTAAAGTCAGAGAAATGAAAATTTTAATCCTTGACAACCAAAGCTTGTTTCTATATTTTTAAGTCTCCAACATGGAAAGTGATTTTAGTGACTCTGTTTCTTTACCCAAAAGGTCACATGCTACTCTATAAAAACAGTGAAAGACATACATTTGACCAACACTTCGTACAAACAGATCTGTGACTTTACAAAGATAACAGTGGGGCTAGAGAGAAGGCCAAGAGGGTAGGGGCACTTGCTGCTAGCTCAGTATCCTTAGTTTGATCCTAAGAACTTACATTGTGGAAGGAGAAACCTGACTCCTGTGAGCTGTCCTCTACCACCACATGCGCATCACGACATGCGCTGTCCCACATGAATATGAAGTGAAAATAACTAGAGCTAAAAAATTCTTAAAGGAAAACAATGTCACAGAATTCTTTGTACTAAGTAATACAAATACTTAAGAAAAACACAATTCTCCATTTTGATCTCATATCGATCGGGAACCAAACAAGGAAAGCACTTGGTGCACTAATGCATAGTATTTTTACTATGTGTGTGCAGTGCCCACAAGAGGCCAGGAAAGGGCATAGGATCTTCTGGAACTGGAGTTACAGATGGCTGTGAGCCACCATGTTGGTACTGGGAACTGTACCCAGGTCCCGTCCAAGAGCAGCCAGTGCTTTTTCCTGCTGAGCCATCGCTCTGGCCCGTGTATATATGGGGCCGTCTCACTTACCTGTGTCTCTGCCACCATATTTTCATCTGGTTTTAGGTGAACAGTGAAGGCCTCCCTCATCTCTCTCACCCCGTCGAAGATTACTTCAATTTCAACAGTGTGTTGGGTTTCTCCCTCCTTAAATTCGATTTCTACAAACACAAAGTCACTAATTTAATTTTTTACATATGAACCTGAGATCTTCTTGGACAGTGATTTATAACAAGGACATTTTACACTGTGGTCCAGTACATCAGTATGTGCTTACTTAAAGGGGGTCAAACCTAACTGATAATTCATTGCTATTATCTGTCTTATTCTTCCTTCTTCCCCTCTTCTCTCTCTATATATATCTATATATCTATATCTATATATCTATATATATCTATATATCTATATATCTATATATATCTATCTATATCTAGATAGATAGATAGATAGATAGATAGATAGATAGATAGATAGATAGGTAGAGATATGCCTGTGCATGTGTGGAGGCCAGAAAAAGATTCAAGGTACCTTGTCTATCACTTTTTCCCTTATTCCTTTAAGACACAGTCTTTCCCCAGACCCAGAGCTAGGCTGGTGTCCAATGACTCCTGATCCTCATCTCTGCCTACTTCAGTACTAGGGTTCCAGGCATGGGGATCTAAGACTGGTGCGGGATTTGAACTGAGGTCTCATGACTGGAGCCATCTCCCCAGTCTCTAATATTTTCTACTATTCCTTTCTTCTATATTCTAGCCAAAGGAAAATTCTAATCATGACTTACTAAATGGAAACAGCTGAGTGACAGGACAGTAAATAGTTCCATAACGGGCTATAAACAGACAGACTTCCCTTTTATCACCCAGATTTCCTATGTAATGAAGCCCAGTGACTGTAGGCTGGACCATGGACTCGAATGACTGAGTGCTATGGGGTGTCTAGACTGATACAGGGAGTCTCTGCCTTTGGAATGAATAGTTTTAAGTGCATTGGGAAATTCTATTTCAAAAGCACTTATTTCCCCCATTCTTAGAAACCGAAACATTGTTATAAGTAAATGGCAGTGTTTTCTCCCTTATCTGCATCCACCCAGCAAGGGCCCACACACTGTCCTGAAAAGGCCCCACACCCCAACCACAAGGGTCCTTTGCTGATCTTCACCGAGATCTGCTCTTCACTAGGATTGCTGGTTTTTCTGGCGTCTGAGGAGCAGATCTTATGATGAAGCTGGAGAGGCTCATTTGTAGGCGTTATTCTACCTTTGGAGAAACTCCTTCCAAGGAGGAAATATGAAGAGCAGAAAAACACCATCCCTCCCAGGAGCCGAGACAGCGCTATTTTCTGAGGCTATGCACTTATCACTTCCTTATGACAGGACACTGCATCTCCGGTGCACCTCCCACCCACTTCTGTACTTTGAAATTTTCTATTACCAATTTACAAAGAGAAAAAAAAAGCCATAAAATTTAGATATTAATCAATGCAATTAAAAATTTCCTTCTAATTCTGGATACAACTTTTTCTCCCCACCATTAGCCTTCTTATACTGTCTGAGTTCAACAGTCTTGGATTTTTTTTTACCCCTAACAGAAACATGGGAAAATGAGAACAGCTAGTTATTTCTGGCCTACTAATTGTTTTTTAAGTTTTGAAAGCAAATTTTGTTAAGTATATTTGGTGTATGCAATACGATGCTATAAAATAATTTGGCTTAGTCTGTGCACTGTATCTTTAAAAGTTACTCTCTTACACTAAAGATGTTGTGAAATTTCACAGGAAAACACAGATACTTGAGTGTGCTTTGTTGCATGGTAGGTAACTGCCAGCTAATGGTTCCTGGGGTTTTTTTCCACCGTGGACTTTCTGGCTGACCAACATTCTAGCCTCATCCTTCCCCCAGATCTCTTTACGTCCATCACTAGGCTTTCGAGTTTTTACAACCCCCTGAGTTATACAAACTAAACGTCTAAGCAGTTTATAACCAATGTACGGCAAGCTCGTCAATCATCGTCTCGTCAATCATACATTCTCAAAGCGCATTTTCCAGATGAGATTTAAGAGTCTAGTCACATTTCCCTCAGGCTGTCGTTTTATTTCACGGAGAATTCAGCTTTTATGGTAATGTTTTTCCTACTTGATTATGCACGACCCCAATTTAGATTGTAAAATGAAAAATTAAAACATGTCATATGAAAAAAAATAAGTCCAATTTTATTATAAACAGTCAGCTGGTGTCTAAGGGGCTACTTGATACTCACAGGGATTTAGCATTGTTTAATTTAATTTGACTTCACTTGTTAGTTCGCTACATATTTATAATTTTCCTCTGTCCACTAAAAGAATAAATTTATCCTAAGATAAACAATTTATTTTTAAAGGATATACAACGATATTCAGAAGGTTTTTCTTTCATGTAAAATCTGTTCATCACAGAAAAAGACTGACTTCAAACTTTGTAATTCTGTAGTAAATCAGTTTTCTTTCACAGCTATGGAATTACATATGATGTACTTCAAAGCCTGTGAATAACACTAACTATTTATGCAAAGGAAATGAAGCTCCTTTGTAGAAGTCATTATGTTTCTGTTACTTATTGACTTTGTTACTGAGGCGATCACACCTGCCAGCCACTGTGAACATTTTGTTAGTGAGTCAGAAAATCAAGGTGAAGGTTCTGGAATGTTGTGATTGACAAGAACTAACGGCCTCTGAGGAGAAGGAAAGGTAGGAACAGTTCGTTGATAAGCAGAATTTATGTTCATGCTGTCAGCAATTAACTCGGAGAGGGGAGTGTCTGTTGCTTTCCTAGTACAGAAATGTAAACAGTGGAATGGTCCCCAAACAAGCACGTGGAAAATCTGACATGTGCTGCCATGGCTGGTATTTTATCATCTCTTCATAGTCCGCTGTTAGCAAGAAGCTGTCTAGCTTTAGCATTTGACTGAAGTTATTCAGTGTGGTTATCACCCACTTTCAAATTCAGGGCAAACATATGCTACAACGCCTGACCGGCCACTGAATGAAAGTAAGACTCACCAATAGTCAATAGGCTTAACACCAATAGTCAGTAGGCTTAACACACACACACACACACACACACACACACACACACACACACACACACCAACTCTCAAAAATCCCCTAATCAAAAATTCTAGAGACTGCCCTTTATATTCCTAGTGAACGTTTAAAAGCACTCATTCACTTTCACCTCTCTTCCTTAAGTTCCCAGGTCCGACTGTGCTCCCTTGATCCAGCTGGTGGTTGGGGAAGATCCATACCTTCTGACACAGGGTGATAGTCCTCTCCGGAGGTGGCGGAGCCATCCTTGGTGTGGACTCTCACGATGGAAACCTTTGAAGTGTCTCCTTGACGGATCACCGGGATTTTGACGACTACCGACTCTCCTGGTCCGCTGGGCTCAGTGACACTAAATTTGGTTTCTCCAAATTTGATAACAGCTTCTAAGAATGGGAAAAACACAGATAAGTGACAGTTGCTGGGTTAGGGTGGTAGAAGCATTTCTCGCCATTTCTGTTTCCTTCCACATGGGGGACTTATTTCATTGTTACACTCTTGGCCATTCTCTCTTGCATCAATATTAATGAGAGTATTGAAGGAGACGTGTAGACCTAGGAGATTGCGAGATCCATCCTGGGAAACATTGAGCTGTGTCCTGGGAGTTGCCTCTCTGTCCCACAGATCTTACAAGAGCAGGCCACTGAGAAGGCAGGGTCCAGGGCTAGGTAGACATAAAGGCATATGTAGGGAGAGGGTAGCCAGGAAATCTTTTGCTTCAGTATGCAGGCATAAGCCATAGGCTCCCCAGTCAGCTTCTTCACTGGTGCTGGGACTGAACTCAAGGTTCTGCACATGCCAGGCAAGAACTCAACCACTGCGCTGCCTCCAGAGCTTTTCGGTTTACCAGTTTTTCTTATGTGCACAGTGTGCAGTGTGCACAAGCTGAGACTCGGAGTTGATGCTGGGTCCTTCCTGCATTATTCCCCAAGACAGAGTCTTTCACTGAACCTGGAGCTTGACAATTTAGCTAGTCTAGGACACCAGCTTGCCGCTGTGATCCAGCCACTTGAGTGAGGTAGGAGAGATTACTGACAGACAGCTGTCCACACCTGCCCAGCTTTTATGTGGCTTCTGGGGACCTAAACTCTTATCCCATGCTTGTCTGGCAAGTGTTTTATCTACGGAGCATCTCACCAGCCCCTAAATTAATCCGTTTTGGGGTTCTGTTTTGTTTCCCACTTATGTCTCAGTTGTTTGCAGGTCCAACTGAGAAACAAGGGGGTGCTTTTCTGAGCCACCTGGGAACTCAGGAGTGGGCATCGGTTCCAGAGTCACTGTTAGGAAATCAGTGAATACTACTTACTGTCAGCATCATCCTGGATCTTTATCAGGGTTTCGTTCTGCTCACCGACGGCTGCTCCAAAGGCAGAGCTGCCCTTCGGCGTGCCAAGTACCAGGCGCAGCTCCTCCACATCCTCATAGACAGCATCATCCATCAGCTCAAGGACACACGGTTTCTCTGTCTCACCTGGAGCAAAGCAACAAATAGAATGAAGCAGAAGAGGGAGGGAGGGAGGGAGGGAGGGAGGGAGGGAGGGAAGGTGCCCATCCTTCTGCCTCACCAGGACAAAGAACACCCTTCACAAGAAGCCGGGAATAAATAGTTGCTGAATAAGTGACTTTTTGAACCCAGGCTCATATTTTCATAAGGATTGCGGTCATTTCTCTCTTTACAGCCTAGCACTCATCTTAGAAAGCAAAGGGGGAAAAAAAGAAATGCCAGTTTTGTGTATGACTTCTCAGAACTGTGGTGGGGAAGTTCATCAAGAGATTGCTGCGGATTGGCCCCTTTCAACCTGATGGCACTGGTTTTTCCGTGTTACTGACTTCCGGCTTTTTGAATAGGTCATTGACCCAAAGCCATTAGATCCTTGCCTCTTACTTACAACTGGAACCAATAATTATAGTCTCAGCTTCCTCAATCTCATTAAAATTTTTTGAGTGAAATTAACTTTATTAAAAAAAGAAAAGAAAACAAAAAACTTTGAGTCACTTCCTCCCCTATTTGTAGCATTCCTAATCTGCCCATACATGTGGGTGACACATCGTCTGTAAAACAGAACACTGATCAACACTTTTTATAGAAATTTCAGAAGCCTGAAGTTCAATAGTCAGTCCGAGCCCCTCAATCTTACAAAAGATATCATCTCATTGGCTGTGGCTTTGTGTCAGTGACGTATTTGCTTTGGCTTTTCTCTGTCTAGTAGACTTAACTGGTGCTTTCTCCAGTCCAATTAATTCCTGATTTTAAATTGTTTATCCCTGTGCCTCGTGTTTTCTTCTGGTCTCAGTAGGTGACCTACTTTAGCCTCCCTGCTTTGAAGCATCTTGCTCTACTGGCCAAGGTCTAGCCTTAGCTCACTTGATCCTGTCTCTTTGATTTTATGTTTTCCTGTTGTCCTCATTCTTGGCCTCCGATTTCTTTAGGTGTTTAGGGGGTTGTTCTTTTTCATGTTTAGGATTGTTTTGCTCTTAATCTCTTCGTTCAGTCTCCTGATCCTTCCACATACTCATTTTATAAAGCTTGTTTGAATTGTGTTATCTCAATGACTGTTTTCTCAATGGTACCCAAGTTTGGTTCCCAGCAACCACATCAAATGAGTCAGATCTACCCAAGAAATCGATGCTTTTTTTTTTTTTTTGACTTCCTTAGGCACCAGGTATACAAACAGTGTAAAGACATATATGTGACTCCATATGGTGAAAAAGGTTTTCTCATGTATATGCTTTTTAAATTAAAAATAACTTAATTTAGTTGTAAAGATTTTTTAAAAAACATATTAATAGCTATAGGATAGATAAGCATATGGATGCTGAATATTAAGAAGCAGTCCTTACTGTTGACAACTTAAGCATTTTCAATACTCCACCAATATAAGCAAGACTTTCCACATGTCTGTGCTTCATTTCACTAAGATATATTCCACAAAATTACACAGGACAAAGTAGTGAAAAGTCTGTGGCCATTGATATATATGGAAAAGGTGATATACATTTTTCCTAATAATATTTCAAAATTAACTTTAATTTCCAGCCTTGTGACATTTGCACATTTGATAAGTTCTTGTCTTCTGAGTTCTGAACTAACAATAAATTAGATGATTAGAAATCAAAAGGTTAATGAAGAGACCCTAAGGCTGTCTACTTAATGTGTCCCAATGCATATGCCTTGTTATACAGTGCACATAAACTCATATTGGACGCTTGTTGGAAAATCTGGAAACTTGATTTTACTGTATTTTCCGGAGTACACGTTTATCAGTGCACATTTGATGCCCTTAAATTACATATAGAAATGTCAAGGGCTTAAGGCACTGTGTCTATAAACTTAATGACTTGAGTTCAGTCCTCCAGATGCACATGAAGGAAGGGAGAGAAATCCCAATTCCTAAGACTTATCTTCTGAGTTCAAATGTCAGCTCTGGGCATGCACATGCCCTTCCCCCATGTCCACAAACACATAATAAGTAAATAAGATAAAAGATCTAGAACATTTTCAAGCTCACACATACCAGGGAGAAATGTGACAGTGGAAACGTCGGTATTTGGGCGTTCCTCAAAGTCCATCATCACCTGGGCAGACCCCTGCCTCGTGTAGCATCTCACGGAAGACCTGTGCTGGATGTCACCGCTCCTGTAGATCATTGCGACTACACGGCCGTCATTTTCGCTGCAAGTGTACACTCTTTCTTTGAATTGCATTTTAGGCACTGCGAGAAAAAAATAAACTCATGGGTCTAGAGGAACAGAAATGTCCTTTGATTAAAAACGACATTTCAGAAGATACAGTTTACCGTGGAGAGTATGATAATCAATGAGAACAGTAGCACCACGCTCCCAGTTACTTGCCAATGTTTTGACCTCGAGAGACCGCTGTAAAATTTTTTATTTCCCTGTTGTTGTGATATTCATTGGCCTCTTTTGTAGAATAAGCATGCACAGTGATTGCTTGGGAAGTAGATAAAACCAGAGGCCTTCAGATGTTCATGTCACCTACTTTCAGGTGTTCGTGATACAAAGAACATTAAATATTGTACATATCATTACCTTTGATGCAGGAATGAATGGTAGGGAAAGGTGGTGAGTGTGTGTGTATTAGTTTTAGGTGACACTGAAGCTAGGTCAGTCAGACACAGGTCTCATTGACAATAGCTTCCTTTCTTCAAAGCACCCTTAGAAGCATTATGATAGAAAAAAAAGTGCCCAGATTCCTGTTTTTCAGTGATATTTAGAAAGGCCTGCTACAAACAACTTTTGTGTAGCAATTTCCTCTGAGACAAACCTCTACCTTGGAGGGAAGCCACTGAGACGGTGGATGTTAAAAAGGGAGATGAACAACAGGATGCTCTGAGTGGAGGTGAAATACTGCATCATACAAGGAAGCTTCTTAAGTTCAGGGAGTGAATGATTCAAAGGCTCCAGGAAGTCCCTGAAATTGACCAGATTCACTGCCCAAGAGGTAGAGACACTCTCAGAGAAGTTGAGCTGCCTGGAAGAGGCAGAGACCAAGCATGTCACCTAGAAGAGACATTTTCCTACCACTTTAGAAAGTGCTACCTTGAAGGGCACTTTCCTACCATGACATTTCCAACCTGTTGAGCTGCCTGCAGGCTGTGCAGTGTGCACCAGGGTCCCAGCTTCGTGAGCAGTCACCCATTCTGGGGTGAGCTGTGATGCTATAGCTGTCTTTGAGTCATTTCTGCTCCTGTAAGTAACCCAACAGAACTACTTATAGGTTCAACCACTTGGACACTGGTGGTGTCTTTCTCTGGTCTCCTTAGGAGTAGTGTCACACAACAACATTGTATTTGACATTTGATTAGAGAAATCTGAGGCTGGGTGACAGAAATGACAGAGTGATAAGAAATAGAAAAAAAAAAAAAAACTATGGATAGTAAAAGGTTCAGGAAGTACCACACAGCTCTCCCCGTGTGGTGAAGAAAGTTTGAGCCATTCGAAGACACCAATGATAATACTATATTGTTCTTCAAAATATAAGATTAGTCTTTAAAGACTAATTCTACCAAAATGAGCAAGAGTAGAAAAGACATGGAGTTTTTGTATAGAGTGAATGGTGTTTCCCATGTCCATATCTTACACGTTGAAATCATACCAAGTGCATGGTAATAATAAGACAGACAATCAAGGTAAAAGGTCATTAGGATGGACTCCAACCCAATATTTCAAAGGGAGGACTGGTCATGCAGAATCTAAGGAGGCAGATGATGTGAAGAGGCCCAGGGACAAGATGGCCACTTACGGGTCAGTGAGAGGCCTGCGCCATCTTTCCACTGTGGCTTCAGAAGGAACCTACTCCGCTGCCTCTCATTTAGGCCTCTCACTAATAGTGTGGTGAGCTGCTGCTGTTCAAGGGCTTGCAGCCCTTTACAAGGTCAGCCCTAGTAAATGCCCACAGGTATAATACACAGCTTATCACCCTACCTGCCATTTATACACATTCAGTCTTATCACTGGAAAGTTTAAAGTCACTCACAGTCTGAGGCAGAGTCATTTATGGACACGGTAGCCTTGCTGGGCTCGCCAAGGGCAGCGTTCATAGGCATGCGAAGTACCAGTTCAAACTTCTCAATTCCCTCCAGCATTGGTTGTCCCAGGTCATCCAGAATGACCACTCGAACAGTCTGCATGTTGATGCCAGGAGCAAAATCTAAATTGCGACTGATTCCCACATAGTCTGTTCCAGCTAGAATTATAATGAATCCATTGTTTACATAGGGACTAAATTTTAAAAAAAGACATTACATAGATGAATTTATAGTTAGATGTTGTAGAGTCAGAGAACAGCAAACCCTACAGAGAAGTGTAATTAACAAGATGGAAAAGACTGGTGCCTGCATAGTTATTGATTCAGTGAATCTAAGGCAGCCTTCTATGCCTTATGTCCAATGGCTTGCTTTTAATCACATACTCTTGCGTTCCATGTTATTCCACTTCCATCTTTATTAAAGTCCTTTAATGACCAGTTATAAGTTAAGCAGACTATCAATCAAATACATGGTAAAATTACATATAAAAATAGATACTTTTAAGTTTTGTTTATATCCATAAATATCTACTTATTTCTGTTTCTGGGGTGACTATTTTACTGAGGCATAAGATCTGCAAGTTAGAACTCAACACATCAGAACACTATTTCTCTGTCACCCACGCTCACTCCAGGCAGTGAGAGTCATTTTCATTTTGTTCCTATTTTATCTTCTAATATGCAACTGTGATGTGGTTTTCTTTTTCTTTATGCACACCTTCAACTCTAATTTGAATTTCATTCTTAAAAAATGACTAATTTGCCTGGTGTAGTAGACTTGGGAGGCAGAGGCAGGTGGATCTTTATGAGTTTGAAACCAGCCTGGTCTACATAGTAAGTTCTCGGACATCCAGAGCTATGTAGGGCCCTATCTCATAAAAAATAAAATAAAATAAAGGAAAAAAAGAATGATTTTTTTGCCTTTAATACCAGCACCCAGGAAGCAAAGACAGGCAGATCAGTCCAGTCCACATAACAAGTTTAAGATTAATCTAGTCTAGATTTCTATAGAGTATGGTTAAAATGAGGATGTGGCTTGAAGATGACCTCCTGGGGAAGACTTGAATGCCGTTAGATTCCGTGAAGGACTAACGGCAGGCGTGAGGACTCCCCTGTATATGTCAGACCTTGTTAGCTTTGCTGAGCAGAGAACCAAACCACGCAAACGTGGGCATCACAGTTTGGCCTCTGAGCCTTAAGTTAGCACCCGAACTATGGTTCACGATTCTGATGTCCCAACGGTAAAGTCTAAATTCATGTACTCTATAGAAATAATTCCAGGGCTGCAGGATAAGATCCAGTAAGAGTGTTTCATTCAGGGGAAATGTTCAGTAGCTGAAAGCCGAGGAACAACACAAAAGGCTGATTTGATGTAGGAGACTGCTCACCATCTGCAGAGAGGGATTCTGTTTTCCGGGACCTCACTGTGACACTGGAAGGCTTAGAGAGGTCGGTCCCCGTCCTCCACACCTGCAGCTCCACGTAGCCGGCACTCTCATCCACGGAGTACTGGGTGTCCCCAAAGTAGAAGGCAGGCTCTGTTAACAGGGGCACGGAAACCATGGCTGTTAGTTTTCTCTCTCTCATCCTCTGCCCTGAGATGATGCACGTGATGCGGTTTGCCTTTCATGTATGTAAATATCTATGTTGTTGTGTTTTAAGGTGCCGGACAATGAATCGGGGCCTCGTGCATGTCAGCTGAGTTACATCCATAAAGCCATATGTAGGTTATACATAGCTTCAGGGTGCTCTTCAAAACTCAGCCAGAAAGATACAACCAAATGAAATGCACACATAACACTTTTTGTTGTTTCTTAAAGTTTTGTCTGAGTATTCACCTTATGACTCCTCACTAAGACCCAACCATGGAACAGAGAGATCACATCTGCCTTAAGCTTTCTCCCGGTCCATCGGATTTAGGTTTAACTCATGATATTTGAGTCTGTATTTAACTAGAAAGAATAGAATCTACCAACTAGACTAGTAAAAACCAATGTTCCCAAGGCTTTAGGGTGACCAGGGATTCATGCTGGTTACTTGTAGGGCTTTGTCTCTATACGAACTGAGGTTCACTGAACAAGTGACCTCATACTAAGACATATCCTCATGGATGTGAGTGACGCTTCTTGGGCTCCATGGTCCCTGCTTCAAGAACTGTACTTCTTCCTGTGTTGGTGATGAGTCTGAGATCGCTTCCTCTCTGGTTCTCTCTATGGTCAACCCTTGATTTTCGATACAGCTGCAGAGGTCTGAAGGACAGTAGTTGACTAGGGAAAACTGAAAAGAATGACGGGACCACTTTTAAAAATTCTTATTCTTGAAATACAGATAGCCTCACAGGAAACTGCATCAAGTCCCCTTGTAGAGAGCTTATCCTATAAGCAGCCAAAAAACGAAGGTCAATACTCAAGTGAGCATGCGGAGATAGTTTACTTTTTTGTCTTTAGTGCTACAAGATTCAAGAGGAGTTTGTCTACAAACCCATAGCTCACGTGGCTTCTTAGCATCATTAAAGGGCAGTGTTACATTTCATTGAATTAGATTGAACGCCCCCAACACCAAAAGAGGACCTTATACTTTATGTAAGATCTTACAATCTTGCAATGTCTCAGAAAACCTCAGGGTGTGGCTGTGTGTGTGTGTGTGTGTGTGTGTGTGGTGAGAGCACTTGTATGAAAGAAACCCTGGATCCCACCCCCAGTGCGTGTAATAAAACAAAGCCATAGGAAAAGCCAAAGGCAATCTCCCTTCACTGCTACATCTACAAATTAACTACCTTTATTTAAAAAGCATAATACAAATACGTGCTTCTTCCTCCATCTGACAGGCATATTTAGAAGCAGCTAGCTCCCCTGGCCTCTTAAATCATATGAAACCAATCTTGGAAACATTTGCCTATGTGCGTTCAGAGATGATAAATCTGCCCAGCCCAGAGCATAGCTCGCCTCCCCCTCTTCTTTCAACTTGGACACGAGGTGTGTGTACAGATGAAGGTGTTATCTTATAACCCCAGGCAAGCAGACCTGGAGGACACAAACTAACACATTCCTTACGTTTCTCTCCTCTAAGGAGGGGCAAAAGTGAAGGCCAAGAAGTCAGAAAATGACTCTTCTAAGCAGATGGCTGAACCAGGCACAGCAAGCTTGTCCTCAGAAGGCTTTCATAATTATAATGGAGGACTGGACACGTGCTTCCAACAAGTGATCTTTTTAAGTCTCTCTGAATCTGGTACCAAAAGGTTAGGTTTCTAATCAACAGCTGTGTAATGCGGTGATGTTACCTCCCGTCTTCCTAGTCCTCACAGATGCATATTAATTAGAAATAGAGTTGAAAAAAATAATCATGTGAGTGCAATCATAAAAGACCAGGGGAGCTTCATGCTGGGGTGTGTGTGTGTGTGGGGGGTAAGGGGATAGGAATGGGTGTGTGTGTGGGGGTGGAACTGGGGATTGCATGGACATTCACTCATGTGTGTCTTGTTAACCATAAAGCAAGGCTTTCACCTTATAGCTCAACATGTAGTTCAGAGATGAAAACAGAGAGAGAGAGAGAGAGAGAGAGAGAGAGAGAGAGGTAGCATAATGACTAAGCTGCAAATACTGGTGCAGAAAGAATCAACATACTGCCAATCACACGGAGCACTGTTGCCTTCAGTCAAAAGCTGGCGGGGGAATAGAGACAGGACTTTACTTAGAAATCCTTCCATTTTAATACACTAGCTAGTAGGAATTAGGAAAGGTAAGATATGAATTCTCTAAAATGAAGCTTGCTCGTGGTCAGCTATAAGTTAGGTGTCTGTCTTCCATCCACTGAGGGCGGTGAGAAGATTGGTTAAAATAATCAGTTGTAAGAGTGACAGTTAAAATTTAGGTGACTTCAACACAGTGCTTTCTACAACATAAAATAGAAAGAGCAGCAGTTAAAAAGAAAATAACCCCATACTATACCTAACAAGTTGCTTATTTAACCAATCAAAAGAAATATAGGAAATATTGGCATCTTTGTGTCTTTTCAGTATAGACGAATGGGAACTAGAATGATGGTGGTTATATTTACATTTCTCATTATTTTTCTTATAAGGTCTAAAATGCAAATGGATTCATACATGTTAATATTGGATCAAAATCTTAGGTATGTAAGTGAGTTACAGATGCTGCAGGGAGCTGTAGACATTATGCAGAACACACTAAGATGACCCTAGAACTTAAAAAAGATTCTATGTGTATGAGTGTTTTTCCTGCATGTCTGTCTCTGTGTGTACCACTTGCACGCCTGGTGCATAGAGAGGCCCGAAGAGGGTATTGAGTTCCCTGGAACTGGAGTTACAGATGCTTGTGAGCTGCCATGTGGGTGCTGGGAACTGAACCTGGGTCTTCTTGGAAAGCAGCGGAGTTCTTAACCACCAAGCCATCTCTCTAGCCCGAGGTTGGGACATTTTAATGTGCATTTACAATCGAAAGGAGCAAATGACTGAATGGGTGAAGACACCTACGCAAAATCCATGACAACTGCTCTGTGCGTGCTAACAAACAGTTTTTATAAGGAAGACTTTTGCCGAGTGTGATAGATTGAATAGGAATGGCTCTGATAGACTAATGTTTTAATGTGGGTTATTTGGAGAGGGAGTCACACTATTTGAGAAGACTAGGTGTATCCTTGGTGGAGGAAGTGTGTCACTGTGGACAAGCTTTGAGGTTTGATAAATCCAATCCAGTCTCAGTGGCTCTCTCTTCCTGCTGCCTGTAGATCTGAATGTAGAATACTCAGCTACTTCTTTAGCCCATGTCTGCTAGCATGCGGTCTTCTTTTCATGATAACAATGGACTAAACCCCTGAAACTGGAAACAAGCCCCAGTTAAATGCTTTCCTTTATAAGAGTTTCTGTGGTCCTGGTTTTTTTTTTTTTTTTAGTTAGTATTTTATCGCTGTGAAGAGACACCATGACCACAGTAATTCTTACAAGGGGAAACATTTCATTTGGGCTGGCTTACAGTTTCAGAGGTTTAGTTCATTATCTTCATGGCGAGAAGCTTGGTGGCATGCAGGCAGACATGATGCTACAGAAGGAGCTGAGAGTCCTACATCTTGATCGGCAGGCAGTAGGAAGAGAACTGGCTGAGACCTCAAAGCCCACCTTCCTTCACAGCAACATACTCCCCAGCAAGGCTACCCTTACCTCAACAAGACCACACATCCTAATAGTGCTATTCTCTATAAGCCAAGCATTCAAATAGGAGTCTATAGGGGCCACACCCAGTCAAACCACCACAATGCCTCTTTACAATAGAACACTGACTAGGACACTAAGACTCTCTGGTAAGCTTCTATCACTCTGCCCTTCCTTAACTACTTTTTGTTTGTTTGTTTGTTTGTTTGTTTTAAATACTAACTGAAGACCTTTGTAAATCTGTCACAGACACATTCACATTAGAATCCAGATCAAAATAGACACGGCCATTCAGTTCCCTAATTCAGCACTGTACCTCGAACTGCAGTTACATCTACTTAACGTACAAAACAGGCTACTGCCTCTTAAGCAGAAGAAGGATGATAAAATAAAACCATGCTGCCTGCAGCCCCCACCCAGGTATCACTGAAAACATTCCTCAGCACTCCATCCCTCTCGGACAACAGCGGTTCAGAGCACATGTTTAGTCTCTCAGCACAGGGCAGATAAGTCGTATTCAGTTGATGGGAGGGCCTCACCACGAGGGAGGTTTTCCAAAGGAGCACAAGAATGTGTGAAATTCTGAAAGGAAGACAGGATCTCCTCTCATCCTTGGCAGAGCACTTTAGACTCAGGGGCAGAGGTTGAAGGACTCATGGTGGACTTGTCCTACCTCATTAAGCATGAGCCAGACTTGCAAGTGGATGCTTTCCTTTCAGGGAGGACAGGTTTAACCTCATCTGATTGCTAACACAGAAGTGAAGGGAAAGGCTTGGCAAAGCCACATGGCTCACACACCTGCAGCAACGACTAAGGGAAATAATTCAAGTTCTATTCCCAGGAGGAGAAAGGGAGCTTTCTATCTATCTACATATCTACGTATCTATGTATCTATGTATGGATCTATCTATCTATCTATCTATCTATCTATCTATCTATCTATCTATCTATCTATCATCTCTCTCTCTCTCTCTATCTGGTGTCTGGATTGGTGTTTACAGTTTCCCTGTGTCTCCTGAGATGAAAGGAGGAGGTACCAGCAGTAATTGCTATCTGGAGCCAAGCCTTGTTTACTCATGCATGCACAAGGGCCATTAGTCAAGTGAGCTCCGCAGTTCTAACACGTTTGCTTAAAACTGAATGGGCTAGAAGCCCCTATGCTGTCTTTGGGCAAAGCTTCGATGTTGTCTTTGGGTTTAGAGTTGAAAACACAGGGGGCTTGTCTCTAACCTAGAGATCCCTTTGGAGGGATCCCTTTTGATGCTGTCCTGGTTTGCTTTCTATCGCTGTAATAAGTACAGGGGCCAACAGTGACATGGGGAGAAAAGGGTTCATTTGGTTTATGGTCCCAGACCGTCACTTAGAGAAGTCAGGGTAAGAACTCAAGCAGGATCCACAGAGGAAGGTTACTTGCTAGCTTGCTTCCCTGGCTTGCTCAGCTACCTTTCTCATGCATCCCAGGCCTCTGCGACCAGGGGTGGGAGCACTCACAGTGAGCCGGTCCTCCCACATCAATCAGCAATCGAGAAAACGTCCCACAGACAAAGCCATGGGTCAACCAATGACGGCACTTCTCCATTTGAGATTCTCTCTTCCGAGCTATGTCTAGGTTTGGGTAAATTTGAAAAAAACTAACCAGCACACCCCCTCATGGCTTACTGAGTTTTTACAAACCATCTCCTATAGGCATATCAATGTCATTTTCTCTCAGGGTAAAAAGGGTCCACTCTTGTAGTCTTCACTTTTTTCTTCATTGTGACAAAGTACTTCCAAAGCAACTTTAGGAAAGATGACTTTAATTTGGCTTGCATTTGGAGGAAATGCATTGTGGCAGGAAGGCAGGTCACTCACTAACAGAGAATGGACAGGAAATGGGGCCAGCCTATTCAACTTAAGGCTCACCCTAGTGTCATAGTTTCTCTAGGAAGACTCCATCTCTTGAAGGCTCCATACCTTTCAAAACAGTGTTCAAGGGTATGAGCCTGTGGGGACAGTCCACATTCAAACCAGAACTCCCATCCCCCAGCTTCTCTCTGCTTTATCACCTAGATGCAGCTAGCTAGCACCACGAGATGTTTGAATTTTCCCAAGAACCATTTAAAGAAGCTCTAGACTGAAAGAGACAGGCTGAAAGCCAGTACCACCACCGCACTTACCCTCCTGCTGGGAAAGTCCCCATGGACCTCACTGCCCTTAGGACTGTCCCCAAACTCCTCACTATGGACTCCAAGACACTGGAATTTACAGACTCCCTCTGCCTTCTACGCTAGGTGCTGGTCACATTCTGCTCAGTGACTCAGCATCTGGGATATCTTGCATGTACTGCTCCCAGCCGGTTTCATCCACTCTTCCCTCAGGAAGATGCTTCTTTGGGGACTATTCTGCCTTCCCTCTTGGCTCAGCCTATAGGGCAGAACTGAAGTTCCTTTATTCATGAGTAACTTCTTGGCACTTAGCCCCATCACTATCTAGCCATGGGTACCTAAAAAGTATCTGTTGAATGAACTGGCAACAACGTAAAGGTCATTTACTGTCCATAGCAACTGAGTAAATATGTGTGCCCAGTGCTGGGAGAGCAAGAAGCACTCAGTGCCAGGCAGTGGCAATGTGTACCCTGAGGGAGCATGTGGCTGTTCGTGGCACAGAATGACTTCGTAGGCCCTTCTGATCAGGAAGCCTAATAAAATCCTAAATACTTGTACTGCCTCCTATATTTCTTTCCAGAAATACTGTACATATATAGACATACATCTCAAAAAGGACCAGTCTTTGAGAACAGCTTTCGGGACTTTAGCCGGGCAGTAGTCTAACTGTGGTGGCCATGAGCTCAGTCACTTAGCCAAGACCCTCTGCCGTCTCCAGACTTGACTGCCCTTACTCTCCTTTGCTGGCTCTCCCAAGGCGCATGCTTGATGTGTTTCTTTACAGTTACCGGGAAAAGCCTATCTGCTAGTTAACATGTTCTGCTTACACGAGTGAGTGCCTCAGAGGGCAGATGAAAACGGACAGCGATTCTGATTACAAGGACAGAGGGAGCATCACTGAGATTTTTGAGGCAATAATGTAACTCCATTTCTAGTCATGGGTGTGATTATTTGGGAAGACTAGCTTTAAAAAGCCTTGAGTCAACATTGCATCTATTTTCCAAGACGAAGGCTACAGAGAGGCAGGCATCAAAAGCCAGGCGCAGGTGGAAGGCAGCCAAGTTTTTGATGTGGTAAAAATGAGGTTCTTTCCAAACCCAGGTATATCTTTCTTTCAGTTTCCAGACTGCACCGCCATGATGTGTTTAATAAAACATGGAAGAAGGGCTGGGGAGATAGCTGAGAGCTCAATCCCAGCAGCTATGAGGTCAAAGCCTGCGGCGACAGCTTCGCAGAGAAGACAGCGTGTGCAATGGCTGTAGTTGAGCCTTCACTTCAGGTCACATCAAAAACTTCTAGTCCATTGGAAGTGCTTTACAAGGTATAACTGTCTCCCAAGGTAATTACTTTTTACCTCCTGTTAACAAGATCAAGCCGAGTCTTGGAGAGGTTAAATACCTTGCTACGTAATCCATCTAGAACAAGCAGGAGTCAAACACGACGTACTAATAGGTTAAGATGTGAATTACTTTCCACTAAGTGGTAATTTCTTTGACTATGTTTAGGTAAGTTGAGCGATAAACATGTTTAGATGTTCAAGTTTTTAGATTATTCTCTTTGAAGATGCATAATGAGAAACGGCTGCGTGAACGCAAGACATGATCTATGCAAGGCAGAACAAGATTATGTTATATGTGCACTCGAATAGTTGTGGAAATGCAACTCTCAAGAAATAAAGGGGAGAAGCAACGAGAGACGGTGCTTACAACTACTGCACCTGCGTCAGAAACCACCAGGCACAAGTTACACATGACAGCTTTTATGCCTGCTAACTAATGATAAATGTATATACGATTTCCAATCGACAAAAACTCTGACACTGAGGCTGATTTATTTGGGAATCCCAGCAGCTGAAGGCAGAAAGGCTGCAACTGATAAAGTATTAAAGGCAGTCTGTGAGGTCTCAGGGATCCGGGTGTGTGGCTGACACTGGAAAAATAAACAACGTCGACCAGAGATTGGCTAAGAAATGACACTTGAAACATGTCTGCCGGCAGCCAGAGGAGGTCCAGAGTAAAACAGCCGAAGCCACTCTGTTTGGTTCCAGGCTCAAAGAAATGTGCTCTTCTCTGGTCAGCATCCTGGCTATGGTGTGCAGGGGTGGCTGTCAACTCTGCTTGTGGCTTTCTGGTTAGTGTAGCTATGGGAAGAGCCTCCCTCCTCCAAGCCCTGAGTGCAGGATCTCTTGGGTCACTGGGCAAAGCCTGACCTTAAAAGAGTCACTTCTCTGAGTCTTGAATTCATGCATTACAACACAAGGACAATGCAACCGGACCACGTGATGACGGGTCACCTGACTTAACTGTTCTATTGCACTCTCTTTCTTTTCTTTTTTTTTTTTTTTAAGGCTTATTTATTTATAGTATGTAAGTACACTGTAGCTGTCTTCAGACACACCAGAAAAGAGCATCAGATCCCATTTCAGATGGTTGTGAGCCACCATGTGGTTGCTGGGATTTGAACTCAGGACCTCCAGAAGAGCAGTCAGGGCTCTTAACCACTGAGCCATCTCTCTAGCCCCTCTATTACACTCTTTCCTTCTCTGGGGGATCAGGGCTTCTTGTGTAGGTTCCAAGTGAAGTCATTTTTCCCCCCTAATTTACATTCATGTAACCTATTCATGGTTACTTTCTGTGTTCCTTATTAGAAGGCAAATACAAAGAAAATTCTCTCAAGTGGGAGTTGAAAAACCAGTCTTGTCTCATAACTGGATGGTACCCAAGATGATGAAAATGTAGGGATTACAACCTTTATATCTCCTATGCAGATAACCCGTACTTTGTTAACCCACCTGTCTCTGAAGCTAATTCTTTGATCAATGACTAAAAGTATTTGATTTATAACCATTTTCTTTATCAACCAGTGCAGCCTACAGAGAATGAAAAAAGTAAAGCTTAAAGTCTCCTACACGGGAAACAGCCGTCCTGAGTTTAGGATATCTCACGGACAGTCCTGGCAGAGCCCTGTAGGCTATGGAGTTGAGAGGTCGTTCAAATGGAAGGCACATTAAGGGACTGGGAAGCACTATAAACCTAAAGGCCACTTCAATCGGGCTGTTGGTGTTTGGATAGATGCAGTGTTTTCCATAGGAAAAGCGAGATGCCTGTGGCATACTACTAGTATAAACAGCTGGATTTTTGAGGCACTGACATGAGTGTCTGAGGAGAAGGCTAAAGTGTGTGGGTGGAGTGGGAGGGTGCCCCGGGCAGAGCAGCACTGTGGATGAGTCCCTGGCCTTTTATGTTTGGAGGTGGCACCGTTTGGCATGGCATGGTATGGTCCTTGGTGAGAGGAGACAAAGGGAGGCAGGGAGACAGAGGGCAATGGGCAGGCTCTGCAGATCCCTGGGCCTGGAGCCTTGTCATGGAGATAGCTGATAAAAGATGTGCTCAATTGTAAGATGGGCAGACACCTGGTGAGATGTGCATTTAGAGGTATGGAGGATGGATGGATGGATAGGCCACAGACAACAAGTGACAGTCATGTAGGAGCCACTTGAAGCTGGCTTCGGTGTTGCATGAGCTGTCCCGATGAAGAAAGATGGCATAAGGGTTAAACCATAGACATACAAAAATGAACATGGATTTGGGGTAGACAGTGAGGGGAAGGAGGGCTGGTATTGTTGGATGCATTCACTATGATTGAGAATCTAGGAGAGAGGGGACTGGAGAGACAGCCCGGCAGCTAAGAACACCTGTTGCTCTTACGGGAGAACCAGGTTCGATTCCCAACACCAACACGGTAGTGCTCAACCATCTGTAGCTCCAGTTCCAGGGGGACTGATGCCCTCTTCTGGCCTCTGGAGGCACCAGGCACACAGGTGGTGTTCAGACATACGTGGAGGCAAAACACTCGTACACGTAAAATAAAATAATTTTTTTAAAAATTAAACAAAAAAATGCAGGAGGGAAACCAGGGGAGGGCGAGGATTAGCTGCTAGAGCCCACAGTTCCTTTCCTGCTTGGCTTTCTCTTGAAGGCTCAGGCTAGAGTCTCGCCCACCTGTGTGGTTGTCTTTTCACTCTTTAAAAACAGAAAGAAAAGAAAAGAAAAGTAAAGAAAAGAAAAGATGGTTTTCACCCACAGCTGAATTCCTAGCTCTCCCGTAATTACAACACAAGTTTTTCAAGTTTCTTTTCTAGAAAAGCCAAGGGAGAAAATGTTTTGAACAAGGTAACAATTTCCTGTCCCCAGAGACTTAATCAAGGGCTTTCTGCTAATGCCTGACTATTGAACCAAATCCAGGGCAGAGCTAGGTAAGTCTACCAACCTTGAAAATAACTTGAAAACATGGACGAGATCAAGTTCAGCAAGAACACATATTACATATGTCAGGGCTCAGTGATCCCTGGAAAAGTGGCCTCAGCCCTTTGTCCCTCTTTTAACTATGTTGGATAGTCTAGATGGCTCCTTGCCCTGACAAGATGGAGACCACCCACAGGTGCAGAGCCAGCCTTGGCATGTCTTCCCTTTCTGCCTCTCATCTCCAGGGTCATTTTACAGCACTGGGGCTGCGGGAAATCTGTGACTTTTCACGTTTACTTACTTGTTTGCTTCTGAGGTTTTCCTGGGAGTGAACAGTGAAAACCACTCTTCTGAATGAGGGCGAATCTTCCGCAAATAAAGGGCAACCCAGAACGAGGCCTTTGTTGGCCTTCTGACCTGACAGCTTCACTTTGTAGCACATTTCCAGGGGTCTAAATGGGGCAGCGGAAGGCAGTGAAACCCAATGTTTGGGGAACACCCTCAGGGAGGTGGAAACAGATCTACTGCCGCCTTAGAAGGGGAAGGCATACACCCCCCCTCCCAGTCTCATAAGGAGCTACCAACCACTTTATTTCTCTTTGAGGCTGTATTCGGGGACTCGTGGCCTGCCTAAGGTAGTGCTATCCTTAACAGCGCAACTGTCTTCACAAAAGAGAGATTGTCAAAGCCCAAGGCTCACGTGGCAATGCCCATTCATTTGCCAGCTGTCAGTTTCAGTGACTCCATTGAAGTTTTTTTTTTTTTTTTTTTTTTTTTTTTTTTTTTTAATGGAGGAAGAGGTGGGGAGGCTCTTCCTGGAGGTCAGGATCAAGGTTGGAGACCTTCAGAAAGCTTCCTGTGGTAAGCCTGCCCTTATCATTTGCCAGGCTGCAGAGGTGTGTGTCTAGCTTCTTGTTCGAATTCTCCTAGAAAGGGCCGGTCTGTATTCAACCGTTTTCAGCACTTTGGAACCTAAGCCATACTTAATAGGGGCCGAAGAGGGAAACACGCCAAGGGATGTTGAGCAATTTCTTAGTCTTTGTCATCTTGCACAGTGTCTCAAACACAGAGCATTTAGTAAACATCTAAGGAAGCAAAGGCATGAGTTCAGTCACCACTAGGCATCTTGGGAAGCTGTAGGCAACCTGGTGGGTTCTCTAAAATGAAGATTCAGTCCTTGCACCCACAGGATGGCTTACAGCTGTGTGTAATTTCAGTCTCAGGGTACTCGATTCACACACACACACACACACACACACACATACACACACAGAGGCAAAACACTCACATAAAATATAAGCAAATACTGTTAAGAAAAAAAGAGAGAGAAAGATGAGAGATTACAAAAAGCAGTCTGTATGTGCCCAGCATGGAGGCAGCTACTACCGAATCGATCTGTATATGGTGGTTTTTACTTGTATGGAACCTAGGAATCTAGAGGGCTGACTGTATTTCAAGGACACAGAATAAAGACCTGTTTCTAAGAAAAAGCTATAACTAAGAGAAAGATAACTGGTGTGTGTGTGTGTGTGTGTGTGTGTGTGTGTGTGTGTGTGTGTGCGTGTGTGTTTAATTCTGGAGAAGTGTGAAAGTAAAGTTTTATCCATAATTTTAAGTGCTCCAAATTAGAAATGTCCATAAGGAAGAAGGCATTTTTTAGTTTTAGCAAATTTTATAATCCCTATGTAGACTATTGTGGTTGGTTATTTGCAGCATGTTGAAGCTGTTTTTATCAAATGATAAAGACACCTGTATTTTTCAGTGTGGGATGGGTAACAATGGTTGCCAATTTAACACACCTGGAACTTCAGCTACGGAACTGACTCCATCGGACTGGCCTGAAGACATGTCTGTGGGGACATTTTCATTACTGCAAATTGATGTAGGAATGTCTAGCCCACTGCAGGCCATGCCATCCCTTGGCAGGTGGCCCTAGGTTGTATAAGAAAGGTCCCTGAGTAAGCCAAGGGGAGTAAGACAGTAATCTATTACACATCTTTCACTTTTTTATGTATGCATTTTATAGCTTTAAGCATTATTTATACATACAGGGGCTGGGGAGAGTTGTGCACAGACCTAGAGCAGCTAAGGGCCAGAGAAGGTATCGATTTCCTGTGATGGTGTTGTGGGTGTCTGTGACTTTCCCTGTGTGGGTCCTCTGCAAGAGCAGCATGTACTGTAAACCACTGAGGCATCTGTCCAGCCTCTGATTGCTTTTTATTATAAAATTTCCCCAAACCCACATGGTGGCTCACAGCTCTGTGTAACCACAGGGGATCTGATGGCCTCTTTTGGCCTCTGTGGGCACCAGGAAGGTTGTGTATACACACACACACACACACACACACACACACACACACACACACACACACTATAAAAATTACTTAGGAAATAAACTATTCCCTTAGTAGTTCCACGTTTACAGATTTTAAAGTCTGGTGTCTGAAAAGCTGCTTCTGGGATTTATGTGATCTTTTAGCACTGAAAAAGAACTCATCACTGTCTGAGATCTTAAGGACAGACGTTCAGTGATCTGCTTCCAGGGTTTTAGTAATAATAAGGCGTGGATGTTTACACTTCTGATGTCTGCAAGATCAGTGTAGCCAGAAACTGCTCTCCTGTTTGAAGAGATGGGTATCAGGCAGACGGTGTCACTATGAAAAGCACAAAACAAACACAAGGCGTTATTTGTCCAGAAGAGTCTGAGAGCCAAAGCCCAAGGCCGCAGAGACAGCAGCTTCTGCTGGCTGGCTTCCCAAATGGCTGCCAAAGGCAGTGCTGCTTGAAGCAACAGATGACACTAACTCTTTCCCCTAAGGATCCCAGAGGGCTTACAATTGGCAGAAAAGGAGCCAGGATGGCTCATCTGTGACTTCTTTGAACATCTACAACATGTCAGTTATTCTAGCCTAGTCAGGGAGCTGGAGACAAACAAAAGAACATATAGCTTCAGTTGGCAAAGTTCACTGCTTGGGTGCCCCAAATCCATCGGATCAGAAGGCAAATGTTTATGTTCAATATACACACTGCCAGTAGAGTACGGAATGGGTTTCACAGGTTAATGTTATGCATGTTGTGGTCACACTGGCTCAAAGCTCAATGCCTGTTTCCCTTAGGAGACTTATTGAACCACAGTCAAACGATATAACAAAGGCAGGCTGTGCCTTCAAAATATATGCCTTTTATGAGAAGAAATTCAGGTACTTAGGAGGGTGTTTGTGTTAGCACTGGAAATAGGTTACATATGAAACACTGGGGGGGGGGGGCTGTATCTTTGTGAAGCTGGGATTGAATCCAGAGCCTTTTGCAGATTAGGCAGGTGCTCTACTACCCACCCACACCCTTCCAATAAAACCCTGAAGAAAAGGAAGACAGGCGTTAACGTAACACTAAACACAGCTTTTATACAATAGCTCTAGCCTGAAGCTCTCCAGCAGGGCTTGTGCCTGCGCACACAGGCTCTGTGAACCCAGTTCACTCTGGGTAAACTGTCTGTGCATAGTTCCTGGGCTTACATTCTTTGTGAGCAAGAAGGTCACTGCTCCGTGTAAATTATACAAAGTGCTTGGCCATTCTTATAAAAAAAAAAAAAAAAACGCTCCGGAATCTTTTCCTTTTCTGGTAATCCTGGTGAAGTGTTTTCAGGCCACTTGCAGAAGGGATCCAAGTGGCTGCTTGCCACGCCTGCGTGTGTGTGCCTGTGTGTGTGTATAGTGGGAAAAAAGTGTGTCCCTATGCTGAGTAGTGAGTTGGACCTACAGATTCAGAAAGACCAGGGGACCTTCCCAGCAGTGAGGTCTTTTGGTTGCTGAATCAAAGGTACCCCAACTACTAGAGACCCCACTCCATCAGTCTCTGACCCTGACTTATTTCCCTTATTTTAAGCATTATCCATCATCTTTTGGGGGAACTTCCCCTTTACAGATAGCTGTCTGACTGCTCGAGTGAGTTAAAGACAAAGGACTAGGAACTGGGGACCTAGGAACACAGGTTCTCCAGTGGCCAAATCTGGAGAGTCTACTTCTCTAGGCTCTCTGCCCCTGCCTCCTCTCCCTGCTCCTCTCCTTAGTGAAATGCTCACTCACGCCTACAGGGGCGCTTTCTTCCCATCCTCTCCCACTCGTGAGTTAGCAATGAATGCTGTAATTCTGAAATTCCTGTCCCCAAATCATAATTAAACAAAGGTATACAGCATGAGTCTTCTTCAAAAAGTAGTTTAAATGTAACTGAATGTCTTTGAGAAGAAATGCAACAAGAGCATCCAGTTTCAGTGTTTTTGAAAATAAGCATCATTCAAAATCAGTTGGGATCATACATCTCATAAAGAAAAGAAACCCCACAGGTTCTCCTCTATACGGAGAATAGAGCCAATAATATATGCATAAATGTAAAGAGAAGTACATGTGGGTACAGTATGTATAGAACTTTGAGGAAGGACTGGATGCAGGTTATAAAGAAGGATAGAAAGCTAATGGTTTCTTACCTGTCATGGAGTTTTCATTTTTGGTGTTGGGTAAGTACATAAATAATATTTGATAGTGAAAGTGTAAAACCCAACATGAAGTTCCTCAGTTTCAGAGCTCAAGGGCTGCTCTCCTTGTATAAGTTGGTTGACTTGTATGGTCTTTCCATCCGGGTTATTTTGGTGTGTGATTCTTTTTTAAACTTGCAACTTGTATATCTGTGTATATGTATGTGTATATATATATATATATATATATATATATATATATATATATATATATATATATCGGTGAGTCCATTTAGTGTTACTAGTCTGTAACTGTGTCTATGGCTGATGCAGGAAGTGGATAACCTATCTGGCAACTCATCCCTAAAGAAGATGACGTAGAGCCTCCCTCTCCCAGCTGCCTCTCCCAGCTGCCATCATTGTCTGTGGCTCTTCACCTAGAGCTTTCTTAAAACACGGCAGCCTGGTCAGCTGGTTCCTCAGTGCTCCATAACGTATTCCTCCCATATAATTTAGCTGTGAAGTTCAATCATAATTAGCTTTGTTCACTGTTCATCTAAATCCTTTTAGCTTTCAAGGTTTCAGGAGTTCCAGCTTACGAAGTACCTGCGCATTTGATCAAACCCCGCTTTCCTGCTCTCCCTTTCTATTGTTTCAAGTCTCATTATAAGTTATTCTCATTTAGCCTTTGATAGATCTGTCTCCATCCCACACAAACGGATTTTAAAGCTTGTGAGTTTCTGGCCTGGGTCAAGTGCTTGTGTGTCCATTACAAGTGATGCAACCTTCATAGTGAGTGCCCACTGCATTCTTAGACTTTTCTAAATGCCTGAGCATCTCACTGATTCTCTTCTATTTTTATCTTTTCTTGGCACCAAGGGGGGCGGGGGTAGCATCTTTTTCCATGGAGGAGGAAACCTCTTGAGTTCTCCCGTTTAGTCACTCCTGCTGTGTTCAGCCCCTTTGGCTTTCACTGACTTGTGGTACCATTAATAGTGTGATTATCCTAATGGATACAACTCAAGGATATTCCGAGCAATTACAAACTCATCCTCCCACACCTAATTCTTTATTTTAAAATAGGATTTTTAACTTAGGCATACATCATGCAGGATACGTTTGTCAAATTATTACTTTAATTGAATCCAGCCCTTTCTTATACAAACCTACACACAAACCGGCTAGCATCCTTTAGTGGGATCTCACTCTAATATAAATAATTGTACTTAAGATTAAGAAAAAATGGGAAAAAAGGAGACAAGCTGGTCTTTTGGTTTTGCACAAATGATGCGTTTTTTTGGCAAAAACCATTTTCATCTGCAAAAGTGTTCCTGCTTTTGATTCTAATGTTATCATTAGTGGTTGGGCACTTGCGAACTGAGATTCACTTACCATAAGGCTCAGCCTGCAGCTGGCTACTTTCTGTGTGGCCTGGTAGTTTTTTCCAGTACGGTCAAGGAAGACAGTCACTTTAGTGAAACACCCATGTGGGCTGTCACACAAATGGGTTCAGCTTCAACATCCCTTCATTTACTCTGAAGGCTGACAGTAAAGTTAGTGGAGTATTCCTAGTGTTGAACTAATACTTTTTGTAAGGGACCAGTACTGCCATACTTAACTGTAATAAGGAGAAGGACAGAATACTGAGGATGCTGGTGAGGTTGTGTAGGATATCTGTGTATTCAAAGTCAGACACATCAACAACGTGTAATATATCAGTTCTTCCAAATACCAGAAAGTTCAGCTGTTTCTTAGCAGCACAACACAGACTTTAGCCAGATGTAGTTGTGTCACCCTATGCTACGATCCTATGGCTAAACATGTTGGTGATGCTTGGTCCTAGTGGAGATTCTCAGTTATTCACCCACCATTGTTATCTCCATCTTTCACTTGGTAAACACATAATGCTGTTTTATAATGTCACAGAGGGATCATCTTGTTTTAGAAGATACTGAGTCCCCTGAGTGGCAAAACGACAAGGACTTAATTTCCTCATTAAGAAACAGTCAGGTGCTCAATGCCTGGTTCATTATACCTATTCCCACAGACATGGGAATGGCATTGTGACATTTTGCTCATGTTGTTTGCTCATCTGCATGTTTTCAAAATCTGGCATGCAGTGCAAAAGGTATTATCTCATCTGCCTGTAACTTGCCTCTTCCTCTATTCCTGGCATAGAATTGTGAGCACCACAGTGACCTATTTAAAGTATTTTTCCTTCATATCAAATGATATATATGCATGTGTTTGTGTTTGCAATTCAACTCCACACTAAGGTTTTTTGTTTGTTTGTTTGTTTGTTTGTTTGTTTGTTTTGTTTTTGTTTTTTCGAGACAGGGTTTCTCTGTATAGTCCTGGCTGTCCTGGAACTCACTTTGAAGAACAGGCTGGCGTTGAACTCAGAAATCCACCTGCCTCTGCCTCCCAAGTGCTGGGATTAAAGGCATGCGTCACCACCACCGGGTTCACACTAAGGCTCTATGTGGCAGAAGAAGGAGACAGCATGAAGTCAAGAACTGTCTAGCAAAGAGCAACTGTCCACCAGTGGATGGAAACTAACTGATCTTGGGGCTCTAAGTGCAGGTCTTGGGGCTGAACGTCAGCATGATCAGTCTTAAGGGGGGGTGACATTCGATGCATGGAGCACAGCAGTGTTGAAATATCAGATCTCTTGAGTAGCATTTGAGTGTCTGCTACTGGACATCATCATGTGAGGATCTCTGAAACCTATCAGGTTAATTGTTCAACATGCCATGAGTTCTTGATAGACATCTGAACTTGAACCCTGGCAAGCTGTCTTCTCTCTCTCTCTCTCTCTCTCTCTCTCTCTCTCTCTCTCAAATAAGAGCCAGGGATAATTTCTGTAGGTCAAAGGAATTTCACAACAGTTTCTCAAGACTGAAAATTAAGCACTCAACTAGAAACTGGGCTTGCTATAATAAATTGTTACTAAGACCTATAAAGAAAGACAAAGGCTGATCTGAATTAGGGTGATAATGCTGAAATGGAAGGAATAAGACAGGTAGAGAAAGCAGACTAGCAGATTAGTCTGATTGTAGCTTCAGATCTATTAATAGGCATCCCAATGTTCACCTGTAACTCCAAAGCCTCAAACCCTAACCCTTCAGCACCAAGGTTCACAAAATAAATATTCTGCAAACTACTCTATGAAAGGTGTAGTAGCATTCCTGGTTGTCAACTTGACTATATCTGGAATGAACTACAATCCAAAATTGGATGCTCACCAGTGATCCTAATCTGGAGGCTGGGAGATAGAGGTTTCTGACCAGGATCTTGACATAGAGATCTTGAGACATAGTGGCTAT
The DNA here is from genome assembly GCA_902729485.2 of Mus minutoides. Classification (NCBI taxonomy): domain Eukaryota; kingdom Metazoa; phylum Chordata; class Mammalia; order Rodentia; family Muridae; genus Mus; species Mus minutoides. Next base: position 55,215 of record LR750636.1, read on the forward strand.
GAATTCCAGAAGATTAAGACAGGGAGATCTCTGAGTTCAAGGTCATCTGGGATTAAAGGCGTGGTGGCTCACACCTTTTATCTAGGCTACACCTTCTGCTGGACACCTACATAAGGACATTGGAAGAAGGAAGACTCCTTCACCTGCTTGCCATGTGGTACTGAGCAACTGTTAGATCCTTGGACTTCCATTCACAGCTGCTGCTGATCATTGTTGGGGAGTTGGACTGCAGACTGTAAGTCATCAACAAATTCCTTTACTATAGAGAGACTACCCATAAGTTCTGTGACTCTAGAGAACTCAGACTATACAATAGGACTCTGTCCATTTCTCTTCCACCTCACCCCAAGAAGGTGTTTCCCAGGAAACAGTGCACAGGAGGTGCATACATCTGCAGCCTGATGCCACTTCCTTATGTGATGAGCTGTGTCAATATGAGCCAGTCACATCACCCATCTGCATATTCATCCTACCCATGGATATCACTCCTGGTTCTTGTTAAGATCACTTAATATGTAACTTATATATGTGACCCCCCATACATTTATCTTTCCTATGTGCATGCCATTGAAGTTTGTACAAAAAAAAACTTTTGCAAACAACAGCAACAGAAACCTGGACTAAAGTAGGAATTAGTTAGATTCTCTCTTTTAAAACCAAACTCTGCTCCATCTAAACCATTGCTGATAGGACAAGAAAAAGAGCTCTCTGGATGGTAGATGGGAATTTAATGCAAGTTCTTAAGTTCATTCTGGACATTTAAAATGCTGGCTCTCTGAAGGTGATTCAACTTGAAATAAAATTGCTTGGTTTAAATATAGCTAATACCATTAAGATGTGTTTTGCTTTTGCAAAGGATCCAAGTTCAGTTCCTGGCACCTATACGGGCTGCTCATCTCTGTTCATATGCACCTGTAACTGCAGCTCCAGAGGAACCTGATTGCCACTTCATGCCTTTTTCTGGGACCTGCACTTAGGTGCCCCCTGCTGCCCCCCATATAATTTTTAAAAATTAAAAATAAATAAATACAGAACACTTTGTTATGTGAAGCACTCACTGGAAGAACTTTTTTTTTTTTTAATGCAAGGTGTTATCTAAAGTTAAGAAAGGAGAATTTCCTTTTATACCCTCTTGTCAAAAGTCACTCCTGAATTTGTGATCAGTGCTTTTAAACCTTTCCAGTGACAGAAAGGCATCACCCAGTAGCTAACAGGACTGTCGGGGGGATAGAACAAAGGCTTCACAGAGGAACTGTGGGACACCTGACTGGCTTTATCTCACGTTTTCTTCTTCACCTTAGTTATCAAAGACCTTTCTGGACAGATTGCTTACAGTTTCCTGAGTTTTAAGATGACTTGGGCTTTTTGACTCTCCTGCAGCTTCGCCCCAATAGCAAGGCTCATCCTTCTCTTTGATCCACCACGAGGAAAATAGGAAGGAAACAGAAAGTTGTCCATGGGCAGGAAGGGCAGTGCTGACCTTTTCTGCTTTTGCTTGTTTGTATCGCAAGATCATTTGCAATTGCAACCATCCTCCCCCTGTCCCCAACCTCCCGAGCTCTCTCTTCCCACAGGAAAGCATGAACCATTTCCAGAAAGCATTGCTTCACGGTAACTTGGTTTCTCTGGGGAAGAGCGGTCTAGTATATCAGCTCCTCCTGTCTTGAGACTTAACTTGCCATTCGTTTGTTACCCACCCAGTGATTCATTTAACAGCATTTGTTATGGGCTTCTATGGGAAATAGATTAAAAAACTTGGATTAAAGTTAGAAAAGAAAGAAGGGAATTAATGAAGCTTATTAAAGTGACACTGATTCTTCACCACAGAAATTGACTGTAACCACTCACTGGTACAGTGACCTCCAGTCATTAGAAAAGGGCATTGATTGATCTAGTCAGTGACTGATGAACCGTAGCCACTATAAAATACAGTAGAGAATCAACAACTACCCCCTAACTCTATTTGATTTCCATTTCTTTCTGCATAGACAGCCATGCTTGGCGTTGCTGTCCCAGGTAAGATAAATCAGAACTCACCATCATCCCTGTCTGCGAGAATGGTCACATTGGCTCCTGGAAACTTGTCGCCGATCCTCCCGCCCATGGGCATGCTCAAAAGGACCTGGAAAGTCTCCTCCTCTTCATACAAGGAGTCATCAATCACCAAAACACGACACATTTTCTCACGTTCGTCTTTGTCAAAGCGGATCACGCTGCTGTGGTCCTCAGGCCTGGAGATGTAGTCAGAGTAAGACAGCACGGACGTCCGCACAGTGCTGGTGGCTGTCCCTAGGGACCAAGAGAACCCAAAAGACTTCAGTTTCTCAAACCTGTTGTTTTCATATTCAGTATTTAACTGTTGCAACTGTATACAGCCACACCCCAGAACTGCAGTGGCAACTACTGTGTATCCTTACAGCACAGGTCTCCTTCAACATAACCTCACACACTGCAAATATTGTCTTTCCAGTGTTGTCTCCTACCTACCCTCCAACAAGCTTTCAGTTCAACACCACAGGGCAAAATAGCATCTCCCTCTGTTTCCCGTGTCTAGGCCAAGGCTACATGCCTTCTGTCTTGCCTCAGTCTTTCTGTCCATCTGCTGGGCTTCAGGTTTTGGGAAGGTGAGGAGTTGAGAGGTAAGCGCAATAGTTCTGGCATCTGGGTGCAAGGCTGAGACTGAATCTTTTATAATTATCCTTTGTTCCGCTTTTCAGATCACATACACATTGATGGGACTTTTCATGAAAGTCCTACATGACAACCACAACACAGGGGACGTTTTTCCTTTTCCATTTTTTTTTCCCTTAGAAAATGGTTTGATGTGTTAATGACTTTTGTATATTAACCTTAAATTTGTCTTATGCAAATTTGCCTTTCATAGGATGCTCACATACAAGCAAAACAGTAGTTTGAAATTTGTTTGCAATAATGGTTAATGAGTTTTACATTTTCAAAATACTCATTTACTGTCCTTTAAACTTGAGGGCACTTTTAAAAGTGAGTTATGGAAACCTTGAAGAACTCCAAGAAGAGAGCTAAATCTGTGACACTCTCCAGAGTCCACTAAACACCAACAGGATGGATTAGTTATCCTGGCCTGTAGAGAGCCACGCCCGAGCTGGTTCTGCCGCCATTCTAAGATGGCGCCGACATCCTGTCACCACCCCCAGCCTGGGACAAGCAAATAAGTTCAGTGCGCATGTGCTTGTTACAAAGCCACGTAAGTCACCGCCCATCCTGGGGCGTAACTTGAGGTAATGGGCAGTCAGCCAATCCTGACGACACACGTCTCACTGAGGTGTATATAAGTGAGATCCATCTTGGGCTCGCCCTCTTCCTCCACACGATGTAATAAAAGTATGCTTGCAGAAGGATTCTGGTGTCCACGTCCGTTCTTGCTGGTGAGGCGGTAACGTGGGCACTTACACTGGCCATCTTAGCACTAATCATGTCAAAAAAGTATATGCTCAGAGGAGATCTATTGCTCTCCAATGGAAGCTCGCATCTGTCCCTCACATGATTACCTAACCATTAACACACACTTTCTTATGTTCTTCAAGAAGACATGTTCAGGAAAATGTAGATCCACTTCCAATATTTAATGGCTTGTCTATAATTCCTCTTTCTATTTCCAATCGATAATGCTTTGTCTCTCATTCATTGTCTACATGGTCTTCTGTTTGATAAAGTTCTCTAGTCACATACAAAAGGTACAAAAGTATCAATTTTGGTTTTTGATTCAACTCAACACTTTTTTTTTCTGCTTATGATATCATAAAACCCGATACCTGGTCTTTCCCTAATACGTAAGAGAGGAAAACTCTTAGGACAGTGCTGTCTCCAGTCAAATCAGCTTGAAATCAGTTTGTCCTCCCTCCTCAGGTATGCATTGCCTTGGGCTTTCGTTAAGCACACAGCCTTTGGCATGGTAGGGAAGCCACTGAGCTGCACACTAAGGTTGGGACATGTTGAGACAGCCCAGGTGTCTGAGAATGCTAGCAAGCTTTGCCACAGACCAGACCCCACCTCTAAACAACAGCTCCAGTCGACCCCTGGTGCCCTGCAATCTTAAGTTGGGCTAAGTGACCGATAGTTGAGGGAAGAAGCATTAGCTTCCTGCCAGGTTGACCCAAAGGTCCCTAGAGATGTAGCATGAAGCATAGTTGTGAAAGAATGCTCCAGTGTCTAAGAAAAGCCACAACAAAGCCGGCCCTTTAGGCCCCACCGGATGAAGAGGCCACACTGGGCGCGCTGACTGGAGGTCATTTCACTTGGCTCAACAATGGACTCACCTTGCTGTGTGTAGCAGATCACCATCAGCTCCCGGCTGATGTCTCCACTTCTCCTGATGGGAATGAACAGCTCACCCACATCTTCTTCAACCGAGAATTCAGACTGGGGAATGAACACGGTTGATTCTAAAGAGAATACAATTACAGTTGCTATCATTTTTTTTTTTTTTTGCTTCATTTCTCCTTTTTGGCCTGCATTTCCTATGCCAGAAACTTAACATTACTCTAGTAGGTTTCTTTTTTCTTCTTTTTTTTTAGAATAGCAGTGTCAGGGAGGGGTGGAGGAGGGGAAGGAATGTGTATGCACGACTCAGCATTGCTTGTATCTCTAGTCATCACTTTGTTCTCAGGAAACCTCACTGCACAGTGCTTTTCAATTGCCCTCTGATATCTTGGTAAAGGAGGGCATCTTCCCTGGTATAACCTGAGAGGTAGAAATGCCCTTACAGGGCCCTGGGATCATACTGTTGAGCCTGGCTCCCAAGCACGGTCAGGGTTGGAACTCAGGTCATGTAACATCTCCTCTATCTAAAGGGCTTCCTTTTGGAGGATTTGTGATTAAAAAATTGGAACAGCCGGGCATGGTGGCACACGCCTTTAATCCCAGCACTCGAGAGGCAGAGGCAGGCGGATTTCTGAATTCGAGGCCAGCCTGGTCTACAGAGTGAGTTCCAGGACAGCCAACACTATACAGAGAAACCCTGTCTCGAAAAACCAAAATAAATAAATAAATAAATAAATAAATAAAATAAAATAAAATAAAATAAAAAAATGTAACAATATACTGTTCAACTGCTCTCAAACAGCAGCTCCTTTAGCATTCCCAAGTGTCTTCATCAGCTAACATCACCTCCGTAGTGTTTTTTTCTCCCTTAGCAGGATAGCAATTACTCGTGACATAAAAGCTATGTTTATATGACATTACTAGTCTCAATGATTCTTTTTATAAAACATAGATGAAAGGTACATTAAATAATACAAATGCCATAATTAAATTGTTAAAAAATAGATCTACTGTGTAAAACTTTCACAATTATTTAATTCAATAATTTGACATTACAAACCCAAAACAGATTCTGGCATTCCTCTGGAAGTCGGATTCCCTGAAAGTCTCAACATCCACTCAGAATACACATCCCGATTATCTTTGAAACAGTAAGCACAATTCTTCTGTGGCTAAAAATGACTCTAGAATAGGGCGTACAGTTAAGAGGCACAGCCCACCCTGCCCTGTGGCTGAGGGCACTAAGGATGAGCGCCCTGCCCCCCTCCGTGGAGGGCTCCCTGATGTTGAGGCTTCCGGGGTGGGCCAGCCAAAGGGAAGAGTCTGCAGGAAAGGGCTTCTGGGACAAGAACCAGAAATGGTTCAGTAGTTAAGAGCACTTGCTACTCTTGCAGAGTTAGGAACTAAACCCCAGTCCCTGGAGGAGCCTTGTCGAGAACCTAGTATACTAGCCTAGGTTTTTTGCTTTGTTTTAGCTTTGCTGGAGATTGGAGCCTGGGTTTCAAGCATTCTAAGCAAGCTCTCTCCTACCAGTCCTGCACCTTGAGCTCAGACTCTTAATCCTCCACAACTGTGAGCAACAGATAGATATTATTATCTGTCTTATGAAAGTCACCCAATCTATGATATTTTGTTACAAAAGCCGGAGCTGATTAAGCCAGGGTTATTCACACATAGCATTCATTCTATGCTGCAAACTGTCCTGGCCGGGTTTGTTTTCAAGTATATCCTGAGGGCTGTTGAACATTCAGGGTTTTAATTAAGCAGTCCCTGTAGGATTTAAACCTGGAGGGCTTAAGGTTTGGTTCCTTCTGCACCTCGTGACCCATATACATTGGATTATACAAGTCAGGACTTCTCCCTCAGTGCCTGTTGGCTTGAACCATGACTAGAGAAGAAAGCTGGGTGTCTGGACCATGGCCCTAGACCTGGAATTCACTCCTATATTTGATCTGACAGAGGGTAAATAGGCCCATATCAAGTTCAGGTTTTCTGTTGACCTAACTTTTAACAGAAATGTGTAACCTTCGGGAGAAACTATGAAAGGATATCAGAAAGACAGTGAATGATTTCTACGGTTGCTATTTAGGTTAGCATGGCTTTTCAACTTCGCATTACATACACAGTAGGAGTGTATGCACAGGCTGGCTCCAGCAGTCACAGCTTATTATGAGTGACATGTTTAAGAACACCATTCTTGCTTGCATCCGTCTTGAAATGCAGCTCGCTAACCCCCCCCCCCCCCCCGACAGTCTCATTATTTGCCAACTGCTATTCTAAACACTCCGCAAGTATTGACTGGCTTTATCTTTGCAATACCTTCTGAGCTTAGATCGTTTGTGATTGGTATTTTAGCTGTCAGGATATAGCACACACTCAGAGGTCAGATAACCTGCAGGAGGTCAAGGGGAGATGCTGACAATAGATTTGAACTCAGAGAAGACATGTCAGAGCCTACGCTCATAACCACCATGGGTGCCCAGCGCTCTCTCCAAAGGCGAGAAAGACATTGCTAACACCTGAGCAAAAGCCAACCTGATGTCAGAGAGACAGACAGACAGACAGACAGACAGAGAGAGAGAGAGAGAGAGAGAGGGAAAGAAGGTTAAAAGAAAGCCGGAAGCAAGTACCCAGAGCACTGGTTCTCAACCTGCGGGTCGTGACCCCTTTGGAGTCAAACAACCCTTTCACAGGGGTTGAATATCAGATATCCTGCAGATCAGATATCCAGACTACTATTTGTAACAGCAGCAAAATTACAGTTATGAAGTAGCAATGAAAATAAATTTAAGGTTTGGGGTCACCACAACCTGAGGAACTATATTAGAGGGTTGCAGCATCAGGAAGGCTGAGAACCACTGACCTACAGGATTCCTTTAAAGAGTTGAAAATGTCCTATACATGTTCTTTTAGATAACACGACTAACATACGTTAGTGTCGACAGAGAACATACAAAGACATACGTTATAAAAAAAAATATGTGAAATCCCACTGGCTCAACAAGCCGAACCTCTCACAGCCCCTGCAGAGGAGGACGTGGAGGCTTATGTTGTGGGATTGGTGCGTCCTCATGAAGTGAACAGAAGGCAGTAGGGAAACCAACTGCAAGGCCGTGCTCTTAAACCCTAGAATGGTCCCTCCACCTGGGAGGCTTATACATGATGGAAAGATGAACACTCATTACTTCTTGCAAATCTTGAGCTTGCCAAGAAAAAAATAGTCTAGGATCCCCGTGAATCCTCACACGCTGACTCCCTGTTCAACTCTTACAACCATATTGGACTCTCTTTCTGACTGAGTTATTTTCCCACTTCCAAAAAATGCTAATTCTTTTTACTCTGAAAGACAAACCTGGATAGACTGAACTCACCCTCTATGCTATACATGACTATACCCCATACCAAGTCCTCTGCCTTGAAACCGCAGTTTTTATTTTTTTAAGTTTGACAATGCTGCAAGTTACGGGGTGGGAAGTGACTGTATTTCTCAGAAATAAAGTTGTAGCCACAGTTGACAGTGTCCATCCTGTCCTTTCTCTCCATTACAGTGTACAGATGGAAAAAAAACAAATGCACTAAAACCGTGATAGGACAAATTTTCTTCTGCCAATCTGTCATGATAAAAGCAGAGGAAGAGAGAGAGCTTGGGGCTCGGATGAAAGCAATGGGTGTTCCCTGCCTTGAGAGAGTCTGTCCTGTTTGAAAACAGCCCAGACAGAAGGCGTTCCACTAATCTTCAGGTCACTGTGGTGCCGTTAGTCTGGCCAACAAGTGGACTCATGCAGAAGTGTCTGAATGCTGCTGTTGATGTTTGAACTTTGGCATTTCTCTTATGCTTTTTTTTCTCTTTTTTTCTAAAGTGGACCAAGTAAATGAGGACCATTTTAAAAGGGACTTTGGGAAAAAAGCAAAATGAAAACAGTGAGCCTAACTCACATGCGATGTGACACAAGATCACATGAGGATAGCAGAAGGTCTCGGTAATCCCTACTGTTCTTAGACCTGCATGGATGTTTTGCTACAGCATACATGTGTGTACCACATGCATGCAAGAACCCATGAGGGCTAGGAACAGACATCTGATCCTCTGGATCTGGAGTTACAAACAGTAGTGAGTCAGCACGTGGGTGCTGAGACTTGAACCCAGGACCTCTGCAAGAGCAGTAAGTACTCCTAACTGCTGATTCATCTCTCTAGACATGCTCTTTTTTTTTTCTTTTTACAACATTAAGCAGTAACTCAATTTGATTCTACCAAAAACATTTACAGAGATCAAATAATTGATCTACTTGCTCGTATTACCAGGGAAATATCAAAACAACCCAGTCAATACAAGTTTATAGGTATTTCAGGTACAACAAGCAAAATAATTATATAAACATGGGCTTCCTATATTTTTCTATGTATTTATACTCAAATATGTGAGGTTGTGTTCTCCTAGTAAATATACATAAACTCATTTTATTATGGGTAGAGTCTATGAAGTAGAAAGAGTATAGAACCTATTTTTTTAACTTTATTTTTATTTTAATATAATAATCTTTAAATTAATATTTAATATTTAAAATAGGACCTATTTTTTAAAATTACATATTTTTCTTTAACAGAAACAAAAGTGTTTACTCCCAGGTAATGTCCTGTATGTTTCTAAGAGTAGGAAACAGTGGTATTGTTTGAGATACAGGATTTAATAGACAGAGGACTAAGAATCATTTTCCTGAAAAACCTCTCAAAACTGCCTCAGTGCTATTAAGAGCAGCAGTGCTCTTGCAGAGGACTTGGGTTCAGTTCCCAGCACTACCATCTGTAACCCAAGTTCCAGGGGATTTGACGCCCTCTCCTGGCTGCCATGGGCACTGCATTAATGTGATGCACATACACACATGTAGGCAAGTGTGTGTGTATATGTGTGTGTGTATGTATGTATATATATATATATATATATATATATATATATATATATATATATATATATATATAATAAAATTTTAAATGAGCTCATTAGCATGCAGCACTCTATACTATTAGACGATGGAATGTGGTTATGAGATCATAGGATTCGCCTCAGGGTTACCAGGCTCCTGGGCTGTTTCACCTGCATCTCCAGCATTTAGCAGAATTCCTGGCACATACAGTTAACCTTTGACAACACAGTTACATAAGACAGGGACTAAAGTGTTCTTGTTTTCTTTTTTAGAACATTTGGGTTTAGTCTCCGATGTTAATACATTTGAGGGTTCTTTTGTTTTTTGTCCCCCCCCCCCCCCCCCCGAGACAGGGTTTCTCTGTGTAGCTCTGGCCGTCCTGGAACTCACTCTGTAGACCAGGCTGGCTTTGAACTCAGAAATTCGCCTGCCTCTGCCTCCCGAGTGCTGGGATTAAAGGCGTGCGCCACTATGCCCGGCTACATTCGAGGTTTTAAACATACTAAAAAGCTAGGGATTCCTGTGCTGTTGTGACCTACAGGAGCAACTTGTATCGCTGACTGGGATATGCGATGCCACCTCCTTTCTAGTGGTATGGAATGATGAAATCTGATAACTCGAGGAAGAGGGAGAAAAATACATGTAACACATATCCATCTTAATACTGTCACTTCTTAAATATTGCCTCTAATACTCATTGGCTGGGGAAATAAATTATTGTGCGGAAATAAATTCCCTGAGTCTCAGAGAGCTCACTGATGAAGGGATAAAAAAGTAATCACAGAATTAGAATCTTAAGTTTGGAAGGAGATAACGTTGCCAAGGTCCTAATACTTGTGTGGCTCACAGAGGACACCCAACAGAAGGGTGGGTTGGCAGTACGAACACCATTTTACCCTGCCTGTAGAACACTTCATTTGGACTTTAGGAGGGGGGTGAGACAAGGGGGTCTAGCATTGACTTTAAATTCCCCTCTCAGGTTTCCCTGTCATCTGGAAATCAATAGGGATGATAATTTATGCTCACAGTCCAGCCCAGAGGTGGTGGTTCTCTCAGTGGAAGACAGCTGCTGTCACTGGGCAAAATTTCATAGGGGCCTTTCCTCCATACAGAGAGCATTGCACCATCTCTGTCAATGCCAGAGAAAAATCACACAACACAGCTGCACATGGCGTGCTTCCAAGGGGACTATGGGATGCCTACCAGTCTTCTTACCCAGAAAAGAGGTTCAGTGTGTCATGGCGCCTAAATCCCTTCCCAGCTAGCACTTTCCATGTAAAAAGGAGTGATACTGTGGGGTAAGCTCAGACAGAAAGGGATGGAAATGACAAGGAAGGCTGGAGTCACGTGACCAAGCAGCTGCCTTAATAGGAAAGGTTATTTATAGCCAGTGTTGAGAGTTCTGACCTTCCTTTCTTAATTCTGCCCTTCCTTTCTTCTAGTTCTTCTCTTTGAACTACAGGCTGCAAGTTATAAGGACACTGAATTTACTTACATGCTCAATGAGCATGTGGCTCTGTTATCTAGAAGGTTGCTACTATCCAAACTCACAGCAGAATGTTGTAGCCATCCTCTACCCTCCCCCCACAGGTTATTGAAAACACTACAGTTTCCCCTTCCAGCCTATACTTCCATGCATCCAAACATGGATACCCTGGTCTAGAAGGTTCTTTGGATGGTTGAACTGCCTCTGGGGGGGCGAGGTCCCTTCCCAAGGGATAGGGCAGGGATGAGCTGTCAGTACAGTTTGGAGATTTACTGCTATTGTTCTTGGCCATCCTCAAATTCCCAGGGGAATCCTGGAGCGACCTCATTGGTGTCTGCCACTCTGGGCTGCTATAACACGGATGCCACAGGAGCATGAGGACCGCACCTAGTCTTGAGGTGGAGATGGAGGGTCATTCCTGATTACAGTGCTACAGAGGGCCACAGATGTGCGCAGGCAAGGGAAAGGTGATTTTGTTTTGTTTTTTTAATCTATGTTTGCACTAGCTTCATATTAAATAAATAAGCAATGAAGGGTATGTGTTTGCAAGTGAATGTAGATGCTTATGTATGTAGTAAAATGCACATCAGTTAAAATCCTTGCCTAAATCACAACTGCTCAATTAAAAACTATAGATTTCTATAGAGAATTATAATAGCATAGTTATAAATATGTGAGGTCAGGGTGGATATATGCATATGTTTGTGTGTGTGTGTGTGTGTGTGTCCTTTGTTTTCAAATCCCATTACTCAGACACCGCACAGGCACTAGTAGAGAGAAACACTCTCCCCTTATAGTCAGGAATTCAGAAATAAGTTTAAAGTCTTATCCCTTAAGGGAACCGGTAGCAATTTTGCTAAATAGCAAATAAAATCTCAAAAGCTAGCTTCCAGCTTAAACTTAAGGGATCAGATTAAATGTATTAAAGCTGTCATAGGCGTGTTTAGAAAAGTAAAGTGTTATTGAAGGATATCCACAAAGCTGCAGACGACAGGGAAGTTTAATTATTTATCCACAGATAAAGCAGATGCAATTAATGTTAAATATTCTTTAATGGACATGATATATGTAAGGGAACTTCATGTTTGACTGGAGGCAGAGGAATTACTTAAGCTCAGGATTCCGGAAGCCTCTGGTTCCCAGGCGGCTTCTTTAATTACGCTGAATCTTTTGACGCAGGGATTTGCATGTGAGTCCCCCAGTTTACAAATTCAGCAGATTGAATCTTTGTAGACCATTTAAGAATTTTTTTTTTCCAGACTGACAAAATAAAACAGGCTGTCAGTTTAAATGAAAAGAAAGACATGTCTGGCTTCTGACAGCATTTTAGCTTTAAATGTCTCGGCGAGGTTTTTGTTAAGTGGCAGGTCTCAAAAAAGCCATTCGCCCCCAGACCCCAGTCCCCAGACCCCCCTACTCAAGTACACGGCCAGACAAACTGGGATTGTAGTCACGGGGCGGGAAAAGGTCAAATCACGAGAACATTAATGTTCAGTTTTCTCAGTGTCAGAAGGGGACACCCATTACAAGGGAAGTAACCTAAGGGAAATTCGCAGCAGTGGCTCAGGACACTTTACCACAGGAAGGGGTGGGTTGGGAATATGGGGTGGATACTAATACAACAAAGGTGGAAATGATAAAATATAGGGAACAGATTAAGCCCAGAATGGCCTGACTCTCAAACCATTTGCTTAAAAGGGATTCTTGGACACCTGAAGGACTTCAGAGCTGACGAGCCAGTGCCACGTCCCGGGAGGACCTGGCATTTATGCTACTGCGGTTACTTTACTTGACATACAGCTTCCCTTCATCTCTCTTATGCTTCCCTATCTCCATCGACACACCCGGGAATTCTGAACAATCTAGAAATTCTTGACATAGGAAGCCAAAACACTGACCTCGAACTCCTCTATAAGAAAGATACTTTGCCATAAAAGCCCAGCAGCCATGATATAAGGGAGGTGACAATCCTCTCACCGTCGCCTGGGTCGATGATCTCCACCGTAGTCACTGTGGGGAACTCCAGGACTGCCAGCACAGGCTCTGAGAGAACCACTTGGAAGGTCTCCGAGTGCTCGTGCTCCCCATCGCTCAGGATGCGCACTCTCCACGAGGCTCTGGTCTGGCCGGGGTTGAACTGCACTTGTTTCTGAGCTTTACCCTTGAAGTCTCTGTCTTTTTCCGCAGTCCCATCCCTGGTGCCGATACCTGCGGAAACAATGTAACTCATTCATTAGTGACTAGCTGGGATCATTCCCTCCTTTTCTTCGTCTCATTGCTGGGTATCCATCCTGTCCTGCCTCACTTGCTAAGTGTCTATGAGGGATTAAAAGAAAACAAAACTGCCTTGGAGTGCCTGCATAAGATTACTTCGAATACTTATGAATACATCACGGGCTGTTAATATTAAGACGAGGATGAAAACACAGGTTTCATTAAAGGCATTTGTCTTAATAGTCTTCAGAGAAACACCAGACAGACGCATCTGCCTCAGTAGCAGGTAGATCATGGCTTAGTTAACGTCAAAGGATAAAGGGCACATTACAAGAGTTATAGCACTGGGTCTCCTTGAGTTCTGCAGAGCTCCCATTTAGAGCTCTGTTTCTGGTGCACAGAGAGAGGGTTTGTCAACATTCCTTGGGTCCATTACAATCACCCCAGCAAGACTAACAGAATCCTGCTATGGGGCTCTGCCAAGCTGCTGGCTGCCTGCTTGGCTGAATTTCCTTCCATCAGCAAAGCACTCTTTCCAGGAGATTTAAAGGACAGTTAGAGCCAAGCAGGAATTCCTATCATACGGGGCATACGCTCCAGTTTCAGCCGTGTTTATCAGAGGAGAGCGAAGTCATCGACCTAATGAAACTCAGGTTGCGATGTCACATTTCCATTGTTGCTACTGAAAACACGCACAAGCGTGCACTTCAGTTATTAAATGAATTGTCTTCCCTGTCCTCTCTTACATGGAAAAAAAATAGTGCAGGGCTGAAGCAAATGCTCTTGGACTGAGAAAATGGAATTTCATCCCTCTCAGACACACAGCAGTGAACAGAAACTGATTATTATGTTAATCTCCCTTAGGTTTGTGAGACACTCTGGTGTGGTGGTTATCAACATGGGCCCTGGGACTTGGAATATTTGGGAATATCACTTTTTCTCTTTTTGCGTACCTGTAGGGTGGAAGATACAATGTTATTTTTCTCCTGAGGTACTAGCCCCAGTACATGTAAGGACTCAACATGCACTAACAACTGGTTAACAACCATTTTCATTTTGTAGGGCCATTGCCTAATGGAGCACCACAGTCATGACGAAAAGTCTTGTGGGGGGGGCACTAGTGAATGAAGGGTTACAAGAAGAGAGGAAAACTGATAAAGCACTCATTGGTCTTAATAAATGTCTAACAACTGGTAGCAATGGATCCATGTGATGCAAAAACTATTGCTAAATACAAATGTTCACTTAGTTTATTAGTGGATTGTAAGAATTCACTATAAACCACAGAGACACCAGTATGCCCAGTTACTGCTGCAAAGAAAGTAGGCAACTTAGATGGAGGCAACTTAGATGATCAAGAAAAGGAATCACGGTTCATGGACACAAGGGAATCTCATTTGTCTGCACAGAACAGAATCAGGACATTTGCAGGGTGATGTGATGGACAGAACTGGAGATCATTATGGTGAATAAATCAGGCAAGACTCAGAAAAACATCAGGTGGCTCTTCTTTAATGTGAAATCTAGGTGTGTGTGTGTGTGTGTGTGTGTGTGTGTGTGTGTGTGTGTGTGTGTGTGAGTGTGTGTGTGTGTGTGAGTGTGTGTGTGTGTGTGTGAATTTGTGTGTGTTTATGTATGCAGGTTTATGTGATTGTGAGTGTATGTGTGTACATGTATCTGTGTGAGTATGTGAATGTGCATGGATGTGTCTGTCTTTGTGTGTGTATGTGTGTGAATGTGTGTGTGTGTATGTATGCAGGTTTATGTGATTGTGAGGGTATGTGTGTGTATGTGAGTGTGTACATGTATGTATGTGTGTGAGTATGGTGAGTATGTGTGCAGGTGTGTGTGGCTGCACATGGAAGTGTCTCTCTGTGTGAATTTTTGTGTGTGTGAATTTGTGTGTGTATATGTATGCAGGTTTATGTGATTGTGAGTGTAGGTGTGTGTATGTGTGTACATGTATGTATGTGAGTATGTGTGCAGGTATGTATGGATGTTCATGGATGTGTCTCTGTGTGTGTGTGTATTTGTGTGTGTATATGTATGCAGGTTTATGTGGTTGTGAGTGTATGTGTGTGTGTATGTGAGTGTGTATATGTATGTATGTGTGTGAGTATGTGTGCAGGTGTGTGGATGTGTATGGATGTGTGTGTGTGTGAAGCTGTGAAAGTATACAGGAAGTAAGAGAGGAGAAAAGGACGAGATCTTCAGGGCAGTGGAGGAAATGAAGATAATAGAATTAGTCATGTTACATTGGAGCGTTGGGAGAGGGAAGCGGCAGAAGAGGATGTGCAAGATCAAAGCATGATGTGGGTATATGAAGATGTCTTAGCTGAGCCTGCCACGTTATATGTTGGCCTTTGGAACTAATTTTCAAAAGCTTATAAGAGTATAAACATGAAATACCCCCAATGAGCCAGTGCTTCGTGTGTGGGGGCTGCACCTGGTGGCTGTGGGGCTGCCAGAGGCAGGTCAGTAGGATCAGGCCTTTGTAGGGCATATGCGCCCCTGCCCAGGGGCTGGCCTAGCTCTTTCCGTTTCCTGGTCAACCATCCTGTGAACAGCCCGGTCTCCTGCCTGCTGACATGGCTGGTGGATCCCCTCCCTCCTTCCACTCACTACCACCCCAGGGCAACCCTTAAGTTACATCTGTCAGGCATTCAGTCACAGCAGTACACTTGTGATTTCCCTTAATGTTACTAAGATGAGTGCTGTCTCTGTGAAAATTCGTCTACAAAGATACATTTCTGTAACTGTGTAATCTTGATTTGGTAATTGTGATAGTCTATCTGTGGCTACCGTGCCTGCTCAGAGTCCACACTGGAAGTGTAGGTTGTGTGGAGTAGCAGCCTCCTGCTCAGAGTCCACACTGGAAGTGTAGGTTGTGTGGAGTAGCAGCCTCACTGGAGAGCTCCGTAGGTCTGCTCTGCGTTGAACTTGACCTCCGTTTCACGTCTCAGCAGCATGGCAGGACCATCTTCGATAATGGCAGATGTGGGCACACGGGCTCTTTCTGGTTTTCTTCCACCCTAGTTTACTAACTAGCTGCCTGAGGTGAACCAGGGAAAGTTGTGGAGTATCGCTAGTATAGTCACAGGCTCGGGGAACAATAGCTGGTCCAAACATAACTTAGAAAAACACATGAGCTTTCTGCTGCAAAAACCAAAACACAAAAACAAAACAAACCAAAGCAGCAGTGCAGTGAGAAAAATGTTCAGAATTTAAAAGTCTATAAAATACTTTTCAACTGCTAACTTCCTCAGGGTCACCTGTAGAATAAAACCACGAGTGCAAGTCACATAGACTGGCCAATGTGGGGACAAGTTGCAAATAGATAAAAACATCACTGGTGATTGCTGAGGCGTGCTGCTTTTGTCTGTTTTGAAGGCAAATTATTCTCTGTGTTTTCAGGCACAAAGCATAGTTGGGCCTGACCCCTCGCTGACAGCCGACGTGGGCACATGCAGAGAGCAGAGCCCAGGTAGAGAGAGCAAGTCTGAACGAGAGGGTATTGTGAACATCTTCCGCACTCCAGAATCTTAAACAGAATGTAAACAGCAGTCTTGTGCAAGTGTAGCAAAGGAAGGGCCAGGAGCTGCTGTCCCAGCTGCAGGTGGACAGGCCTCTTTCGAAAATTAACAAAACAAGACATTTTATGTTCCTTTTGATTTTTCTGTACAGGCTTTCACTGTGAAACCCAGGCTGGTCTCTAACTCACAGCAATCTTTCTACCTGTGCCTCCTGCGTGTTAGGAAATCCTTTTGGTTTTTCTGTACAGGGTTTCACTATAAAACTCAGGCTGGTCTCCAACTCACAGCAATCTGCCTACCTGTGACTACTGAGTGTTAGGAAAGGGATGTACCACCAGGCAGTAAAAATCCTATTTTTAAAGTAAAAAATATTAATATCCAGAGTCCAAACGTGCCAGGAGAGAGCAGAGTGATTAGTGGGGGAACCTCTGTTGATAGATGTGGACCTAATGTTCACGAGCCAACAGGCCAGCACAATTTCTAAGTAGTAATTTCGGAGACAACCCTTATATTTCTGCCAATGTGTTCCTGCCTCATCGTTTCCCTCCACAAAGCTCTTTTGTGTTTACAGATTCTATTAAGTGGGCATTTCTCAAAGTGAAATCCTTGTGTCATCAAGGGGCTCAGAACTCCACACCAACAATGTTTCTACTTCAGAACTCTCCATATTTTATGGTTATAGAAAATGAAATGTGGACACGAATCAAAGTTGAAGATTGATTATTTGCTGTTGACTCTTGGTTTTATTGAATAAGACAGAAGTAAATAACTAGGATTTAACATTTAATATTTTAATAAAGAAAGCCCACAGTATAGACCTTTCATGTAATGTACCAGTCAGGAAGGAATTTACGGTGAACCACATGGCCTTCAAACTCAGTACACAGTGTCTGATACCTAACAACTCACTGAATACATTTTGCTTATTTATTAAAGTAGCTGTCATGAGTATTTTACACCACTGTTTCAGAAGACTTGTACCCTGGGGATAAATGAGATGCATGTCAGCTTATTCTAACCCAGTGACATTTGATTTTATTTTGAATTCACTGGTGATTACTTCCAATTTTGTGAATTTATTTTTTACTGGCGAAAGGTCACACTTAGGCACCTTGACACAAATCTGTTGACATGATCTCTTTGTAGCTAAAAATCAGATATCAACATCTCACTAAGATTTTAAGTTCAGTGACCAAAATTCGTGCTATGGTTTAATCACTAGAGAAAAATTATAAACACAGGTGAGGTGTTAATCAAACTTACTTATAAATGAAGTTTCTCCCAAGTATCCTCTGCGTTTAAGAACAATATCTAGAAATTTGGAGTCTTCGTTGATCAAGTAATACTCTTTTTCAAAGGAGATCCATGCCCAATTCAGTCGAAAATGCTGGTTGGTTAACCTGTTTCCACCTGGAGAACAAAGAGGTAAAACCTGACATTACTGAATGAACGGCCTCTAAAAAGCCACAAACTATGCAACTTTGGAAAGAATACTGCTGGATTTAATGTGCAACTCCAGGACACGTGCATGGAGGTGGAGCTAACCTCTCCGTGACTGGTAGACATTCCTGGATGATACAGTCTTTGAGAAATCCCTCCCTCTTTCAGGATGGGGGGTGGGGTTGGAAAACAGAAAGAAGCATGCAGTAGTCAGAAGTTAAAAAAAAAAGTCATGAAACAAAGAGAGGGGGTGCATCTGGGAAGAGTAGGGGGATGAATAAGATGGAAATACGTTGTGTGTATGTACTCTCTCGGTTAATAAGATTATATACTTAAAAAGCATTCACCACAAGATGCCGCTGGAGAGCAGGGTCCTCTATTCGGAGGCCAGCAATGTTCTTAAAAAACACACACACACAAAAACCTTCACAAATACCTCTTTCTGGTTCACAGAGCAATTGGGTGGAAGGCTTTAATTATAACCACTTAAAGAAAAACAAATATTCTTTCTCCACTCCCCTTCCCACTAGAGCCCACTCCAGTCCTGAGAGCAAACAGACAGACCCTTTCATTGGCTTTTCCTCTCCACCCACTTTCCCACCAAAATGGAGCTGGCTGCCTCTAGGGAGAAAATGAACCTGGTGCTGGTCTCTCTAATGTGAGAGCTATTCTGCTGGGAAAATGAAAGGAGTGTTATCAGCTGACCACTCCACACCTATCTCTCAACTCCCTTTGATCTATGGGGTCCATAAACAAAGGCCCCACTAATGCCTTTTAAGTAACTCTGGAAAAGAGAAAGG
Organism: Mus minutoides; assembly: GCA_902729485.2. Classification (NCBI taxonomy): domain Eukaryota; kingdom Metazoa; phylum Chordata; class Mammalia; order Rodentia; family Muridae; genus Mus; species Mus minutoides. The sequence continues at coordinate 73,912 of LR750636.1, forward strand.
GGGTGGGGGGTGGGGCACCTCAATCACAAACACAGCTACAGGCATAGTTCGAATTCTAGCTTCCTCTCTTTTGAGTTGACACCAAAGAGAGCTACAGTAGAGAAATACGAGAGGGAGAAATGTCAAGACTCCGGTTGACCCAGTGAAATATCTACACAGGGAGAAGCAATCGGGGGAAGAGGCATGTGGTCTGTTTCCTCTGAAATATTTAGGAGCAAACACAACAGATCATGCTGCTGAGGCTGTGAAGGGATTGCTTTCTCATTGTTTGGCATTTAACTCACCTCAGCCTCTCCAAAGGTTCCTACAGGACGCACGCAGGAAGCCTGACCCTGTGAGCCTTTCATGGGGGTTTTGCTCCCAAAGAAGTCAAAATAGATTTGTAAGGAAGCATTGACTATAATAGTTCCCATCGTTGCCCCAGACCCCAAACACTCTAGGCACACTCTATTGTACTGCATGAAAACACTACCAAACCTTTCAGCCACTGCACAGAAGCTACAGGGCTGAAGCTGGAACCACTCTCAAGCAGCACTTGCCTGGTGTGTGTGACGTCTGGGTGAATCCCCAGTACTGCCGAGTGGCTGCGCCCCACAAAAATCAATAAACAGGAAACTCTTCTCGAAGTACTTCAAATTGCGATGCAGAAGCAGCAACATGTGCCGTGGACACAGCTATGTCGAAAGCACTGTACGCACAAGGTGATTTTATCTTTAAATTGAGGAGGCTATAGACATTTTTGTCTTTCGGTTCATTTCTGGTTTGTTATTTGTTCATGTTTTGTTTGGATTCTGAGGTGGAGTCTTACTATATGGTGCAAAGCAGCAGACTTTGAACTTGCAATACTCTCACCTCAGTCTCATGAACACAGGGGGGACACCCACCCCCATTCATCTTTTTAGTATTTTAGTACTTAATGTGTATAGCTGTTTTGTATATAAGTATGCATGTATCTATGGAACTGGAGTTCCAGGTGCTTGTGAGTCGCCTTGTGGGCATTAGAAACACCACCACGATCTGTTACCATGCCACAGGGCCAAGGGATGAGGGCCAGTTATTGGAATCAACCAGAGTAGGCTGTGCACTTACGACAGTTATCTCGGGCTCTTTGTTGCAGCAGAGAAAAGCTGATCTAACCTAGTACATAGTCCATAAAGAGCTGGAAAGGTTTGAGGGCTCTGATCTGAGGACCGGGAAGAGAGATGGAAGCAGTAACTACCCGACTTAAGCAGTTCCCATCTGCTCACAGACAGGAATGACACAGTGTGCCGCCGTCACTTGCTTAGGAAGGGAAACATCCAGCCACATCTAACCCCTCGTTTGTTGTTGTGTGCGTGAACTTGTGCAAAGCCCCAAATTACCTGCAGGCACCACCTGCCCGGGCAGCAGGCATCTTCCTGGGATGCTGTGAGATGTCCTTCTTGGAAAACAACAAAACTTCATGGGAGAGTGTGGTGGCCTACAGGGTTGTTCCTTCTAAACCCTTGTGACACAGGCTCAGGGACATTCTCAGGAGGGGAATGGCCCTGACTAAAGTCCATCTCTTGGTCAGGCTTTAATATTTAATGAAGCTTGCTTTGAAGCTGACCCTGAATGGTAAAGTTGGTTTTCCTGGCGAATCTAAGGATTGCTACTTAGGGGCAGGCTCTGCATGCTGCACCTTCTAAAAACCCTCACCCTTCTGCTCGCCTAGGCCATGTCTATCTCTCCAGATTTAACAGACAATATTTATACAGTTTTACAGCTTGACCCTCTTTCCTGAAATAGTCCAAGAAATATCGATGCCTGCTAAATACTATGCACTGAAGAGTATTGGGTGATAAAGGACTCTGCTACACTCCTGAGTGAATCAGGACGCCCCAGCAAAACTTAGCCCTTGCTAGTCTCTTTGTCGGATTAGCTTTACTCTGACATACCCTCCACAGTCTCATTTCCTAAATATAGTTATTCCTTTATCTAATCGTTTTCTGTCTCTTCCCACTCTAACCCCTGATCTAGAGGGTAGGCAGTTAACTTTGCTTATTGTTAGGAAAAACAAACAAACAAACAAACAACAAACAAACAAACAAACAAAAAACCAAAAAGGAACTCTCTTGTGTTGGTTAGAAGAAGTGCCTTATTTACCAGGTCATATGAATTTCTTAATAAGGGTTACCTATTCAATATTGAATCCTTTAATTTAAAAATATAGTTTTAAAAGATAGATCTCAAACATCTTTCATGTTGGAAAAGGTACCAAATTGCCTGTTTATCTACAGGTCTGAATTTCATATGGACAGCTCTGAATTTCATATGGCTAAATGAGTATGTTCACAGGTCAACCCAGAACTTTTGAGATTTCAGTAAAAGAAAACCAGAAACAATATCAGGAGCTTTGCGACACAATGAGAGGGGACTGAGAGAGAGAGGGAGAGAGAGAGAGAGAGAGAGAGAGAGAGAGAGAGAGAGAGAGAGAGAGTTCTGTGGTTAAGAACATCGACTGCTCTTCCAGAAGACCCAGGTTCAATTCCCAAGACCCACCTACAGCTCACAACTGTCTGTAACTTCAGTTCCAGGGGATCTGACATCCTCACATAGACAGAGATACATACATTCAGGCAAGATACCAATGCACAGAGAATAAGAATAAAATCATTTTAAAGAGGTTAACTATCATGGTAATTTAGAATGTATTCTAAAACTGGAATTTAACTAGAGAACATGGTGTCACATCTGTAAAACCTAAATTTGAATACCACCTGACTCCTCTGAACATGTGAGTCATACTTAAGTTTAGAATTTGTAATATCTCTGTGGTCACTTATTGTATAGGAAGATGTTGGGATTAAAGGAGGTACGCTTTGCTGACCTGTAAAATTGAACTGTTTTACCTAAAGAGTGGAAATTGATCTTGCTTATTATCTAGCATGTAAACGCCTCTAACCTTGGTAAATGTGAATAATATGTGGGAATCTCAGAAATAGGGTTACATGACTGACTGAAATTTTACATGAAATTAACTAGCTTAGAAACTGGACAAATTATATTTATATGTGACTGGCTGCCTTTCTGAAGTAGATCCTGCTATCTCATTGCCCGAGGAGCTGGAAACAAATTAAGGCCCATGGCTTGTGCCATAAATCTACACAACAGGTGCCCGACAGCTGATAACCACACTCCCCAAAGCTTTGTCCCGGAGCCCTGACACCAAAGCTATTAAGATTTGGATGAGAAGATGAGAAGGCTCCCTTTGAACTTTTCCAGCTGGCCTTCAGGCTTCTGCAGTTTTCCCTTTCAGTTCAAACTCAATAGTTCTTTTAGAATAACAAAGAATCCCAGATCTTCAATGAGCCTCCCTAGAAACACTGAGTTTCCTGATTTCCCTTAAAACAAAGCACACTTAGTAACCACAACACACTGCAGCACACTGCAGCACACTGCAGCACACTGCAGCACACTGCAGCACACTGCAGCACACTGCAGCACACTGCAGCACACTGCAACACACTGCAGCACACTGCAACACACTGCAACACACTGCCGCAACTCTGACTGACTTGTGCTGTTGAGGGTGGTGGCCCAAACATTTATCTTTAATAAAGAATCTATCCTTAGACAAAAGTGAGTTACAAGGAAAAAAAAATGTTATTGTAACGTAAAATTCAGTTTCCAAGAACAAAGTTGCATCTGGAGATTTCTCTAGAAGTCAAATGTACATCTATAATGAAATCTGGATTTAACCTTTTAAACCCAAGGATGGAGATAGATATTTAAGGCCTGGGGATGTAGGTCCATGGCAGAGGGCTCACCTAGAAACAAGGATTTATACTGGAAAACATTAAGGTACCATTATGTGGTTTATAGTTTATAGTTGTGTAATTTTATTTTTAAGCAAATTTTAGAAATTTTGTTCTTTAAAAGCCGGCTGTGTTTAGTCATCATCAAGGCTCGCCAGCCTTGGTGATTAATGGCTATGCTCTGGGAGCTGGTGATTCCAGCTGTGCTGATGCAAAGCACACACTTCCCTGGCATGTCTGTGACAAGACTCATCTCTAACTTTGCACTGGCCTTGGGCTCTTCCTAGAAGAACCTGTCAGCTTGCTGAACGAGATGCCCTTACTTGTAGAGTCAGGCTGATTTCATTGCTTACTGAATACTGTTCAGAACAGAACATAGGAGTAGGCCTTCAACTCTGGGCATCACGCTTGTGCAGGGACAAAGCATGCAGGCGGAGACTGTAAAGTATTGGAGGCGCTGCCCTGCAGATGAGGGGTGTGTGCGGGTGTATGATGCTGTAGGTGAGGTTAACTAGGGCAGGAGGGGTTGGTCCATCCTGAGGTGACACAGACACACAGACACAAACGTCTTAGACTCTGAAGCCTCTGTGACCGATGGGAAGCAGACCAACAAGTGCCCATACATTTTATTCTTTTACAAATGACGTAATACATTGAGCCCTAATTTAGCTTAATTAATATATTAGTGAATTTCAATAAAAGATATTAAAGTTACTGTCACACGCAACAGTTGGTCATTAGCACATCATTTTCTTCTTTCATTCTGTGTAGCCTCACCCCTACCCGCCGCCCCCCCCCTCCCTAATGCCTTATATATTGCATGAAAGAGGCCACACGGAACAAGGGGTCAGATCCACAGGAGAAGAATTTGTGGAGATCATGTAGGAAAAGAAGTAGAGGGGCACAGTTGATCATCACCGCACACACTCACAGGTGCACGCATGCGTGTGCACACACACACACACACACACACGCATACACACAGGCACACACACACACACACACACACACACACACACACACACACACAGAGGCACACATCTTCGGAAAAGCATAAACAAGTGAACCCTTTATAGCAAAGAGAGCTCAGGAGACACCACATCCTCAGGGCTGACTCATAGGCTGGGTGCAGGTCAAGTATGGCCTGCTTACTTCATACCCTGTTCTCCTTAGAAAATATTTCTCTATGTGCAGATGAAGCAGTCTGAGTGTAGGGTCCAGAGGACAGCTTGTAGGAGTCGGGAGTCAGTTCTCTCCTACTGCCATGTGGGTTCTGGGGGTGGTACTGTGGTTGCCAAGAGTTGGCAGCCAGCGAGTGTGCCTTGTGCCTGCTGAGCCACCTTGTCCAGCCTACTCTTTATTCTTATTCGGATAATGCTGGTAAGCAGTTGTCAGACAATGTGCGGATGAGACTGAAAACAATCCCTGTATTCCCCCCTTAGAAGCCAGGGGTATTTATTGGCTCACCGCGTGCCTCAATTTCATGCCTTTGGGATGTGCTTCCTCTTACACACTTCCACAAATGCTGTAGAATCGCGTGATGTCTACCAAAACCAGAGCTCTAAAGGATTATACACATATTCACAGACAGCACCAAACATTGGCATGTACCCCATCTGCACGAGTCTTACATTCCTTATTTGCGAATTCATCTACTCATAACAACTTCTCTGTGACTCCTGAAATCAATATAAGGCATTTCAGTGGTCAGTCTTGGGCGAGGTCATGTGGTGCTGAAGTGTACCACGTGACACTCTACCTTCTCATATCTCTCAATCTATGGATGGACCAGTTCACAATCTGTTTAGTGGGCCGTCTTCACTGGCGACTTCATTGTTTAAAATGTCCCCAGATCACAGAGCTACAAAGCTGTCTATTATTCAAAAACCCAAGAAAGCTATTGTTAGCGTTCTGTCTAGGCTCCGCCCCACAGTTACCTGGCAACAGCCAGGTGTGCCTGACTCACTATAAAAGGGGCTGCTTGGCCCCTCTGCTCTCTTGCCTTCTTGCTCCTGCTCTGTCCTCTCTTCCCACTCCCCCTCTCTCCCCATTCTCCTCCCCTCTCTCTCTCCACGTGCTCATGGCCAGCCTCTTCTCTCTCTCTCTCTCTCTCTCTCTCTCTCTCTCTGCCTTTCTCTGTCTCTACTACCCTTTCAACTCCCCTCCCCATGCCCTGAATAAACTCTATTCTATACTATACTGTCGGTGACTGGTCCCTCAGGGGGAAAGGATGACTCAGTGTGGGCCTGAGGAGCACCCCTTCCCCCACACCTTACCTCACCTCCGCCAAATATATCCCTTCTCTATTTTTATAAAACACAACAGCTATAATGTACTTTAGAAAGAATGTATGAGTGTCATCGGCAAAGCTTTACTCATCTCAAAGTCACGATCCTTTGGTGTGTGCTCAAGGTTGGTACCCAAGTCTCATCAGATAAGGTGTCGTTGAACAGAAGTAGAACTAAAAAAAGAGCTATAGGCTGATGGAATAAACTTAAGAAAGCCTAGCCCTGTATTTCTTCTAAGGACAATCCAGTTTTTGCTGATTAGAATTCACAGCAAGTTGCTATAACTGAATACAGTGACAATTGAAGACCACCTTGTTTCTTCAGTACAAACCATGAGCTATTCTTTTGAGACATGAAACAATTCATCACAGAACCAATCACCTCCATTGCTTCTGGTCAGGAGTTTGAGCTGACTGCTCTATAAACGCCTCCCTGACCATCCCAGCACTGGAATTCTGACATCACTGGGGCTCATGTTAGGAGGGTGTTCTACCTTCTGCACAGCTGTCTGTCTGTCTGTCTTAAGTTGAAAGTGGACAAACAGAATCCATGACGTTATTATGAACATTTAAATTATGCTGAGTATGGCCTCCAAACTGTCCCCATTCCTCACGGGGCCCTTGCAGGGTGCTCAAGTCTGCACTGAGTTTGGCCAGTTTACCCCATTTAGCACATTATAGCCACAAGTCAGGGATTTCTACATTCTGTGGATGAGGTTAGCAGGAGTATAGTTTGTGTCAGGGTCGATCTAATAACTGGCAGCCAGTATTCTTTCCTGTGCTTCCTCTTGAGTCATCTGACCAGTTCATTCAGGTCAACGTTGAAATTTCAGGCCATGCTAGCGTCCCTTTAATCGGCTCAAGTTAATGAATTCATAAACGGATGTCCTGGGATAGAAGCAAGACTGTCTGAGTGAGTGTCCCTCTATGGTCTGCAAAGGCCCTGGAGCGAATGGGCGGTGAGGCCGGGCAGTGGGAACTTGTAAATATTGCAGAAGGAATTAAAGAAAGAAAGAAAGAAAGAAAGAAAGAAAGAAAGAAAGAAAGAAAGAAAGAAAGAAAGAAGAAAAAAAACACAAGTGAAGTGTTCAGAGTCTCTAATTTCAGGAAGGGATTTGGAGGCTGCTCAAAGCTGAAGAGGCTGGAAGGTAATTGCCTCCGATGGAGGGAACCACCAGGCTACCGCTGGGCGGGAGCTTCAAGTTTGAGCCTGCAGAGCTCCTTCCAGTCTCTAAGCACATCCCCTACCCCCAAGCCTCAGCCCCCGCAAACAAACAAGGAATGAAAATGAAAAGGAACGTGCTTATTTCCATCCCTGCAACAACAACAGAAGGAAGAGCCCTGGTTTACTTCTGCCCTAGGGTTCGAGAGTCTTTGTAAATCAAGCCTGACCAGCTGTGTCACATGTCACCTCCCGAGTGGAACAGAAGCCTTCCCCTGCTGGAATGCACACCCAGGATGAGGAATTCCGGTGCACATCCACCTGAATGTGCACCTGAAAGGGGCAAAGGGCAAAGTAAACACAAGTCATTGCAAGGTGAACTCTCACCCAGGATTTCAGGGGCGTTTGCAGCCTCGAGACTACCTTGGTTATTTTAATTCTTCCCGTGCAAGCAACTAAGGATTTTTTTTTCCTCTTTCACTTAAGTTTGCTGATCAAACAGTAAATTAAAGAAGTAATTATGCTGACGAACAATACAATTAAAGACATCAGATATTTTCGAATAGGGATGAATGATAGGCCATTTCTCCTTACTTGCTATTTTACCAAACTCCAGAAAGGTGTGGTTTCAATGAGTTATAAAGCAGTTATGTAATTGTTGAAGACAGATCCATTACCTGGCAGTTTGAGCTTGCTCTAAGTGGTGTTTTAATAGGCTTAGCTATTTAAGCACTTCAGATGGCAAATATAAAAGTATTAACATATACATGTGTATATTTTTAACTTTGAGGTCTTACTTTTGTCTCTTTTCAAAACCTAGAATTAATTTGCTATCGTCTTCCCTACTTCCGATAGAAGTAAAACTATAAGCAAACAAACATTTTCATAGAAGCTCTGACTTGGCTTTTACAGGAGCAGAGTTAAGGAATATCCACACCCTTAGTCACCCTCTGGGGGAAAGGAAAAAAAAAAAAAAACCACAAAAGCAAGCACCTGGTGCGGCAAGATTTCACGCAAGCCTTGCCCGAAGCTACAAATCAATTTATTAGATCTCTGGCAACAAGTTCTTAAAATAAACTTTACAGCCTCCGGGTCTCTGTTCAACCCAAAGCCTAATTCCTTGTGTGGCGCCAGAGCCAGACAGCTCCCCCACCCCAAAGAGAGGGGAGGGGAGAGAGGGCGTGGCCCACCTCCCTCCAGGAGCAACCGGTTTAGAGCTTCAAACTTGATTTCCTAGTGAGGTGAGGCTTCAAATTACCACAACAGGACAGTACCACTCACACCACGGTGAGGTGAGGCCTCCCCGCCCACAGGCACTATGGCCCAACTGTGTTTTGCTACTATGTTATAAAAGTGGAAAAATTGTCTGTTGCATAACCTCATTGTTAAGAGGGAAACAAACTAACTTTCAACTTCGCCTCTTTCTTATCTGTTGCGATGGTGAGGATGGAAGGTTTGGTTGAGATGGAGCAGACGAGTCGTTCTTCAATCAAAACACACTTGCTGAGTCTTAGTTCATAGAATGAACTAAAAGGACTCTTCGCAGAGGTCATTATTGTTTAAGTTGATGGTGCTGACTGAGACCGGAGTTGTTCCCGTGTTCTCAGCTCTGGTTACTCGGCAGATCAATTAAGATTCTGAAGTTTGGGGTGGGAGTGGAGGGGTCTCTCTCTCTTTTTTTTAAATTATAATGATTCAGTCATATTAGCTGTACAAATGAAGGGGCATCTCTGCATGCACGGCTGCCTCACGCCCCACCCCCACGCCTGTGGGTCCATCTCCAGGGTCATCTTCAATCCTCTCTCCTCACTCCCCTGCTTCCTTCCCCTTAACGGTGCATCTTTCATTTCCAGACTTTTTACCCCTCTTTTAAGTTGTAAACTTTACGTTTCTATAATTAAACAGAAAATAATGTATAGGACCATGCATGGTTATCCAGCTAGTAAATCCGTGGGAATTAACACAGCCTGGCCAATGACCTCTTCCAAGGAAGGAGAGACAGAAGGAGTGCCTCCAGCCAGGACAGAGACAGAGACCCTGGGCTACATGGACTTTGGGTCACAGCTCAGTACCTGTTCCTTTTCATTTATTTCAGATTAGCTTGGCAAAGGGAGCCTGGCTGCTTAACCTGCAGGAGTATTTAATTAGTCAAACCTTTTGGTAACTGGTCTGATCCCGTCAGTTAGGCAAGCAATACAATGGAATCCTCTTGACAATGCATGTTTCCACTGCACACTAAGGCTTAGCTGATTGCTTACATATTTAGCTGGGCGGGGGCAGGGGGGGATGATGGAAGAAAGGGAAGAGGAAAGGAGAGAGAACGAAGTAGTAGTAAAAGAAATTGAAGTAACCCATTTAACCTCTACGTAATTAGCAAGTGTCCACTGTCTATACTTCCTTGACAAGCATGTTTTAAGAGAGGCAATTGCTGTCTTTCTAAAACATCAAGATTTAGTGTTGTGTTTAAAAAATAATTTATAGCTTGGATCCAGTTGCTTTCCAGCTTAAAAAAATAGTTTTTTTCCCAGTTAGAAAAAGGTTTTATATGTGTTTTTAACCACTCTTAGATGTCAAGGAGCTGTGTCTTATACATAGGGGAAAATGTGTTATTACCAGGAAAAAGTAGTATGAGGTTAGCCATAATCAGACCTCCCTATACATCTTCAATGGCATTCTGGGATAAAAATTAGACGTTGCCAACAAGCCACGAGACTAATTTCCTTAAATATTACAGTAACATGGTGGTGGTGACAGGCTGAGCTCTCCTACGGCAGGTCCCATTGCTATTTGTTCTGTATTCTCAAGGCTTTGCTAAGTCACATTCACAGTTCTTGGGGTGTGGCGTTATCCCAGTCCTAAGGAACGCAACCCAAGCATCCATTTGATCTGAGCAATCAAAGGAAACCGAGAATGGACTTCCTGGTAAAAAGTTAAAGTCAATTGACAAAATGCTCTCTCTGGCCAAGGTAAGCCACATTTTTCTCTACTTAATGTGCCATGCATGCAGCACGTGGTGAACCTGCCGATGGTTAGACACAACAGACCACACAGAATTCATACATGTTCCATGCAGGCACTTTTTCTTTTTTGGTTTTTTGAGACAAGGTTTCTCTGTGTAGCCCTGGCTGTCCTGGAACTCATTCTATAGACCAGGCTGGCTTTGAACTCAGAAATCCACCTGCCTCTGCCTCCCAAGTGCTGGGATTAAAGGCGTGAGCCACCAACACCCGGCCCATGCAGGCACTTTTAAAAGGCATACTCCAAAAGCAAGCACATCGTCTTTAATATAGTCTAACCTAGTGTTCACTGGGAGCGGGGGATGGTTTTTGCTTTGGCAACATCTAGAGACTTTGTGTGTTTGTGCTCTTAACTATGTGCACATATGCATGTGAGTGTACATGTATACATACACATGTGTCTGTATGCACACAGAAGGGACAAGTGGACATTACCTGTTTCCCTTGGTTACTCACGACCCACCTTATTTCAATGGACTGTTCTCTCTCTGAGCCTGGAGCTCACTGGTTTAGCTGACTGGACAATGAGTTCCCGAGACTGCCCTGTCTTGAACCCATCACGGATACCACAGAGACGGTCAAACCTGGTTTTATGGGGGTTCAGGTCTTCATGTCTGTGCCACAGACATTTTACTGAGTGAAATCTCCCCATCCCCTTAGACATTTCCCTAACCCCTTATATGAGGTAGTCTTAGTTGTCAAAACTGGAAAGGAGAGGGAAGGAAAGGAGATGAGAGAGCTGGCATCGTTGAGAGTCCAGGGTCTTACAACCTCATGACAGGCAGATCCCACCCTATATTCATACTCAAAGATTTAGAACTATCTGGTCCCAGAGCCTAGAAAGAAGGCTTAGAGGTGATGAGTGCTTGATGCTTTTCCAGGGGACCTGATATCACCTACCAGCACCCATATCAGGGGTTCTGCAACCATTTCTAACTCCAGTGCTCAGGGATCAGACACCTCTGACATTTGGGGGCACCCGAACTCTTATGTGTGTACCCACATGCACCTACACATAATTTAAAATCATAAAAATACATTAAAAAGAGAATTATCTGGCACCAAATATCAACATGGCTAATGCTGAGACGTCTTGGTCCAAGTGTAGCCTAATGGAAGCACAGGACTGTCCTAGGCAAACCCAAGTTTTATTCCTATGTCTTCTCTATGTGGGTGGGATGATGTGATCATCTTCCTCTCTCATGTAATGGCTCAGAACTTCCCCTACTGATGCAGTTACCTTTCTAGCAAAAGTGTTTAATTTCCCACTGCAGGAAATAATTGAGCTGGTTTTCCCCATATGTTAAAGGGGGAGGGGGANGGGAGAGGGAGAGGGAGAGGGAGAGGGAGAGGGAGAGGGAGAGCCAAGAACCAGCAATCTTCTCCCCATGCCTCCTGACTGCTGATGCAACATGACCCTTCCTCTCCTAGGTTACTTCCTGTTGGGTATTTCAGCACAGCAATGAGAAAAGCAACTAAGACTGACTGCTTCTAATTTCTAATCCAAATGGCAAATTAAATATTCTCATCGGTAGGATGCCAAGGAAAAGGAGCTCAAAAAATACAGCTGACTCCTGCTATACTTGTCCTGTAGAGGCCACACTGAGTCCTGGAAACACATACTTTGATTTTTGTGACTTAACAGTATTTATTATTATTAATCAAAATTGGGATGGGTTTTCAATGGAGACAGAGATCAGGATTTCCTCCAGCATAAAGACAAAACAAAAACAAAGATAGCCAAAGCTGCCCCAGTGGAGAGCAGGCCACGTTAGCACCTGGTTTTCAGTTCTGTCTTAAATGTACTCCCCATGGACATTTGAACCCTATGATCTCTCTGACAGGGTGAAGGATTTGCAGGCTTACTAAAAGAATGTTTCTACAACAAGAAAACCACCAGCACAGGAAGTGTGAGCTAAGCTGGGTTCTGGAAAGAGGATAAAACACTGATTAACAGACACAGATTCTGAAAGCCCATTGTCCACAGGCCTGTAGTTATTTTTCACTGATCAGGAGAACAGCCTGAGACAACGTTGTGCCTAGCATCTCTTCAGAAAGATTTGTTTGTACTTATGTGTGTGTGTGTGTGTGTGTGTATGTGTGTGTGAGAGAGAGAGAGAGAGAGTCTGTCTGTCTGTCTGTCTGTCTGTCTGTCTGTCTTGTGGACATACAAATACACATGGACACGTGATGTACGTACAGTGACGACATCTCCGGTCTTCTCCCCCGACCCAGAGGACTTTGACCTCAATGTCTACCACCACTCGACGTCCCATCCACGACGCTTGACTTCGTTCTATAGTGACTTGGACCGGGGTAAGTCGTCCAGGTGCCCATCAGTTTTAGAGGAAACAGAAATGACATTTCCATTCACACTTTAGCTGGATTTTGCAGTGACATTTAGTTTGGTTTTAGACACAGGGACAAAGGGCTGAGGTGCATATTTTACATACCAAAGCAGACCTGGCTTCCAGATTCTCCCAGCATACTTCAGTCCCTACCTGTTACAGGCATGGCTGGCATATCACTCTCTCTACCCTGAACTTCAGCCCTTCCCCAGAAGCTCTTTGCTACATAATTCAGACATTCTGGGTTCTCATCCTCATCCTACTCTTCATCCTTATCCTTCTCCCGTTTCCTTCTCTCCTGTGAGTACTCCTTCTCTCTTTCTCTTTCCTCTTTCTCCCTTTGCACAGTAATTTCCTTTGTCTCCTTCCTTGGGGCCAGTCAACTCACCTGCCTAAGAACAGATTTCCACTAAACTTGCATTTATATATCTTTTACTCTGGTTTGAATTGGCTCATTTTACTGGTGGAGAAAAAACTTCTCAGCATTGACATGTTGTGCTGGGAAATGCCACTTTAGGGTAATTTATGTATAAGATACATGTATAGGGCAATAGATATGTATAAAATACATACACATAGAATAATATATACACATACATATTTGTATAATGTCCAACATTATGCCCCCAGGAAATTGAAACTAATAGTTACCTAAGAGATAACACACACTCAGAAATCCATCAATGACCTTGAAAAAACAGTACAGAATTTAGGAATTTCAAGATTTACAGGAAATCTTTATGGTATGTCTCTTATGCTATTGTTGGCAAAGAAAATCACTATGATCCTGTATCCTTTTTGGGGGGTGCGGGGACAGGGTGGGTGGCAGATGGGACCCGGGGCTTTGGTGGAATCTATGCATGCTCGAGTAAGAAGTTCTGGGCAAAGGCAGCTAGGTTGAGCTGCCTTCACGTGCAGGCAGGGGCTGAGTCAAGAGATTCCCTAGTGAATAGTGGAGAGATGAGGCAGAGAAAAGCAGGGTCAGAGACTCTCTACTTTCCATTTCCTGGGACAGCCTACCACATCACTCCTCACTACTGGGGGAGACTAGCAAGGACATTCTCTCACCCATCTCCCTCCAGAAAGAACCAATAATAAAGAGGCGAGCTTCTGAACAGACATCACGAATAAAACTTTCCTAAAAACTTAGTGCAGCATCCAAGAGCACAGTTATCTTAAAAAGTGATAGCATACAATGGTGGTTCTTCGCAATTAACATTTTAATTATCTGCAGTAGTCGCTGATGCCCAGAGCACCAACCATAGTCTACTGTGTTCTTTCATCATGGCGGGTGTTTCAAAGAAGCAGAGAATGGAATGTAGAACGATCCTTTCGTTTCTTTACGAGGAAGTGGTTGGGAACAGGAATTGAAGATTCCCTGTTTTGTTTCTGAGTAGGACATAATGCGTGATCATTGGATTTGCCTGTTGGCTTCAGTTAATCATCTCAATAACCAATTATGCTTCTGTTTATTTTGGAGCCACTGTTCCAGAGTCCTCGCATTGTTAGGCTCACATTGTGAAGTGTGAATATCTAAAATCCCACTGGCTTTAACCCTCACCCCATTTTATCCTTCACTTATAAATCTTTAATGTTGATAAGATGAAGTCATGTAGCTCCAGACCAGGGAAATATGACATATAATTAAATGTTCTTTTAAATAATTTATAGACTAAATATTTGAGCAAACTTATTTATCCCATTACAACCGGACTCACTTGTATAAAAGTACTGGTAAAGACCCTGGAATAGGTGATTATAGCTCAACCTGAGTGCTCTATTAACATGTGTGTAAGACGGGTCCATTGCGATTCTTTATGGCTGTTTTGGCTTTGGGTTGCCCACCAGGTATAGTTACTAGAAGGAAGAGAGGGGCGATGCTCTGCCTTACTTTTGTGTTTGTTGTTTGTTGCTGTGACAAAATACCAAATCAGCTGACAGGAGGAAAGACTTTATTTTGGCTCACGGTTTTAGGGGGTTCAGATCATGGCTAAGAAGCAGAAGAAAATGAAAGAGAAAGGAAAGAGTGCAGGGTCTAACTTTAGTCTCCAGCATCCACACTGAATGATTCCCAACTGCCTTGAACTGCAGCTCCAAGGGATTCAGCGTCCTCTTCTGGCCTCTGTGGGCATCTGCACCCATATGCACATACCCCCTCACAGACACACAAATATTCTTAATCACATATAATTAAAAGTTAGTCTTTAAAAGTTTTCTTTTTTTAAAAAAATATCTTAGTTAGGGTTACTACTCCTGTGAAGAAACACCATGACCAAAGAAGCCTGGGCTGGAAAGGGTTTATTCAGTTTGTGCCATCACCCTGCATTTCATCATCAAAGGAAGTTGGTGCAGGACCTTACATTGGACTCGGGACCTGGAGGCAGGAATTGATGCAGAAGCCATGGAGAGATACTGATTACTGGCTTGTTTCTCATGGCTTGCTCAGCCTGCTTTCTTACTGAACCCAGGACCATCCGACCAGGGATGGTGCAACCCACAATGGACTTGGCCCTTCCATTTCAATCACTGATTAAGAAAAGGACCTATATGCTTGCCTATAGCCTGATCTTGTGGAGACATTTTCTTAATTGAGGTTTCCCTCCTCTCAGATGACTTTAGCTTGTGTCTAGTTGACATAAAGCTAGCCAGCACAATATCCTATCTTAGAAATTTTTATACAACCATGAAAATGATGATGATACTCGTCATGGCTGCTACTGCCATTCCGCCGCTCTTTCACTGTCTAGACTTCTCCACGGGAGCCACTTTGCTGAGCTCTGTGTGGACTAGATACTGCCAAGAGCTGCCATGTGACATTTCCACTGACTCATGTGAACGCACCGAGGTAGACAGAGTCATGGAGCCTGTTTTCTAGTGAGGAAACTGGGCCCCACCATCTCCCCCTACTTAGTGTGGTACAGCCAGCTAATGTTGGCCCTGAAGAATGCTTTGCCTAAGAATCTGAGTTCATGAGAACAGGATATCACTCTCCCTCAGATTTCTTCCATGCTCCCTGGAAATCTCACGTCAGTGTGCACCCTCCTACATGGTACCCCCTGCCATCTGTCTCTGGAGCTCCAGGCTCAGCTTACCTCACCGTCTCTCCTCTTTCTGCAGAGACTGCATCCTTTCCACTCATCTCAGCGGGAGATGGAGCAGGAACGTCCATCCCCACAGCAAGTGTGTCAGCCCAGGTGTCCAGGCACCAGGATTTCTCAATACCCCAAACTAAATTTGCATTAGTCCTCTGCTTTTAGCCATCTCTTGTGCTCCATGTTATAGAGAATAAAAATGCTGCTGCTTCCCTTTTAGCCACTAGAGCTGAACCCCTGGAGTCACGCCGACTTCTCTCTAATCTGCGATATCCGTTATCTAACCAACTCCTAAGTCCTGAACATACCTGGAATTCCTTCTCTTTTTATTCTCTGCTATAGCAACTTGCTTATTTCAGCCCCACATAATTTCCCTACCTGCCCCTACTTTACTCTCCTCCCTTATCCATCTTCCACGTGCCCTGACTACATCTCTCCAATTGTCAGCTAACATATTATTCATTTACAACCCCTTCTTGACATCCCACTGACTAGAGAAGGAGATGCATGGAGCTGATGTGCCCAGATGTGTGTGACACGTTCAGAACTGCCATGGGAGGGGAGCACACACAGGCCTCTGTGGCAGCTGGAAAAAAAATTACTCCTGGAGGAAAATGTGTTGAAGCAGAGAATTTAAAACAAACCAGAGAAAGCAGCAAAGGCCTTTGAGCCTGAGAGGGAGGGGGAGGGGGAGACGGAGACGGAGAGACGGAGAGACGGAGAGACGGAGATGGAGACGGAGACGGAGATGGAGACGGAGACGGAGAGGGAGCATAGATGCCATTGACAAATGCATGGTGGGAGAAAACAGAAGCAAGGCGAGAACCCGGGAAAGCAAGGCGAGAACCCGGGAAGCAGAAGCAAGAACAGACAGCTTGTCAATGAGTTACAGGCCTGTGCAACCCCATTGTCCTTACTGGCTGGCGAGTGGGATTTTTACTAAAGTACAAGGGATATTTGTTATCCTCCATATGAATGTTTCCCTGAAGAGTTACATGACTTATTTTAACTGGGATTAACCAATGATTCTTGCCTTCCGAATAGGGGAGAGTTAACCATAAACCTGTGGTTTGTCTTCTCCCATAAACCTCATGCTCAAAACCACCTCGGCACATAATACTTAGGTAACACATCTGACAACGGATAGACAGAAGCCTGTCTTAAATAAACACCTCCACTCAGCAGCCCCTCCCTACCCCCCTCTTCCTCCTCTTCATCTACCCCCTCTTCCTCCCTTTGCCCTCCCTTTGTCTGCATATGTGTGTGAGTACATGCGGACGAATATTGAAACTGCTCATTGCAAACCCTCACAGATATTTCACATGCTGAAAGGACATATAATTCTATAATAAAAATACATTTACTGTTTCTAGCTTTTCAAAAACTATTGCCTGACTTCAAAGAGATTCTGCTAAAAGACCAGTTCATAAAATCCTTGTATTTCTAGATGAATTCTCTGCACAGTCTCTCTGCTCCAATTTTCAGGCATCCAGTTTTAAGTTATTTACTTTCCTTTGGAAACAATTCTGTAGCTTCCCAAGGGCAGAAAAATGGTCCAGTTAGAGCCACTTGCTTAAAAACTCCTTCTAAATAGGTTATTTTCTAGTTAAAAATTATCTTTCAAGGTCTGAGGTAGCTTGTATCACTGAATGAAAATCGATGGCAGAGGAAAGCTTTATTGAATGGACAGAGCCATCAGGCCCAGTGTGGAGGGGCTGGGGACAGGCAGGACACTGCGTGGTCTAACCCTCAAAGGCTCTTGCATCTGGCATCCTTATTGTTCAGTCTTCCACTGACCGCTGTCTGTCCTGGAAATGTGGGGAACAGCTTTCACCCCACAGTGCATCTCTGGCTGTAAGAAGTCAGGTGGACTAACTGCCACTCCTTCTCCAGTCACCTGGAGCTCGGGTGCAGATGGTGCTCTGAGAGGAGCTGGGGTTCTCAAAGCAGTTAACAGGCTTACCTGTCAGGAGAAGCGTCAGATAACAGCTTCACTTAGAGTGGACATGGGACCTGCTCTGTCTGTGACTAACCCCTTCATCCTGGGCTCATCAATGACGCAGCAAAGCTCTACAGCAGCAGGCATTTAAGTTCCTCTGAGTCTTTCCCCCAAGTGAGTATTTTAAAGAGAACTTGCTGTAATTTCCTGTTGTGAGGATCAGTAATTGCTGTTTTGATAAATGTTTTTTTTTTTTTTAAAGTAAGAATAAAAGCGGAAAATGAAATGACAGAGGAGTGTTTGTCCCTGTCATAGCTATAATCAGAGAGAAGCATCAGAGGGCACAGGTATTTCCTCCTTTGCAACCAGAGACATCACTGGATACACTGATGCTCTGGGTCTCCGGCCGGTCATCCACCTCCAGTCGTGTGACTTCTAAAGTAAGGGAGCATTTGTAATGTAAGGCTTGATACACACTAGGGTGACACTGGCATATGCATGAAGGTGACTCTCATTTCTGAATAGGTAAGTACAGTGTGAAGATAGAAATCTTCACAGGAGGGAAAGTAATGAGGGTGCCTCTCTCAGAATGTGTCAATCCACGTGACCAACGACTAGATGAAACAGAGTCGGATCTGAGTCCCGAGGTTCCCTAGCACAGGTCTGTAGCTATTTCTAAATATGTGTGGTGTTCTCCTCTCTAAGATTTTTATTTGCTGTAAATAAAATGCTATTTAATATTAATCCACTACTATATTTAAAGGGTTGCTGATTGATATTGGAATAGCTGTACCATTCAAATAAAAAGCATACATTATTAGTTACCTCCCAACCAAAATCTACCTGAGGCCCTCAACAAAGATTGGACTGTGAAGAGAGACTCCTAGGGATCTGAGAGTCATTACTCACACCGTGCCCAAAGACCAAATACTTTACAGCCAGCTGGGCAGTGGTGATCCATATCTTTAATCCCAGTACTTGGGAGGCAGAGCCAGGCCTCTGTGGGTTCAACTCCAGCCTGGTCTACAGAGTGAATTCTAAGATAGCCAAAGCTACACCAAAACCTTGTAGTTGAAAAACGTAGTTCAACTCTCCCATGCTTCCAATCAGGTCCAATGTGTATGCCTTCTGTGAAACATGAGCTCACATCATCGCTAGAAACAGTGAAATGGGGTAACATTGTAAGGGACTGGGGAGATAGCTTGGTGCACAGGAGCATTTGCTAAGCAAGCATGAGGGCCTGAGTTGGAATCCCCAGGACCCCTATAAAATCTGGGGGTGGCTGCACAGATGTCAGGAAGTCCTACCCTTTCTGGGAGAGAGGTGGGGACAGGAGGGTCGTTGAGGCTTTCTGGTCAGTGGCTTAGCCCAGGTTCAGAGGAAGGAAGACCCTGCTGTAGAGAAATAAGGCAGTGGGAAGGGCAAGAGATCAAAGTGTCCTAAGGCCTCTGCCTGCACACGCCACAAAACAAAACATGGCCGCCTCCTGGAAACCAAGTCATCTTGTCTGATTTGCCCCTTGCATGGCTTCTCCTAAGAACATAACTGATGTGGGTCTGCTCCCTAGAGTGAACCACTGCTTTGGGGTAAATTAACTTACACAGTCAGTCCATTTACTGGGTTTCCACAACTTTAGTTTGGTAACTAGTTTGGTTTTTTGGCTCGAGGGAAAAAGACTATTTTTTTTTTAAAACCAACAATTGAACATTAAAAACACTTTAATATAAGACATAAGACATTCTGTCTAACACACAACTTAGGTTTCCAGTTAGAAAAATCAACAGTGTCTCATCTATTTATTTACTTATTGTGTGTATGTGTGTGCACACATAGGGTAGAAGACAACATGTGGGGATTGATTTGAATGTGGATGTCTGAATTCATGGGAGCTGACTCTTTCCCTCCACTGTATGGGTCCTGGAGATCAAGCTCAGGTCATGGAGCTTGGCAGCAGGTGGTTTTACTCACTAAACCATCTCACCACACCACACCTAATAGTTTAAGAATAACATTTAAAACAGTAAAACAAAGGAAAAGAATATGAGCTATCTATCTATCTATCTATCTATCTATCTATCTATCTATCTATCTATCTATCTATCTATCTAGTATATCTATCTCTATCTATAATTATACTTCTGCTTCAGTCATGCCACTTGCTGTGGACAAATGAGCTAATGACTCTTAACAACTTTTTAAATATTTATTTATTTATTTATTTATTTATTTATTTATTTATTTATTATATGTAAGTACACTGTAGCTGTCCACTCCAGAAGAGGGCGTCAGATCTTGTTACGGATGGTTTTGAGCCACCATGTGGTTGCTGGGATTTGAACTCAGGACCTTTGGAAGAGCAGTCGGTGCTCTTGCTGCTGAGCCATCTCACCAGCCCCCCTCTTAACAACTTTTTACTTTAATGCTTTCCTAACACCTTCCATTAGTGGATAGGGAACTCATTTTAGCAGGTATATTACAAGAAACTTTTTGCCAAAAGGAACAAGTAGAAAGAACCAAGTTGTTGCAGAGAGCAAAGGTTAAGTATGGTTTCTGAAAAGTTACTGCAGTTTTCCCACTACTGGCAAAAACATACACACGGAGCCTTGTTAGTACCTTCACTGATACTTCTGATCACCCAAGGGAACACTGCCCCAAAGACCTCGGGGAC
Source organism: Mus minutoides (assembly GCA_902729485.2). Taxonomy (NCBI): domain Eukaryota; kingdom Metazoa; phylum Chordata; class Mammalia; order Rodentia; family Muridae; genus Mus; species Mus minutoides. Next base: position 94,201 of record LR750636.1, read on the forward strand.
AGGATGCTCCCCACAGATCAAGTGCTGGGCACTGGTTTCTTTTTTTACTCCATCGTTCCTCTTAGAAAGTGGCTCTCCCTTCCATCTATTGTCTTTTCCTGTGTGGATGTAGATAAGGGTATGTGTGTGTGTACATGGTAGTGTGTGCACTGTGTGTGTGTGTGTGTGTGTGTGGAGGGGGTATGTATGTCTGTAGAGGCCAGAGATCAATGTAGCATGTCTTCCTTGATTGCTGTCTATGTTATTTGTTGAGACAGGGTCTCTCACTCAATGTAGAATTCCCTCGTTCTGCTACACTGACTGGTCAGTGAGCCCTGAAACTCTCCAGTTCTGGGGTCACAGACATCTGCAGCCATGACGGCTTTTAAACTGGGTAGTGGGAATCCCAGCTGAGATCCTCACTTTGCGTGGCAGGACCACTGTACTGACTGAGTCATCTTCCCAGCCTATTTTTTGAACATTGTGTCTCTTTAGATGCCACATTTGAGTCTCAAGCTTCAAGACATCATCCTCTTTATTGGTTGGCAGCTGGGCTCTCTCTGTCACCTGCAGTCGTCCTCTGTGTAACAATGGTGAAATCAACCAAGCAGAGAAACTTTTAGGAGCAACAATGGAAGCTGATTCACCTCCTACCGTATTGCTCATATCAAATCCCCTTCGTATTGTCCTCATCAAAGCGCCTCTCTGATTTTGTCCCCTCAACTGGATAACAGTTGTTAAATCTTTTGTTAATTACTGACAGTTTCCCAGCAACACAGCAACCATGCTCACTATTTCCAAGCCAGCAAGATACAGCCAACCCAAGATGACACCCCCAAGCCAGCACAACATCCCTCAAGTCAGCATGACACCCTTAAGCCAACATGATACCCCCAAGCTAGCACGTCACCCTAAGCCAGCATAACACCCCAAGCCAGCAAGACACCCCGTGCTCCCCGCCAAGCCCTGGGGTTCTCAGATCCATGTGTGACAGTGTTCTCTACCCACCCAGTCTCTGGTCAATAAGGCTCTTCACCACTTCTCTCAGTAGCATTAGTGACATTTTGAAGGGCTGTGTATCTAAGGACCTTCCTGACAGGGGTGCCATCTTGCTGATCCTGAATCACCATAGAGCCTAATGAAAGCCTCCCATAGATATGAACAGATCCTTATTAACTATGCATGTTATACACTTTGATCATAGTGTGTGTTGTGATGAGCCACAGGTTTTTAATAACTGCTTCACTATTGGCAGTGATGTCTCTGTTTGATTACGAGGATCCATGGAGAAGCAAAGCCCAACTAATAATCTGAAGAGATGATGAACAGAATTAACAAAGCTCTGGCCTGTCTGTCAACCCAGCTCTATTTAACCTTCAAGAGGGCATAATGCTCAGTTCAAATTTAAAGACAGTTTTAAGACCTAAATCTGTTACATTTGCTTAACAGGATTTGAGGGAAGCTCGGACTTCTTGCTTACTAGAGAATGTTGTTCTACAGGCAGAGGGAACCTGTGCCCGCCACACTGCTGTCTCCCACCTCTCATGGTCATCAGAACATGAGGTGGCCCAGGACAGTATAGGATGGTCCAGGATGGTCCAGGATCTCAAAGCCATGCATAACTCATCAAATATAGAGCGTTCAGGGTCCTCTGCTTTCTAGGAACTATTAGTCTCTCACTGTTTGTTGGGTCACTTTTCAGTAGTGACATTATTTTAAGCTCCAATTAATTTCTTAGTTTTTGTTTTACATTAAAGATTATGTTAATTCTTCATACGTGTTTATAGACAGATAGTGATTGCTGGGCAGAGACCACATCTTTGTGTTAATTAATAACTTTAATTTGGTACTTGTTAATATGGGTAAGTTGAAGTGGCCAGGCTTGGTGAAAACCCATCAACTGCAGGTTCACTACTCTCTTCAGGATTGTTTCAGTTCATGGTTGGTTTTCTGTCAAATATGTTCTCTCCTCTCTCTCTCTCTCTCTCTCAATAGCCTGGTTTGACAATAAATTATATTTCCATCCTGATTCTTTCCCATAATATGATAAAAGACCCTTTGTCAAACTATCCCATTCATCAAATGCCTGGGTTCAACGACATCAGCCATCTTCTAACAATGTGCATTTAAAAGCTAATTTATTTAAGAATTGTCTTTAACTATTTACATTTACAGACATCACCTTTAATCGCCATAATTTTCTTGATTTAATGTATATAACAGTTCCTAAGGAAAGTCAGGTAGGCATATATTCTTTTTCTGCTCTGTCACCAGACACATTTTATAAAAGCTAACACAAACTTGTCAAAGACGTCCTTAAGTGCTTTTCTTGAGACTTTTATGGGAATTTTGGAACACTGACTGGGGTTAGGCATTATTAAGTCTTGACTCTGAATTTAAAGGCAATAAAGAACACTGTGCATTCTCCAGACAATAGCCAATCATCCTCCAACACACATATATACATTCATATTTCCAAGCAAAGATACAGTTGAGAACTGTGAAGAAAAGTTAAGCTCTGTGTGTGTGTGTGTGTGTGTGTGTGTGTGTGTGTGTGTGTGTGTGTGTGCCGGTGTGTGTGAGTGCATGCATGCACCAATGAGCACATGTGGAGGTCAAAAGGCAACCCTGCCTCTCACCTTTACCTCTCCACTGTTTTCTGGTGTGTAGGCATGTCAGGTTAGCTGGCCTGTGAGCTTTTGGGGACTCCTATGTTTCTGCCTCCCATCTCGCTGTAGGAATGCTGAGGTTACAGGTATATGTTACTATGCCGGCTCTTGGTATGCTCCAAATATTCAAACTTAGCTCCTCCTCTTGCACACTTAACCCACTATTTTTCAAAAGCTTCAAAAGCATGACCCTTCTCTTCTGAGATATGCAATCATGTTCCCGTATCTTTCATCTTATCTGTATATACAACATGACGGTAGTGAGCCTTGTCCTCATGACAAATCACAGTTCAATAAAAGTATTTTCATCTTATCTGAGTGAAACTATAAACGTGTCTCAAAACACGAGGTGCAAATAATAGTTATGTGGGAGGTTGGGAGGGGGGAGCAAGCTGCCTAAAGAAGACGTCAGATATAATTCTTTCTCGTTCTTCTTGCAAGTCTTTCCAGAAAAGTGCCAGACCTTAATGAGATACTCCAGCAATCCAGCATTCCTTCCTCCCAGAAGTGGGTACAGGCTCACACCAGCAGAACAGAAAAAAAAGAAAGAAAGAAAAGAAAAAAGAAAAACCCACAAGAAATCTCTTCTCGCACATGTTAATGTCTTTAAGAATTGCTCAGATGTCCTGTTCACATTCCCTGTCTGTTAAGGTCTTGGACTCCATTTGAATTTTCACCTTTTAATGATGGTTAGCAGACAGGATCACTTCATAAACAGAAAGAAATATCATTTATAAAACGAGTACACATCTTAACAAATCCACTCCTCCCTACTTTTTAAACAAATGCACTCTATGCAGACCTTGGAGGTCTAACAGAGAACTGGAAATTGGTCATTACAGCAAAGACTGTTCCACATCGCAGCCATGACTGAGAGCTGTACACATGGAAGCTGTATGTCAGAAAGATCTTGGTCTATTCATTCTACCACTTTACCCGCTTCTGGAGTTTTGACCATTCTGGGTTCACTCAACCCTTGATAACTAATAATTACACCAAGGATAGGCTATTTCTCAAATGAAGAGTTGCTCTTTTTATTAATTTACATCTGGTTAGACCCACAGTTAAGCAACATAAGGCTATCTTATGCTTACTGCCCAACTTCAATAAGACCATCTATTCCTCTCGTGTCATGGGCTTATGCGAAACATAATTTTAGATGCTCGACACACTCTTTAAAAGAACATTTACCACGGTTTGATGACAAAGGTTGAGCTTGCATGTTGTAACAGAACTACATTCAGACTTCACCAAAGTCATAAGAAAATGTCAATACATATCTGACCGATGTCTGCCCAACATCATGCATTTTAATATTTATATTTTTTGTGCATGCATATGTATATGAATATATACACACAATAGTACAGGTGTGGAGGTCAGAGAACAGCACATGGGAATCAGCTCTATCCAAAAAAAGGTGATTTTTCATAAAAATATTTCTTGACTCCAAGAGACTGAGGTTCTTTGTTTGTTGCGGGTTTTTTTTTTTCCCCTCTCCACCGTGTAGATTCTGGGGATCAGTCTCAGGTTGTCAGGCTTGGCACCACACGCCATCTTCACCTGGTGAGCCATCTCAATAGCCTCTGGGAACCTTAGGTATGAAACCCAATTTTAATGAAGAGGGTATCCCATTAGATGTGAATGCTTCCTTACAATTCTAATCCGTGATGTGGAATAGAATGCAATATCACAGAACTGTGCTGATGAAATCGGATTCCTTCTGATACCCAGGCCTGGCCTGTAGGTGACATTTTGTGAGGTGTTCATGGCTTAGCCATCAGGCCTTTTCAGATGTAAGTGCTGAAGAAAGTTCAGAGAGAATTAAAATGTAGGTCTTAGTAAGGCATAAGATGCTTGATATGACCCGTACCCAAGTTCCTGGCTACATCAGTGATTTAGTGATAATTATTAAAGTTGAGGTCACAGCCTGATGTTGCTGCAATCAAATTAGAGCACACCATTGCTGTTATAAATCTCACTGCTTCTAGAAAGTGATCCGGCCCCACCTCTCAGGAATGGCATTGTCTTAGTATATTAGTCAGGGTTCTCTAGAGTCACAGAACTTATGGATAGTTTCTATATAGTAAGGGAATGTGTTGATGACTTACAGTCTGCAGTCCAACTCCCAACTATGGTCGGCAGTAGCTGTGAATGGAAGTCTAAGGATTTAGCAGTTGTGCAGCCCCACAAGGCATGCAGGCGAAGAAGAGAGAGTAAATCTTCTTCCTTCCAATGTCTTTATGTAGGTCTCCAGCAGAAGGTGTGGCGCAGATTAAAGGTGTGTGCCACCACGCCTTTAATCCCAGATGACCTTGAACTCGGAGATCTCCCTGTCTTAATCTTCTGGAATTCATAGCCACTATGCCTCAAGATCCCATGCCAAGATCCAGGTAAGAAACTTCTATCTCCCAGCCTCTAGATTAGGATCACTGGTGAGCCTTCTAATTCTGGATTGTAGTTCATTCCAGATACAGTCAAGTTGACAACCAGGAACAGCCACTACACTTAATTAGAGTTTATTGCTGTGAACAGACACCATGACCAAGGCAAGTCTTATAAAGACAACATTTAATTGGGGCTGGCTTACAGGTTCAGAGTTTCAATTCATTATCATCAAGGTAGGAGTATGGCAGCATCCAGGCAGGCACGGTGCAGGAGGAGCTGAGAGTTCTACATCTTCATCTGAAGGCTGCTAGCAGAATACTGGCTTCCAGGCAGCTAGGATGTGGCTCCTAAACCCATGCTCACAATGACATACCTACTCCAACAGGGCCACACCTTCTAATAGTGCCACTCCCTGGGCCGAGCATATACAAACCGTCATAGGCATACATACTCTTGATATGTATTAATATCAATATTAATTAATATCTTGATAAGATATGATATTATCTCATAAGTCAAATAATTCAGGAAAACAGCAATATAATATGCACACATGCAGAAAAAAACAATTTTGTATGTATAAGTGTTTTGCCTGTGTGTATGTCTGTGCACCACTTATGTGCCTGGTGCCCATAGAGGCCATATTGGATTCCCAGGAACTGAAATTATGGACAGTTGTGAGCCACCATGTGGTGCTGGGAATTAAACCCAGGTCCTCTGGAAGAATAGCCAGTGTTCTTAACTACTGAGCCATCTCTTTAGCCCCAGGAAAAAAAAATTATGACAGGTTCTCATTTTTACCTTGTCTGGCTTTAAACTTACTTTATCCCAGGCTGGCCTCAAGCTAACACTAATCCTTTTCTTCAGCTTTCTGAGTCTTGGGATCATGGTGTGTATGTTCTTCTTATATTCCTATTTTTATTCTATATCTCTGATCCACATTCATGCGTGTGCGCATGTGCATGTGTGTGTTTATGTGCATGTTGATGCACACACCTTTGCATGCTCGTGGAGGCCAAAGGACAACCTTTCATGTCATTTCTCAGGAGCAGGCCACCTCGTTCTCACAGACACAGTTCCTTACTGGCCTGGTGCTCATCTATTAGACTAGGCTGCATGGGCGACCAGCAAGTCCTAGGGATCTTCCTGTCTTCACTTCTAGTGTTTAATTACGAACATGCACAATTGTGGGTTCAGGGATTCAGCTCAGATCATCATGGACTCCTAGGCAGAAACAGGTATAAAACTCACCCACATATACACATATACAGACACAGATAGACACACACAGACACACACACACACACACACAGAACCTTTTAAAAAAGATGCTTAACCATGTCTACCCATCCTCATTTTCTTCATCTAAGAAGTATACACTTATATCTGATACAGGCAATTGTGTGGAAGTTTGGGTGATACCCTGGCTTCATAGCCAGCTGCCATTTCCACCTCACTCCGGGTAATTTACTGTTATAATCAGAGGGAAATGAAATTAACTTTCTAGCTCTAGTGTGATCTCCTTTTAACATCACGAAAATTACCCAAGTGAGTGACAAAATATTATCGTCAGAAGCAAAACAGAAAGAAAGCAGAAAAACCAGACCTCTTTCGAGGCTGCACGGTACAGTGAGTCCGAGGCTGTGAAGCTACTCTATCTGCTTCCACGTCAGTGTGTGAAGTGTGCGCTAGCTCGCACACTCACTAGATACTCAGTGAGAGCCTCCTGGGTGCCAGGGTGCAGCCTCTGTTAGCAACACAGCCCCTCCCCTTGCACAGCGGATGGGATCTTTCATCTATATAAGGAAACATTCAAACATGGAGTGTGATTCCATTGTACAGTGTTTAAAATGAACAAGACAGTAATACTTCGGAGTTACTTACATATAAACAAAGTAGCAATGAGATCTTCACTTGAGATCTAAAACCCAAACATTTGTGATTCAGATATTTAAATAGGTGAAAGTATTTGGTTAAGTACAGCTGGAATCGTGCATACTGGATGCATAACAACTATGTCCAGTCAGCTTTGGAGAATTAAAACAGTACGTTTTCTGCACGTTAATTAAAGTCAAGAAAGAATCTTTTCTCCATCAGTACTGACAATCACCACCTTTCATTTCAACTGTTTTAATTAAAATACCTGGCAGCTTAGCAGATGTTCTACTGATTAACGGAACTATCACTTAACTCATTGGAGACACCCATCAGATCCCAAATTAAGGTGTAGCAACAGCTGCCGCTAGTGGGTAAATGCTTTTGTCTTCCCTGTCCACAATTGTCTGTCTGAAGTAAAACAATACATTAGAGTGGTTTAGGCAACAGGGTGGGGTATGGAGATGGCAGCTGCTAGTTCTTTGTCTAAATTGCCCCTACCCCAGTGAATCTTCCATTCCCTAGGAAACAAAATAACAATACAAAAACCTCTTTTTTTTTTCCAGCCTCTCAACCTCTGCCCATCTCCCCAGTGAGATATTTCATTTCAGATCTACCTCTGTCCCAGTATTGGGTCTCTTTTCTGTATTCCTGAAGTCCAGGCATTTGGAGCCTTGCCAACTCAGGAGAAACTGCCCTGGCTGAGACTGGCTAATTCGTAGAGCTGGCCGGCACTCCTCTCACAAGCAGGCTCCATCTTAGAATCAGCACCCCTCTGCCCAAGTTGCCTCAAGGCCAGCGACCAGCAAAGAGGTAGGCCCTATACCTCAAGCCTGTAGATAGACCATGTAGCCAACCTTTAACCTGTTCTCTGTGCCTTGCTTTTCCCACAGAAACCACAACAGAGGGGCACACCCACATCATCTCTTGGTTTCCTGACTCTCCTGGGGCTTCATTGTGAGACCCTCCACAGTATGGGGCCAGCAACTGGAATAACAGATGTCTTTTATCATCTGTTTGTTCTCTGTGTATCTGTGTCTGCAGGAGTGCACTTGTGTGTACCACATTGCCTGTAGGACCTGTGAAGGCCAGGAGAGGGCATTGGGTATTCTGGGACTGGAGTCACAGGTGGTTTTGAGGTACCAAGAAGTTATTGAGAATGGAACCTGGGTCTTCTGCAAGAGCAGAGACCTCTTGACCAGTCAGCCATCTCCCAACCCTAGATGTTTTTATTTTGAAATCGGATACTATGTGTAGGAGTGGTTTGCTCACATGGATACATGTATACCATGTGCATGTTCTGCTGCACCAGAGATGAGTATTGTAGAGCAAGAGCATGAAACAGATAAAGCAGTATAATAGAAGAGGACAAGCACTGGGGTCTTATCCAAGTCTTTAGGGTCACATTTCCAATGACTAGAAAATATCCCCAATCCTCCACCCCTTAATATGGCTACCACTGCTCAGCACCTCACTAGAGACCAACCCTTTAATGTATGTGCCTTCAGAGGGAATTTAAGATATAAATTAATGTGTCCTTCCTTTGGCCCACAAATACCCATGACCATTTCCTTATGGAAAATGCATCTATTCTGTTTTCCATAGTCCCTAGCTGTTGGGTTATTGAGCTGTCCTGCATCCACTCTGGCATAGGGCTCAGGCCATTGGTGGAGGTGGGACATGGAAGTTTTGACTGTTCTTACCCCACACTGGTGCTGGAAGTTGTGCGACCCATCTCTGGGGGTGGGGAAGTGCAGTCTAAGGTCCTGGGGACTGCTGGAGCTGGCTCAGGGGTCCCCAGGTCTGCGCTGAGGCCCCAGGTCAGGTTCTCAGACTCTTGGGCACCCCGGGCACTGCTGGATGCCTTGGAAGGGCTGAAAATGGAGTGGGGGTCCTTGGGTTAGCTCTAACCCTGGCTGAAGGGAAAAAGAGAGGAGAGCTCTGGCTGGGTCCTGTGGGGAGGAGAATCCTTGACTTGTTCCACAGGCGGCTTGGCTTGGTAGAGGCCATGGCTGGGAGTGCAGAGAGGCCTTCTGCAAGAGATTAGATGGCTGGTTCTTTAGGCAAAGACCTGCTCCAATGCTCTCCACGGTGGATCCGGATGAGACAGTCCATGGTTTTAAGGCATTTATTGTCATGGTGGAGAGTGGCAATGAGTAAAACCATACCCCACTCTCTCAGGGCAGGCCTGAGGTTAAATACCTTTTGCAGGGAGGAGTGTCTGGGAAGGGGATTTTATTGGCTAAGCCTCCAGGCCTTTTGGTACCTCATTAAAAAGGAGATCTATCTTGAGGCTATGTGACCTGTGGTCATGTCCTCTACCTGTGGAGGAGGTGGAGGTGTTGCCCTTACATGACTGATGGTCACAGACCTATGGAGAGCTGCAACCTTGTGTCAGGAGCCTAGTGTCCAGGAGCATGGCAAACTGCCTACCGTTCCTTGCAGGGTTATCCCCTGCAGAGTCACCAGAGTTTCCAACCTAGCTCAACCAGAAACTAGGCTGCCTTTCACAGTCCTACACCCAGCATCCTAACTGTTCAGTGTTGCTCAAAAGTCCCAGCCTTAACGTCTGTTACAAGCCAGAGCAATGCTACCAGCCATTGTGATTCTGAGAACCATATTGTGATATGCAATGGTACAGCATCCGGGTGACTCTGAGCTGTCAGAGTATAGCTCCTCCTTTCCCTCAGCTCTGCCCAGAAGGATAAAACCTCACTGTCTCTCCTGATGTCCTGTCTGGCAGGAATAGCTGCAGTCCCGCTGGGAGATAGCAAGCTTGCATTTATTTTGTTAACTCGTCAGAGCAAGTACTACTTAATTTACAGCTATGAAAATGAAATTTGGCAAGTTTCATCAGTATGACTGAATACATCGGAACTAAAGTATTTTGCAAGAGGGAGACCATTCCCAGAAACTGGAGCACGCACCAGCTGACATCGTATGCCCTACGGCTTCACAGCTTGTTTTATGGTTGAAGTAGGCATAGCCTAACCAACCACGTTTTGTCATAAAACTTACTGGTTAACTGCCTTCTGAGCCAGGTATGAAACACACACCTGTAAACACAGCATTTGGGGAGGCAGAGGCAGGAGGATCACGGGTTCCAGGCCACCCTGGGCTATATAGCCAAACCTTGCCTCTGTCTGTCCACCTGCTTGTCGGTCTGTCTCTCATACATACATATATACATACATACATACATACATACATACATACATACATACATACATACATTCATACTTACACACACACACACACTCCTCTGATACTGGTCTGATACAAATTATAGACTCACTCTGTCATAAGGATCAGTTTGTCACATATACAAACATACCTGTGACTGTGGGACTCTCAGCTCCCCCAGGAGGCTACTGCACTGGGGACACAGTTTCCCACTCACAATTTTCCACCTGCTCCTTTTCATGGCCTTGTTTTCCAAGTTCTAAGGGCACTGTGATTTAGCTTCAAAAACTCATACTTAGAAATGGTTTTGTCTCCCTTAATTGTGTTTGTGTGTGTGTGTGTGTGTGTGTGTGTGTCCCTACCCCTAACTACACACCTCTAATACCCTTCAACTTTTGATAATGGCATAGCAGTACAGGACCTATATCAAGGATGAATTAGTACATTTTCAGAAAGAACTTTTTCTTTTAGACCCCAACCCTCTGGGCAGACTGATATCTCCCTCCTCCTTCTGATGAGGGACTGTGGACTTTAGCCCTGTCCTTCTTCAAATGTGAGCCATAAAGATACACTTGTTCTGGCAGGATCTACCCAATGAGAACACGGTGAGAATCTTCTAGAAGGTGGGTATGATCTGTACCTTCCATCAATGTGCTGTATGTACCAGTTATTCAATGAAAATGTGTCCGCTTGGATTGGCCCCTCTTGTCAATCTCTAGCCACAAATCCGAAAATAGTTGGGAGTAGGCCAGTGATTTTTCTTTAGAGCATCAAGTCTGAACAATGCGGGGTAAATAAGGATACGAAGTGACATGGGGTTGTTTGTGTATATTCCTGTGCTTGCCTTAGGTGTGTGTGTTTGGGACTCACTGTTGGCACAGCCCCACTGTTGGGCTAGCTCTGGCTAAGTTACAAGCAAGCCACAAGGAAAACCAGGTCATCACATTCCCTCTTCCTAAGACTGTGCTTGCTCCTCCCCTGCACGTCTCCCTCCGAAAACATGACACGTGTTAAAACAAACCACAGATAACTCTTATCTTAAGCACTCAAAGTTTAAATTCCATTTTTGGATTCTTGCACATTGACCTAAAAAAAAAACAAAACTTCAGAACTTTCAGGCATTGTGACAAGGTTAAGTAGGGTTCTATATTTTCATGTAGACGGATCAGTCTCATGTTCCTTGAATTCTACCAATGGGGTGAAGAACCTAAGATGTCAGTCATCACACAGCTCATTATTTATTTACTGGTAGGCAAAATAACGGCTTTCCTGAATATCCCTGTTCAAATCCTTAAAATTGTGTGAAATTGTAATTTTACGTGGCAAGAGGGTCATGTAGATGGAACTGTGGATGCTAACAAGGTGGCCATATGTGTTGAATGGTTTATTCTAGATTATCTAAACAAACCCAACGGAATCCCAAGGTGTTTTGAAGGCAAGACAGAGGCAGGGAGTTATAGGGAAATTCAAAGATGGAAAACGGAGCCGTGACCTAAGGAGTGCAAGCAGACTCCAGGAGCTGGGGAAGGCAGGAAATCTGACTTCTGCTATGGAATCGTTGAGTTCTTGTCTGATGTATGGTTTGTAAACAGTACCCCAGCCCTGGGATCATGGCTTCAGTTAGCTGCCCCACTCCTTGCTCTAAGTGTCTTCTCATTTGTCAGTATCTCAACAGCTCTCCTCACTTGGTTATCTGTCAGCACACATCACCATCAAGACAATCAGGCACGAGAGGCTCCTGGCTTTGTTCCTCTGTACAAGAATACATTGAATATTTAGTCTCATCCGGTTCCATGTGAATTTTATGAGTTTTAAAGGGTTTCCCCCTATATTCTTGAAAAAATGACATTAGGATACTGAGGGTAAATGTATTGAATATGCAGATTGCTTTGAGGAATATGGATTTTTTTTACTTTTAAGATTTATTCTGTTTTTATTTATGTGTATGTGTTTGCATCTGTTAGTGTGCATGTGTACGACATCGGCACATTACCTAGGAATGTCGGAAGAGGGTATCAGTTCCTGTGGCATTGGAGTTACAGACAGCTGTGGGCCATCTGACGTCAGGGATGGAAGCCAAACCTGAGACCTTAAGAACAGCAGGTGCTCTTAACCACTGAGCCATTTCACCAGCCTTGCTAGTTTTCCTTTTTAATACGGATTCTCCTATAGAGATTTCAGGTGGACACATTCCCACACACTTTGACTTCAGTGTAGTTAGAACCCTCTTGGACTTCTAACCTTCACGTTGTTTTATGTCACTCCATTCCTGACAGAGTATCATAACAGGAAATAAATAAGCTCTGAGGAACTTGACTGCTTGCTTGTTTTTTGGAGGGGGGTTATCTAGGGGTTGACCCTCAACTCCTTGCCTATGGCAGCACTTGCTTTATTTTACTTTTGGCTTGCTCCTGTAACCCCTGAAAATTTTGTCTTAATCCGCTGAGTTTCAATTTCCTCTTATATTAAATGCAGATAGTGAGAACTATTGACTGATATTCTAAAAACTGGTCAGCTAAACTGTTAGGATGAAGAGTTGGTCATGTTGGAAATGTTGACTGTACAGCACCTGTCTCTCTCCACTCTGCCCTCCTTGTGATTGTGCTCATACTCAAGACTGGAGACATGTGCGTATTTAGTATTATAAAATTCTTTCTCTCTCCCTCTCTCCTTCTTCCCCTTTCCTTCCCTCAGTTTCTCTTCCTTCCTTCCTTCCTTCCTTCCTTCCTTCCTTCCTTCCTTCCTTCCTTCCTTCCTTTCTCTCTCTCTTTCTTTCTTTCCTTCTCTCTTTCTCTCTTGACACAATCTTATGTAGCCCTTGAACTCCCTAAGTATCTGAGCGTGACCTTGAACTCCTGCTCCTCCTGCTCCTACCTCCCAGGTGCTGGGAAGGCAGGCTCCACTAATCCCATCTGAGAATTATCTCTTAAAAAGGAACATTTTCAGTGTCATTTTTTACAGTAAAAGAATTCAAACCCAGCAGACTCCGAGCCATTAGCACATACTGGAGCCACACTGTTTATACAGGACTTATCACAGGAGGAGAGAAAATGGCTTTGGAGCTGGTGGATGCTCTGAATAAGCACGCCAGGAATTCCAAGGTCAAAAGACCATTATAAACTGTTCTTTCTTTCTATTAATAATGGGAAGGAATGGCAGAGAGGATCTTGTTCTTATCAGCTCTGATAAACAAGAACGCAGCGGGATTCTACCTGTTATTAACAGGAGACAGAACAGACTTGAGGGGTTTCAAAGTATCTTTCACCTGTAGACAGGGTGCCAAAATTAGTCCCAATAATTAGGTGCATGCATTCAAGCACTCTTATGTAAATGCAGACTTCTTCAACATGCTTGCAGTCATTTAAATAACTTGTGCAATGTAACTAAACAGTAAAACAGGAGCTTATCATGAGCATTCTCAGGGGACCGAGGAGGTGGCTCAGTGGTGGTAGTACCTGCCGTGCAAGCATGAAAAACCTGCATTTGAATCTCTAGAATGCAGATAAAAAGCAAGGCTGTTCATGCCTGTCACCCCAGCATTGGGTGGGTGCATAGAAAGGCAGATCCCAGGAGCTCACTAGCCAAGCAATGTAAGTAGAATGGCAGTTTCCAGCTTAGAGTCTCTTTCTCAGAGGAGTAAGGTAGAGAGAAGATACCCTTCCCTGGCCTTTGCATGTGTGTGTGTGCAGGCACAGGTATCCACACACTCATAAGCATACCTCATCCACATGCCACACATGTATACCACATAAACAACAAAAACAACAACAACACACACACACATACACCACACACACACACACACACACACCCCAAATCCTCCAGATCTATATTCTTTGATCTAGAAAAATGTCCAAAAGGTACCAAGAAATTAGAAAGTTCAGCTTTAGGACAGAATATATTACATAAGGCCTCTTTGCCTAAAATGCATGCTCTCTGGAGGAAAAAAAAATAGCTTAATGTTACTGAGATTTTTGCTTTGTTATTAAGATTATGTTAATATACATTTTTAATTTTGGCTTTATATTTGTTATCTTTCTAGAATGAATATGTATATTTTTGTAAAAAGAACACTTCCAGTGAATCCCATTGATAATCTTTGAGGTGATCAAATGGGAATATTTTCAGGGAAAATATTCATAGTTAAGATGAAGACTAAAGTGCTTTTAATCTGAACGTTTTCTCAATGACTCTGGGGTCACAGAAATTCAGTTACTACCTATCCCCTTCTTGAAGACCATCTAGGAATCAGCTTTAACGTCTTAAACAATGGTAATTCCATCTGTCCTGTGCACAAATGTGTAACTGTATACCCAGGCGTGTTGGAATGACAGGAAACGACAGATACCTGATAGGATTCTTGTTACAGCCGAGGGGTGGATGTGTGAGAGGGATGTGTAAGAAGACACAAAAGGTCTGTGTTGGGACTGTACAATGCCTGTGCACAGAAAAATGCTTTTCCCTAAAGTGTGGGGGATGGGGCCCCTAGGTGCAGGCTGATTGAATTCTCCTCAAATACCACCACTCTTCAATTGAAAACAGCAGGCATGCTGTACAATATGTATCACAAGCAGCCAAAGGTGCGCTCATTAGCTGTAGCTCACAGAGATTAAATTATTAAAATGCTAGAAGGAGTCAAAGTGACCACATGACCCTGGAGGAGGGACTAGATGTGGTAGAACCTGGTTGAGCAATCTACACTTCCAAAGCCTGTCTCATACGAAGTCTTCACCGTGGTCATACATAAAGTCAATAATACAATGGCTGTGCGATCAATCTAAGATCAACAGAGAGCGTTCAGACAGCATCTTTGTATCAGTCACTATGTGAAGCGGTTTACATCTGCTGTGTTACTAAAGGTTCAAAATGCTCATAATGGAAGCAGTATCCGTGGAAACGCAGCTCATCAGAAATCCAAAAGGGAGGTAAAACTGTCTGGATCCTGGAACTGCATGGCTTTGGCAATGCACTAAAATGGCTGTGAAGTTCAGACAGCAAGAAAAGGTTTAAGAAAACAAAGTCTTAGATGTGACTTTACATGTCTTATACCCACAATGCAATGTCCTCAGTTTTCAGCCATTTCGGCACCAAGGGGAGAGAATTATGAAAACCAAGATGGCTCTCTCCTGCCTTGTGGATTTCTAAAGTCCTCTGAGCACTCTCCCGGCCTCCTGTTCAGTTTCTGAAGTGGCTCTCGGGGACACTCCGTGAAACATTCTGCAGTGTGCCCCACGTCCCACCCATGCCTGAGCCGAGTGAGCCGGAACAGGTGGCATTACCAAGATGACAGGATGACCTCCTCTGCTCAAGCAGCCAGCACAGGAGTGAAGAGCAAGTGCCTCTGCCCTCAGTCTGAAGGAATGTCGCCAGAGTGGGACAAAGAGAAGTATGGCCAAGAGAGCACTAAGGGTGTCATTTTCCAAGCTTAGATCAAGCTTAACATGAAGAACAAAGGACTACTTAAAATAAAAAGCTAAACATAGCGGTGTAATTATCTCTCAATCTCTTTGTTGGAATGATGCTAAAACTAGTCTGTACTTTGTATTAAATGGTAATTAGCTAGAACTGAATAATTCATTCTGAAGAGTTCTCCTGGCAACATTGTTAGGATTCTAAATGTAAATCAACTGAAGGCACACCTCAGTTTCCTTAGTATTAAATGTTTCCTTCACATTAAATGGTTGCTTATATACTGCCACTTGGCAAATGGTTTTATTATTGTTACTATTATTATTGCTAAGTCAGAGACAAAGTAACCAATCAATAATTTTAGTAAATTTACAGTATCTGTGCAAAAACCGAGTGCCAATGATAAAGATTTCTTTCTCCTCTACATAAATATTTTAGCCCTAAGGAAAAGAGCATTGAGAAATCAGTCAAGGCCTAGCTATGGTAGCACACACCTTTAATCTCAGCTCACAAGAGAAGTTGAAGTCAGCCTGATCTACAGAGATAGTTCCACACAATGAAACCGTCTCAAAAAAACAAAAAATAACAAACAAACAACAAACAGAGATCAGTCTGCGTGTGTGCACAAAGGACAAAATCGAGGTGGCTTTCTTCATGTGCGTGTGTTTTACGTGTTCATCATATTTTCACCAAGTTCAAGCTCAGTAAATCTTATTTTTCCTTATTTGCAATGAGAATTAAGTATGACCCTTTGTCCCTTTGACCCCACTGGGATTTCAGAGGCACATGGCTTTCATAGTTAGAAGGCAAACTTTATCCAGGTAGCCATAAGTAGAATTCAGTTATTACCCAGTCTTTACTTAGAAAACCCTCAGGATTACAAGAGTTTAAATACTAGAAAGTCTTCCCCTAAGCTCTCAAGAAAATAAATATTTAAGCGTTAAATAAAATATTATACATTGTTCCAGAGGCAACATTTGGCTTTGTACCTCTAAAGGTACACGACACTCACTTTTCAATAACTTTAGAAGAAAATGTCATAGGCTACGTTCTTCTCACTGTTTACGGTTATTAATATCCTCAATGGCACATTTGTTTAACTGGCCTTTTCTTAACAATATTCACTAATATCTGTCACTATGGTGACTACAGTAGTCTCTATGTGTGTGTGTTTGTGTACATGTGTATGTATATATGAAGCACAGCAAGGTAAATTTTGTGTGTTAATATGTATGTATATTGAAGAAGCATAATTAGGTGATGTGTGTGTATACATATATATACATACACACACACACACACACACACACACACACATATATATATATATATATATCACAATCAGGTAGTTTATATGTGTGATTTGAAGACCTGAATAAATATAGAATGTTATGAGTGTTTTCAGCTTTGGTTCCAGAAATTTCCATATAAAGCTACTCTATTACTGGATATTTGCTAAATGAAGTTGTTTTAGGAGTTCTAGCTTTAGCAAAATCAAGTTACCATCTTTAACCTTCAGTCCTATAAAGTGTATATTCCAGGTGCTGGAAAGGAGAAATCACACAAGCTAGCAGAGCTTGAGAGATATCTGTTATTATTTAAAGATGGGGGAAATTCCTCATGACAATCTTAGTTAAGCCACTGACAACCTGCAAAGTGGTTTTGAAGTAATTTGTAAGTTTCACTCTACATGGAAGAAAGGTTCAGCACCTTTCTAGTTGTCATGTCTGTAGATCCTCTGCCTGTCAGTCAAACTCTACAGACTGTGGCCATGGGAAAGGTAGAAAGGAAGCAAAGAGAAGGAAACAAGGAAAGTCCAGAAGCAAAGAGACACATGTAGGAGCTTAAGGAATAAAGGCGACATTCTGGGTGGCCATGTGCTCCAGCACTAGGGAGGCTGAGGCAGCTGGACCAGGAGTTTAAGTCCACTGTGGGCTACAGTAATAAGACCTTTCTCAACAAACAAAACAATGACTACCAAGATAGGGGAGGAGGCAGTGGGGAAGAGAAGAAGGAGAAAAAGAAGGCAGAAGACCCCAAGTCCTCTGGGAAGGGACCACAGCTAGACAATAGCGTCTCCTGGGAACGGAGATGTACGAAGGGCAAACTTTCAGGGCATTTTTCTATGCAGTCTTCCAAAGAACCCCGCTGGCTGCTCGCTATTCTAACCCCCCACTTTACAAGCGCAACTGAGACCAGCCCAGTCAAGATGCTTGGCTGCGATGCAAGTCAGGTCTCCAGCGATCTGGTGGCAGCATTTGTCACAACTCCCACTTTGGCAGTGAGAGAGGGCAAAGGAACAGAATGAAAGGCTAGCCTTCCTGAACACACACTGCAAAGAGTCAAGACTTCTCAGAGTAAGTCAAATCATCTGAGCTCCATCCCCATCTCTGTATCAGCCCCCCTCCCCCGCACCCCCCTCCCCCCGCAGTCTCTCCCTGCACTGTCAGTTCTCCATGGGCTGTGAAGCCCCAAATTAGTCTCACATCTCAACTCCTTCCTTCCTCTACAATGAACTAGCAAGAGGTTATGCATTTAGAACTCAAACTTGGGGGAAAGTTATTCTCTTTTTCCTATGTCTTCTTTTGAGATATGATCTTACTTTGTAGCCCTGGCTATCCTGGAACTCACTATGCAGATCAGGCTGGCCTCAAACTCAGAGATCCTCCCCCACCCCCCATCCCCACCCCCGTTTCCCAACTGCTGGAATTTAAGTGTGCACTGGCATGCTTGGCCCTTTCCACTGAGTCTCATGCCTCAGCCTACCAGGCTCACACTGTTGTGCTGGTATCAGTTCTCTGCAGCTGGAAGACCTGTCTCCTACAGCTCAAATTGGAACATGTTACTCCCTTGTTTTAAAATGACCATACCTAATACACAGGTTGTGCAACATGGTCTGTGGTCCAGCTTGTTGGCATAGTCTCAGTGTGAGCACACACTCTCTCTCTTTCCCTCTCTGTCTGTTGCTCTCTCTCCTCTCCTATGCTTTGTTCTTGAACTCAGGCATGCTGGCACTCTGCTGCTGAGCTAAACATCAGACCTCAGTCGTCTGCACACGCTTCCCTTTCTCTCTCTTCTTCCTGCAGTAGCTTTGCTTCATCCCAAGCCTAAGTTTAAGCATCTCCTTGCAGAGAGGCCTTTTCTCTCTCTCTCTCTCTCTCTCTCTCTCTCTCTCTCTCTCTCTCTCTCTCTCTCTCTCTCGTTGCATTTCTATCTCATAAACTCCCAAATGTTCTGTTTACTGCTTTATACTTGGGACAGGTCTAAAGTCAAAGACTGTCAACATATTTACTTGTGCTTATATATTTACACTATATACTATACATTTCTAGTTACATATTTATTACTGTTTCTCAAAATCCAATAAACACCCGAAACATGCTGGTACTCAATAAATAAATGAGTAAAGACTCTTTATAGCAAACAAGTTTACCCACAGAAACTCTGACCATTCTCCTATAGCATACTTAGTTTCTTGATTACATTTCTTTGGCTCTACAAAATACAGAATAATACTAATTACAGCCATAAACTTGGCCACGGAAAGCAGCCTTCCCTTTGTCTCAGCCACACAGAATAAACTTACAAGACAGCATTGAGTTTTAGAACATGTACTACAGATATATAGTATTTGGAATTGTACTAGAGGTATATAGTATTTCGAATGGTATTATATTTTGATTTCCTGTGAAAGAAAGGTTTACTTAGCTTTTAAAGGGCAATATTATTTCTTTTAGGTGTAAATATGGATTCATGTTAAGTCTCTATAGGGAGGGATTCAAGCTCTGCCAAAGTTTTCCTGATTTAAGTAAAATGCTACCTGCAATAAAGTCAAACCTGTATTAAGATGGTGTGGACTTTGGTGGTGAATGTAAAGATGGCTGATAAAATATTTGGATTGCCCTTTTGCACCCGAAGAGTGACTTCTTTCACGGATGCTGAGCTGGGGTGTTTTTAGAGCCACGCCTTGAGCAGTAGCACACCAGAGAAAGACAGTTGATGACTTGAACTATTCTGAACCTCCCAAAGAATAAAGAAGGGCCTTCAAACATTAGCCACAGTAGCCAATGGCCTTCCAAAGATCTGCCCTCTAGCAGAGCTTATATTGTGTCCACTGTTTAAAGCATTTTTATCAGTGCCTGGCACTGCTTCAGTCCTGTAGCTAAGGCTCTGACTTTCCCACCCTTCCTCTGCTTCTGCCATTAGCAATTGGCTTTACTGTCCAGAATGCTTTCTTCCTCTCTCAGCTCAATGGCAGGCTGATCTTTTCATGCTTCTACTTATAATCCTGATTTGTCCTGTACACTTTGTACCTATTTATATTTTTCAGCCATTACTTTAAATTCAAGCTAATTATCGGTAATTACTTTGCCTCCAGCCTTACGGGACAGCCAGCTCAAAGTCAAAACTCTTGCTCCTTGTGTCCAGAAGGAAGAGGTTCCCATGACCCTTTTGTATCTGAGCATTTAATTTGTCAGATGTTGAATGACAACTTGAAAGCCTTGACCTTAGCTGACGTCTCATAGACAGAAATGGCCGTGTGACTTCCTCTCCTATCTCAAGGTGCTATTTATATCTTTCCATGGCTCATGAATTAACGATCTGGGTGGATGAGACTTTGGCCACCAGAAAGCATATTCAAAGACAGCATCAGCCACAGCAACAGAAAATGGTCTGGCTGTGGACCAGGCACATGGTAGTAGCCAACACAGATTATACTATGTCTGCTGCCCAGTTCCAATGCCAAGAATGGTAGGCGGAGCCAAACTACACTGCAGGCCTGGGACAGAAGAGAACTTGGAGGAGAAAGTGACAAACCCAAACCAGTTTTATAAAGAATGAAAGTAATACTGCTCTTGCCTTGCTTATCAAGCCACAAGATCATGTAACCTAGACTCAGGCTCATCAAAAAAGATTCTAGGGAGATCCGACCCAGTGGTAGAACCTTGCCAAGCACGGAGGAGGCCATGACTCTGACCCTTCCCCAGCGTGCCCCAGTCTCCCCTACGACCATCTTGAATCAGAGCCTGAGATCTTGAGACTTAAACCAAAGAATAACAAAAAAAAAAATAACTTAAAAAAAGAGAACAACAGCAAAAACCAACACCATTCTGATAAGTCTTGTGCATACTTTGTATGAAGACAGATTTCTATTTCTTTGGCTACTGTCACGTATCCCCTCAAAATAAAAATTTGGGGTGATGAAACCAGAAAAGAGCTTGCTCAAAATTATGCTCTGGCTTTAAAATTTCAGTAACATAGAAAATGCTTATTTCTCTTTAAATTTTAACTTGTTTACATAATATACCAAAACCCCCCTTTCCCCTTTAAAATGCCTCTTTAAGGATAGTAACAAGGACTCCGTAAACTGGGGCTCTTCCTATCTTAAGGACATCCCACTTGAAGATTTCAAGTCACTCTTCACAGTGGTTGGTTCTGTATGCTTACAAATGTGGAGGCTTAGCCAGGAATCCATGCTGGTGCCTTGGGGATTTAAATTAAAACTATGATAAGGAGAAGGTTCTTGGGGACTGCCAAGCTTCCATGGGAAACTGCGACAGAAGCTTCTCTTGTACTGTTTAATTGATCCTTGCATAAAAATGAAGGGCTGTTCCTTCACCTGTGATTTCATTCATTTTAACATTTGTCCTATGTGTACCACATGTTCTGGTCTGAGCAGATCCTGAGGCAAAGGCATTCTTTCTGTAGGGATAGAGTATTACCTACATCCTGAGCTAGTTGTCACAGTAGGACATCCCTGCTGTAAGTGAGGTTAGGGATTTGAGTACTAAGACCTTCGCTAACTGCCTCATTGAGGTACAGGGAACAGATCTGGAGAGGAAATGACATTTGAGCTGGCACTGTGGGGAGATTACATTAGGGGAGAGGGTGGGGCATCCTGAAATAGTTACTTGAAACTGGCTTTCACATCACAATAAAGAGCTAGAGTAGTTCTTTGGAGGGAAATTTACAAGGGTCCCCAGATCACTTTTATGTTAGAGGACCTGGTAGCAATGGGAAAAAAAACCACCTAGTTGAGCACCATGGGGCATCTGAAGTATTTTGGAATAAAAACTAACAATATAGACAATTCTGTGCTTTCTGTACCTTCCACAGGCAGAGGGTTCCAATTCTACTCTTCCCTTACCAGAGCAGAGACCTGGGAGTCTCTGCTCTCTTCTACCTATTAGGAGCAGCGGGGAAGCCACAGCTTCTCACAGTCTGAGGGAAGAGCGTGAGACTCAGTTCCACCTCTATTCATCTACTTGGGCAACTTGAAGAGGTTAGTTACCCATTTTCATGACTCAATTCCCTTACTTACCAAACAGGGATGATATTTTGGCTGTTGCTATTGTACTAAACCCAAAGGGATGTGGCGGGAGCAAAGTTGCATGGACAGCAATAAATCACACAGAAGGTTTAAAGTCTAGTTGGGAGATTTCTGAGATCCAAGGACTGTGTGTGTGTGTGTGTGTGTGTGTGTGTGTGTTCTACATTAAATCACAGAGTAGATGTTCATTTCTCCTTAAGTTTTAGGTTGTAGAATTGTTTATATAATATACTGAAAACCCCTCTTCTTTTTGTTTTTGGACAATGCTCCTTTAATGCCAGGGCCAGGAAGCAGGAGTGGGTGGGCTGGGGAGCAGGGTAGGGGGATGGCATGGAGACTTTGCGGATAGCATTTGAAATGTAAATGAAGAAAATATCTAATTAAAAAAAAAGAATATTAAAGAACGGGGTTCCTTCTGGTGGGCACCAGTGCCAGGTCACCTTGGGCTCAAATTCAGCGGATAGTCCCACAATGCCTAAAGGACTCTCCACACCCCAGGTGCCCTAGCACACCCAGGATCACTGGTGAGTAGAACACAACATCTGTTCCAACATCATCAGGAGTGCCTGGGGCCAACAGGAACAGGGATACAGAAACTCTGCCCAAACAGTGACTTGGGTTCCTTCCAGTCGGTGCTGGTCGACCTTGGTTTCAAACTCAGAGAGCCCCATGGCCCCAGAAGAGGTAGCACTTCCAGATGCTCTAACACTCCCAGGATCTTAGGATCCTGGGATCCTATGGGTTTGTGCAGAGTTCTAGCAAACCTTCAAAGAAGACATAATTCCAATTCTCCTCAAACTGTTTCACAAAACAGAAACAGAAGGTACTTTACCCAGTTCGTTCTATGAAGCCACAATTACTCTGATACCTAAACCACACCAAGACCCAACAAAGAAAGAGTACTTCAGACCAATTTCCCTTGTGAATATTGATGCAAAAATACTCAATAAAATTCTCACACACCAAATCCAAGAACACATTAAAAGGATCATCCATCATGATCAATCTATCAATGTAATCCACTATATAAACAAACTCAAAGACAAAAACCACATGATCATCTCTTTAGATGCTGAGAAAGCATTTGACAAAATCCAACACCCATTCATGATAAAAGTCTTGGAAAGGTCAAGATTTCAAGGCCAGCACCTAAACGTAATAAAACCAATATATAGCAAACCAGTAGCCAACATCAATCTAAATGGAGAGAAACTTAAAGCAATCCCACTAAAATCAGGGACTAGACAGGCTGCCCACTTTTTCATTACCTATTCACTATGATACTTGAAGTCCTAGCCAGAGCAATTCGACAACAAAAGGAGATCAAGGGGATACAAATTGTAAAGGAAGAAGTCAAAATATCACTATTTGCAGATGATATAATAGTATATATAAGTGACCCTAAAAATTCCACCAGAGAACTCCTAAACCTGATAAACAGCTTCAGTGCAATAGCTGGATATAAAATTAACTCAAATAAATCAATGGCCTTTCTCTACACAAAAGATAAACGGGCTGAGAAAGAAATTAGAGAAACAACACCCTTCACAAGAGTCACAAATAATATACACTACCTTGGTGTGACTCTAACTAAGGAAGTGAAAGATCTGTATGACAAGAACGTCAAGTATCTGAAGAAAGGAATCAAAGAAGATCTCAGAAGATGGAAAGATCTCCCATGCTCATGGATTGGCAGGATTAATATAGTAAAAATAGCCATCTTGCCAAAATCTATCTACCTATTCCATGCAATCCTCATCAAAATTTCAACTCAATTCTTCATAGATTTAGAAAGAGCAATTTCCAAATTCATCTGGAATTTGAAAACCTAGGATAGTGAAAACTATTCTCAACAATAAAAGAACTGCTGGGGAAATCACCATCCCTGACCTCAAGCTGTACTACAGAGCAATTGTGATAAAAATTGCATGGTGTATTGGTACAGTGACAGGCAGGTAGATCAATGGAATAGAACTGAAGTCCCAGAAATGAACCCACACACCTATGGTCACTTGATCTTTGACAAAATAGCTAAAACCATCCAGTGGAAAAAAGACAGCATTTTCAACAAATGGTGCTGGCTCAACTGGCAGTTATGATATAGAAGACTGAGAATTGATCCATTCTTATTTCCTTGTACAAAGCTCAAGTCTAAGCAGATCAAGGACCTTCACATAAAACTAGGTACACTGAAACTTATAGAAGAGAAAGTGGGGAAAAAGCCTCGAACATATGGGCACGGGAAGAAAATTCATGAACAAAAACACCAATGGTTTGTGATTTAAGATCAAGAATCAACAAATGAGACCTCAAAATTGCAAAGCTTCTGTAAGGCAAAGGGCACTGTCAAGAAGACAAAAAGGCCACCAACAGATTGGGAAAGGATCTTCACTAATTCTATATCCGATAGAGGGCTAATATCCAATACATACAAAGAATTCAAGAAATTAGACTCCAGAGAAAGAAATTACCCTATTAAAAATTGGGGTACAGAGCTAAACAAAGAATTCTCAACTGAGGAATTCCGAATGGCTGAGAAGCACCTGAAAAAAATGTTCAACATCCTTAGTCATCAGGGAAATGCAAATCAAAACATCCCTGAGATTCTACCTCACACCAGTCAGAATGGCTAAGATCAAAAATTCTGGTGACAACAGATGCTGGTGAGGATGTGGAGAAAGAGAAACACTCCTCCATTGCTGGTGGGATTGCAAGCTGGTACAACTACTCTGGAAATCATTTTGACAGTTCCTCAGAAAATTTTACATAGTACTACCTGAGGATCCAGCAATAGCACTCTTGGGCATATACCCAGAAGATGCTCCAACATGTAATAAGGACATATGCTCCAGTATTTTCATAGCAGCCTTATTTATGATAGCCAGAAGCTGGAAAGAACCCAGATGTTCCTCAACATAGGAATGGATACAGAAAATGTGATATATTTACACAATGGAGTACTACTCAGCTACTAAAAACAATGAATTTATGAAATTCCTAGACAAGATCTGGAGGATATCATCCTGAGTGAGGTAACCCAATCACAAAAGAACACACATGATATGCACTCACTCATAAGTGGATATTAGCCCAGAAGCCCAGAAGCTCAGAATACCTAAGATACAATTCACAAACCACATGAAACTCAAGAAGAAGGAAGACCATAATGTGGATACTTCTATCCATCTTAGAAGGGTGGAACAAAACACCCATGGAAGGAGTTACAGAGACAATGTGGAGTAGAGACTGAAGAAATGACCATCTAGAGACTGACTCATCTGGGGATTCATCCCATTTACAATCACCAAACCCAGACACTGTTGTGGATGCCAACAATTGCTTGCTGCCAGGAGCCTGATATAGCTGTCTCCTGAGNCAGGGGAAGCAAGCCAGTAAAGAACATCCCTCCATGGCCTCTGCATCAGCTCCTGCTTTCTGACCTGCTTGAGTTCCAGTCCTGACTTCCTTTGGTGATGAACAGCGATGTGGAAGTGTAAGCCAAATAAACCCTTTCCTCCCCAACTTGCTTCTTGGTCATGGTGTTTGTGCAGGAATAGAAACCCTGACTAAGACAACCACCAACCAAAGAGAACACATGGTGGGACTCATGGCTCCAGCTGCATATGCAGCAGAGGATGGCCTAGTCAGCCATCAATGGGAGGAGAGGCCCTTTGTCCTATGAAGGCTGTATGCCCCAGTGTGGGGGAATGCCAGGGCCAGGAAGCAGGAGTGGGTGGGTTTGTGAGCAGGGGGAGGAGGGAGGGGATGGAGGAGGGTGTTTTGGGGAGGGGAAACAAGGAAAGGGGATAACATTTAAAATGTAAATAAAGAAAATATCCAATTAAAAAAAAGAATAGTAAAGAACTCTAAACTGGGTTATTGGGTCAAGCTCTAACACAGTGGGGATCTCCTGAGGTAAACCCCACTCACTAATCTTTCCTCCCATCGCTTGGTAATTAACATCAAAGTCTTCCAAACCCAAAATGCAAGGAATATGCCCCAGGAACCATTCCTTGAATGGGGAATGGTCACCCACTCGTGACCACATTGTAACAGGAGAATCCTGTGATCAGCCAGGTCCCAACCATAAACGACTAAATCTGAAGCAAGAAGTTTTGTTTCAGGCTTCTGCTTTCAAATCATTTCTTCTCCCATTCCTGATCGTTGACATGGAATTCTATTGTATTTTTTTTAAAAGCCTGTAGGATTATGTTTGTCCTGGGAATATCCTCAGCTAGCCATCACACTGAAAAACAAGCCTGCGGGTTTGAAGAAGGTAACTTCAGTGGGTTGGGAGGAGACTTGGACAATGAAAGTTCATACCCCTAGGCAGTGTTGTCTCACAGCTGCCCCAGATGTGAGATATTGGAAGCTGTTCATACACTTCACGGAAGACTTAACAGTGTATGTACCATCTCTATATAAAGCAGAGAATTGCTATAGCTAATATTTTTATGTCCCATTGAGACATATAAAATATTACTGTCCCTTGTGTGTTACCTCATCCAAGTGTTAGACTATTTGCAAGATAACCCCCTCACCACCACCCCACCCTGCTGCACCCCATTTAAAAAGACTGGTGGAATCAAGTCTAAGATACATACACAGCTTTCTAGGTTTTTTTTTTTTTTCAGTCTTATAGATTCCTGTTTATTGTGACAAAAGGGACTTCTCTTAAATGAGGGAAGTTCATGAACACTCTACTTAATAACCATTTGCTAGGATCTAGCTGAGTCCTACTGGCTGTGTTAGTGGCCAGGAAGGCACAGGAGGATCTCTCTAGAATATTCTGCCCACGTGAAACTGAAGCTCAAAAAAAAAAAAAAACTGCTGGGAATGAGTTCATTCCCACTTTCATAAGCATAAAGATTCACATCTTCAGCAACCAAAACAGAAGCCCGACATCTTCACCCAGATATTCCTACTTACTATTTTGAGATATGATAGACAATCTAATGCTTTCCAAAGTTTAAATACAAACAAGTTTTAATGTAACGCTTCTCTCCCACCTAGCTGAAGATGTGTGGACTGGTAGAATAATTATGGCTGTGTACATAAACGTGGGAAGACAAGACCGTTTTAAAAGTAATGGCCAGAGCTGGAGAGATGTCTCAGTGGTTAAGAGCACTGACTTCCAGAGGCCCTGAGTTCAATTCCCAGCAACCACATGGTGGTTCACAGCCATCTATAATAGGATCCAATGCTCTCTTCTGGGGTGTCTGAAGACAGCAACAGTGTTCTCGCGTACATTAAATAAATAAATAAATCTTAAAAGATAAAGTAAAGGCCTCGGTATATTATTTAATGATTTATTTTTATTTTGTGCACATGAATGTTTTCCTTGCATGTATGTATGTGTGCCCCAAGTGTGCAGTGCCCAAGGAGATCAGAAGAGGAAGGACATTAGGTCCCCTGGAACTGGAGTTACATGTGGTTGTGAGCTGTCATGTGGGTGATGGGAACCCAACCTGCGTCTTCTACAAGAGCAGGTAGTGCTCTTAACTGCTGAGCCATCTCTCCAGCTGCAAACCATGGATGTATTTTAATGCTTTTGCAGTTTTAAGAAGGAACACTTTTTTGTAGCCGGGCGTGGTGGTGCACACCTTTAATCCCAGCACTTGGGAGGCAGAGGCAGGCGGATTTCTGAGTTCGAGGCCGGCCTGCTCTACAAAGTGAGTTCCAGGACAGCCAGGGCTATACAGAGAAACCCTGTCTCGAAAAACCAAAAAAAAAAAAAAAAAAAAGAAGGAACACTTTTTTGTTACTGAGTCTTATTTGCTCATTCTTTTTTTTTTTTTTTGCCTGAAATAATTGACATTTGATTACTGCATGTATGGTTTTACAGTTTCCTTTGGCAGAAGTTTTCACTGGAGCAACAGGAGTCAGTACATACAATGTTTTTAGTTTACCGGTTGGTTTCTTTCTTAGGACTTTGTTCCTTACCGAGATTCCTTTACCAGTGTGTCAATTGCTAAACTATGGCTTCGCTCCTTTCAAACCCAGACATTAGCTATATTAAGCCTGGAATCTGAGGCAGGAATCAACTAACTGTGACCATGCAACCTTCCTTTGCCTCTCTGTCATGCACGGAACAGACATCACTTTCAGATACCTGGTCATGCTATAACCAGCAATATTTTAAACAAGGGCACTTAATGCTTTGTGGTTATGTAGGAGGAGAAGGACATCTCCTTGGAGGAGATGACCAAACAGTGGGTCCTATTGTAAAACTGTCACAAGGAAACAGATTCAGATCTAGTCTGAGTGAGTTCCCTCTAGCATGTTGCTTTCCTTCTCGGAACTTCATGAGTCCTGTTGGCACAGTGTAAATACTTGGTGAGACTCTTGTGACTTTTTGTGAGGACACACAACAAAAATATAATCTTTCACGGCTGGAGCGAGCGGGGCCGACCAGAGCGAGCAAGGTTGACCGGAACGAGGGAAAAAAATCTTTCTATTCAACCCAGAAGCAGCTACGTGTTTCCAGGTCTAGGTTTGCAGGGGTAGGAGGAAGAGTCATTAGAAGCAGAAGTGAGCCTGAAGAGGTCTGGGCGTGGGTAACAGCAATGATACTCCTTGTCTAGGAGACTTAGGTAGAAAGGCACACAGCAGTTTCTGTTTCTACAGTGCTCTTCAAACTTGGCCAAGGCAAACTTTTCGCTAGACCAACTCGCAAAATCCCCCAAGCTAAGAAGATCATTAGATGCCCTGATACTTGGGCAATGAAACCAAGGATGACTAACTCTCTTATAGCAGACACAAAATCCACTCTGCATAAAAATCACATGAACACAACCTAACACCTGAGAAAGATTCCTTGTAGCAATGTTGTCAAAGAGCAACCAAAATAAATAAATCAATAAAAAAGGCCACCCGGGGAGTGGAATACTTACCGTCATCTTCCACTATGAAATGGAACATATCACTTGTGGCATTTGCTCTCTCTCTCAAGACATAGCATATTTTCATGTCGTCAATATCAGCTAAAAATGCAACCAAAAGGCAAAGTGATTAGTTACTGTAGCAAACCTGATGGCTTATACTTACAATAAATCCCATTGGCTATTGTGTTTCTGAAAACATGTTTAGATCGCCTTTTAGGAGTGGGGCATGATGCTTTGTTCTGTGCCTCTACACCCCTTAATATCAGCTGTCCCATAGAAATCTGACCCTGCACCCAGATAAATAGAGGACCAGACTTAGATGATAATAATAGCAAGGTGATGCCCCCTTCCCACCAAAGGAGCAGCTATTAAATACAGTATGTCAGGCTCCATGACAGGTGGAAAGGAAGATATTTTGAGGCATGGCAGATTTCCTGGACCTCTTGAAATTGCTTCGTGTTTCTTGCAGAGTGAGTTTTACAGAAAGCTAAAGGGAAGAGCAGATGTCTTCTTCGCTATGGTAGTGCTTCTTCTTACAATGCAACAGACTTTTTAAACTTTAGTGCATGGTAGGGGCTTTAGCAACTCAGTGGCACCTTGCCTTACACTGTTCCCAAGTATAGCAGGCTCATGTGCATAGGTCTGTTAACATTACCTATATACAGTATTTAAAATGCCTCAATTTTATCAGCTTTTCTCTTTAATGATGCCACTGCACATACAATTTAATGAAATAAATATCACTCTGTCTTGTGACACTTAAAAATAGATCTGTCTTAGAACAACAATATGAACTAAACAGTACCCCCAGAGCTCATGTCTCTAGCTGCATATGTAGCAGGAGATGGCCTAATCGACCATCATTAGGAAGAGAGGCCCCTTGGTATTGCAGACTTTATATGCCCCATTACAGGGGCCAAGAAGTGGGAGTGGGTGGGTAGGGGAGCAGGGCGTGGGGAGGATATAGGGGACTTTTGGGATAGCATTTGAAATGTAAATGAAGAAAATATCTAATAAAAAAATTAAAAAAAATAGATCTATCACCAGCCAGTGAATATTTAAGGTTACACAAACACAAAAAGGGGCTAAAAGCACGGTCATGAAGGTGTATAATGGTTATCTGTCTCCTTTGTGTTTATGTCTTTTTTTTTAATTTCTAAAAGCTCAATTAGGTTTGTGCTATGGAGTTCACAGGGATTATAAGCAAAAATGACATGAGAACATTTCATCTTGATGAACACAGCATTTAGAGTCAGCAAGTTCCGCCGAAGACTTCTGAACCTTTTCTTGGAGATGTGGCATGGGAACTGCATCCTGCCTCACAGCTCTGGAAGGAGAATCACTTATAAAGAGACATTCCTGGGGATAGGGAAATCTCCTTTTTAGTTCATAGACCAAGTCCCAATCTTCAGAAGACTTTCTTTGTTGTTGCCATTTTGACATGGTTAAGTCCTCTGTTGGAGGCTTTTAGGTCAGCCAATGATCTCATGAGTCTTAACTCAAAATGGAAGAGCCAAGCGCTCTCCTCCACTCACCAGCATCTCTACTTTGAACTGGAGTGAGCCTCTGGAGGTTGGGAGGCACTGCCCCTGCACAGCCCCCTGCATAGCCCCATGTACAGCCCCTGTACAACCCTTACATAGCCCCTGTACAGTCTCCACACAGCCCCTGTACAGCCCCTATGCAACCCCTGCTTGGCCTGTTAATTCTAAAATCTCAACTTTTGATCTATTGTTTATCAATAAGGAATGACCAGAAGTCTCCTGATTATACTTTCTTATTGTGCCAGCCATGACAACTTCTATTCTAACCTTCTCACCTGCTCTTAAATTTTGTTTGAAACTCTAAAGTCCCTGCTTGTAGATAATGATGATGGGGGTGGGGTAGTGGTGGTGATGCTAATAATAATAAGTGGGTGGAGAGATGGCTTTGGCTAAGAGCACTGGCTGCTCTTGTTGAAGACTCATTATGTACTCATTGTGGAGAAAAAAAGAAAGTTTCTGTAGTTGGGACAAGGCTTCAGACCTGGGAGCAAAGGGTGATGTTGTGGGTGGGGACACATGGACAAAAAGGAAAGTTCGAAGCAAATAATTCTGTAATCTGACTAGTTCTGCTCTCAAATGTTTCCTGACAATGAATTTTCATAAGTCTTCGAAATAAAAATGTTTCCCAAGGGCCCTTTAGTTAATCAACTTAGGAATAACCTCTCTGGCTACTTTTGTTAAAAAGTGTTTAACTCCATTAAAATACAGTTTCTCTTATCCCTTCCAGATAAAGCAAAATAAAAACCAGACTGCACATGCGCAGTCCCCTGCCTAACACCTCTCCCATTTCCCCTCCAGGAGGACAGCCAGCTGTGAAGGAGCCATCTTTAACGACTTATCTAATCTCCATAAATAACTACTAGGAACCAGATTCTAGCCTCAACTTGTTCAAGTGAGTGCTGTGTGATTGAATATCAAGCGTTCTTCCTTAGAGTCTGAATTTGTGTTAAAATGTGGTAAGTTCCTTTAACATATAATTTTTAAAACTGTATTCTTTTTTAACACAAAATGTAACTACTCTGCCATTACAAGGATAATAAATCTTAATTGTGGTAACTTGGTGAAAACAAACAGAATGTCTACAGTAAAATAGCATACTTTAAGGGTTCAATATATGAGGCATAATAGGTCGGTATTTTGGAGCTGTTGGATTTGGCTTGTAGACTTTAAAAGAATTGATTTGCATATCTTCTTCAAACTTTTCTGTTTTTAACAACAGTAACAAAATCTCTGTAAAAACACTCTGTCTTGGGGTCAGAGGAGAGATGAGATGGAAGGGTTTCTATCCTCTAATACAGTTCTTCAGTCCTTTCCAGGAGAACAAGCCAGCCTAAAGCTGTGGGTTTCTCTCCCAGAAGCATCTACAGAAAACTCTGCCAGGCCAGCATCCACTCTGGGGTTTTCCTGTCCCTGCAGGCCCACGATATAAGCAGGCTCTCAGCCAAGAATCAGAGGCTGGAGTGTGAAGCTGTTTGCCAGCATCAAACAGAAAAGAAGATCGCATCAACATAACAACGAAGTCTATTAAAGTGTTTGTTGTCTAAGAGCAGAACATTGTAGCAGGAAAAGAACACCCCCGCTGGGGTTACACTCCATTTCCACCCCAGAGCCCACACGGGAGATCTAGTTTCCATTCTGATGCTGAGATTTTCCTGAAAGCAACACAAATCCCTTTGTAATGAAGGTTGCAGGGTCTGAGAACAGAGCCTTAACTTCCCAGCTAGCTGCTGAAGCCGGCTGAATGGCTCCTCGCTTTCCTCTCTGAGCAGCCCAGCAGAGGTCACGTGCCCCTAGTTCCTGACCTCCTCAAAGCCTGCTGCCCCAAGGGCCTCAGGAAAGCAGGTGCTTAGAGCACTTGGCTTAGGACAGGGCAAAAAAGGCTTTGAAGAAAAAAACAAATTAGAGACCATGAATGAAAAATAACAATGAAATAAGTAATGATAAACGATAATAAAAATAACATAATAGCAAATATAAAGTTAAGGAAAAAATAACAAGTCATAGTAAGCAATAATAAAATCAGTAGAATAATGAAAAACAATAATGAAATAATTCCCTCCTTCGACAATGAATCATCTTTTCATATTTTCTTAGTTTACTTAGATAGGTGACAAGTTAGCCAATGAATGGACACCATTTTCTTGCACATCATTAATTGTGGGCTCGCTGTTTGAGCACACCCCCACGCTGCACCCTGTCACACGAGATGTAACTTTAACAACTCTCGACAGGTTTATTTATCTCTTGTGTCTTTGGACAGCTGTCTGCTTGAGTCATGAACCAGTAGGAAATATTTTTAAATGTCTCAAATAAATATAAATGAATATTCTCAGTTAGTTAAAAAAATTCCCAATAGTCACAGCAACTATCAACCCAGTATTTAAAAGTAAAAAGGTAATTTAGAATTTAAAGGTATTGTGTTTGAGTGTATATTGATATTGATAATGACAACCAGGTGATGTATATACCACAAATCTCTCTTTAAGGCACTGAAATGTTCCGAGGACTGTGTGCCGTGTACCAAACAGGATGGCAGGAGACTTGATGACATGAAGCAGTATTAGAAAGTCAGCCTCTGTCATAAGCCCCCAAATTCATGTCTTTTATCAGCATATCTCGCCATAGTTACAGTACCTTCCTATTCCCTCTGACAACACAACACACAGGAACGTGGAGGTGTTTCCTTGGACTAAGGGTATCTGTGTGCTCTCTGCCTTTATTTCTCCTCTCCTCTCCTCTCCTCTCCTCTCCTCTCCTCTTCTCTCCTCTCCTCTCCTCTCTTCTCTCCTTGCCCCTTTAACTCAATCCTGATACTCTACTTATAAGGCTTAGGGACCCACTCATTCTCAAGGAATAGAGCCTAGCAGGGCTTTGGGTGTAAGGAGAAGTGGAACATACCTTGGGTGAACTGCGTGACACTGTGGTTTCCTTGGCCCAGGTTGAGAAGGTAGCCATGTTGGGGGGCTTCTGTCACAATGAACCTGAGAGAAAAACGCAGGCTGTCTCTGTCCTCCACTTTGAGTATTTTGCTTGTGATCATGAACCCTAAATGGCCAGTGGCCAGGGTACGAAGTGTAGAAGCGCCTTTGTTCACCACAATTTGGGGGACACTGTTGTCAACAGGTAACACCTGGATCTTCATCACTTGGGGTCTCCTAGTTTCAAACACTGTATCAGGAAAAACATAGAAGTCCGAGTGGGTGCCGTCAGTCACGGTAAAGGAGAAGCTGTCTTCCGTGGACTCTGTGCCATCGTGTTTGTAGCTGATTAAGTTTTCATTCAAGTCTTGCTTGGTGAAAACCATGACAGATCTGGTATTGTTGAAGAGGAGGTGACCGTGGACAGGGACCTGGGTGACAATGAATTTTAGGAGCCTGTCAGGGGTATCTCTGTCCTCCACCGTGAGTTCAAAGGGGGTGATCAGCTTACTTTCACTTTCACTGACCACCAGGTTGTGGATGGTGACCACTGGCTTTTTGTTGTCTACATCGCTGATTGAGATCCGGAAAGTTCGGAAGACAGGGTTCCGCCCATCGGTGACTTGAAACTCGAAGCTGTCCATTTTGACCTCATCCTCAGCCGTGTGTATGTAGTAGATCTTGTTACCAGCCAGCTGGAGCTGAGTGAAAGAAGTGATGGACAGTCCCCTTCGATCCGTGCACTCCAAGTGACCTCTCATAGGAGCCCTGGTAATGGTGAAAACTAAGTTCTCATCAGGACTGTTCAAGTCACTTGTGCTCAGCAGATCCGTTGTCAGAGTGACTTTGCCACCTTCTTTCAAGGACACGCCCTTACTTACCACATCAGGGAAGACAATGTCAACACTTCCAATAGTCACGTAAAAGTAGCGATCTATAAGAGCATTTGTTCCATCTGTCACATCGAACTTAATCAGGTCTCTAATGCCTTCTTGCCCAAAGTGGACATATTGAATCAAGTTCCTGTCCACTTCGTCCTGGGTAAAATTCATGCCTAGAGTGATATTTTCAAAGACACCTAGAGGTTTTTGTCTCTGTAACAAGCCATGCCCTGGTCCATAACGGATAATATAAACCAGTGATTTGTCATCAGAGTCTAAATCGGTTGCCATTAGGACTTTGTTGTTGATAACTTTGGTTTCCCCAATTTCTATTTCTAGCCCATTATTGATGGTCATTCTGGGCGTCTCGTCATCAACAGGGATGACCACAATGAGGACCATCTTCTCCACAGAGTGCTTGCCATCTGTCAGCTTAATCACAAAACTGTCCTCTTGTGTCTCAGAGTCATCGTGCTCATAAATAATGCTGGAACTTTCTATAATCTGGTCCAGGGTAAAGCTTTCAACCAACACTGTACCATTGATCAGCTGGTTCATGACATGACCGTGAGTCGGAAACCGGGTAATGGTGAACGTTAGTTCATCCCGGGGAATGTCCGCATCAGCAGCGTTGAGGATGAGTCTGTTGACCACCAGACTCATGCCTTCCATCACCATGAATTCCCTCATGAACATTTCTGGCTGCTCGTCATTGGTAGGAATGATGACAATGGGGAAAATCTGTCTCTCAGAGAAGTTAATGCCATCAGAACAACGGAATATAAAGCGGTCTTCCACAGGCTCCACTCCTCTGTGGACACTCTGGACATAGTTAATATGTCCTTGC
The DNA here is from genome assembly GCA_902729485.2 of Mus minutoides. Classification (NCBI taxonomy): domain Eukaryota; kingdom Metazoa; phylum Chordata; class Mammalia; order Rodentia; family Muridae; genus Mus; species Mus minutoides. The sequence continues at coordinate 129,109 of LR750636.1, forward strand.
CTGAGATCCTTCAGCGTGAAGGCACTTATGGCAACCCCGGCTCTTGATTTCTCCGAGCCTGGTGCTGGAGAAATGTTCTCTACATAGCCTGAGGTTGGCTGAATGACTATTGTACACAAGAGGTCATCCTTCAGGGAGTCCATGTCCTCAGCACTTAGGTGGGTCAGGCTTATCATACTCTTGTCACCTTCCAGCACTACAAACTGTTCACCAAGAGAAATCTCAGGGGCTTGGCTGTCCACGGGGAGGATGGTCACCCACACAGTGATGCCTTGAACAATGCTGCTACCAATTCTCCATTCTTGAGACATAGCTGACAGACTCAGGTTAAAAGAGTCTGCTTTGGGCAACAGGCCAATCTCACCACTGGTGTGAGCATAGACAACAGAGCCCTCCAGGATGTCCCTCTGGGTGAACTGCTCAGCTGGAGCTCCATTGACTAGGATTTCCCCATAGAAGGGTGGAGCTTCCAACAGGAAGGTCAGCATCAAATCATCGGTATCCTGATAGGCCCCCTTAATGATATTGGCGGTGACCTCGGTAGCCCCATTCTCTAAGACATCTAGATAGGACTCCAGGGTACCAGCAGGAAGGACTGACATAGGACCTTCGCGGTCCCCTGGCCGAACATTCACTCTGAGAGTGATTGGCACCACATGGTATCTGTCACTGACCTCCAGGGAGCAGCTGTCAGTCAAAGACTCGTCCCCGCTATTCCAGTAGGAAATTCTGCCATGCTTTATGTCCTCCAAGTGGAAGTGTCCCCCTACATGCAGCGGCCGTCCAGATATTTGCATGTGGCCATGTTTGGGGGCCTGTGTAAGAGTGAATGAGATGTGGGCCACATCCGTGTCGACGTCGCTCACATGCAGCTCGGTCTCACGCAGGATGTGGTGGCCCTTCTCCTCAACGGTGAAGCCGGTGTTGACAATCTCGGGGGGCTGGTTATCCACAGGCTGCAGGTAAAGGGTGAAGGTTCCAGGAGCCACATTCCCAGCTCGATCCTCTACTTGGAACTGGAACTGAGCCACTCGGGCTGCGACTCCTAGCTCCTGCCCAGGTGGCCGGTAAGCAATTTTATGATGATTGACCTGGGCTTGGGTAAAATGGCTCACCACCACTGAGGGATTATCAGTGAAGACCAAAGTGCCCAGTGGGGCCGGCAAGTGGTTCTCATCTGTGTCCGTGGGAGGCTGGGTCACTGTGTACTGTAACTCTCGGTCATCTGTGTCCAGGTCAGTGTAGTGCAGCCACCTTTTCCTCAGTGGTGTGAGCTGGGATTCCTGTACCACCATCCGAAGGGGACAGCCACTGCCCAGTTCTGGAGGGAGACGGTCCACGGGATGAATGCGTATTACAAACCTCTGGATCCCAGACTGATTAGGGGGGTCATGATTGTCTTGGACTCTAAACATGAACTGGTCCATCACTGGCCCAGGGCTGTGGGGCCCCGAGTGCCTGTAGAAGAGCTTCCCCTCTGTTATATCCTGTTGCCGCCACTCTGTCACCGTTCGCTCGTAAAACGACCCTTGCTTCTGCCACAGACCCTGCTCTTCCTGGGGAGCATGCCTTTGACGGAGAAGCAGGTGCCCCAAACTTGAGAAGGGTGGCACCAGGACAAAAACCAGCTGAGGGTCGTCTGAATCTATATCGGTGGCACTCAGAGTCAAGGGTGGGATGGGCACAGTTTCACCCTCAGCCACTGTCAGCCCAGTGTTGGCGTTCAGGACCGGTGGCTGGTCATCCACAGGCACTAAAGTGATAGGGAACAGGAATTGGACCTGGTGCCTGCCTCCTCCATCGGACATGCGCAGCACCAAGTTGTCACTCAGTGAACCGTCTCTGTCATCATGCTGGTACATAACCTGGCCAGCCGCCAGCTCCGCCACTGTGAAGGTCTTGGGAGCAGAGTCGCTACTGGGAGAACCCAGAATAACAAGGTGGCCATGCCGGAGCCCAGCCACCACCTCCAGCCTCACAGCTTCTAGGTCATCTTCATCACTGATGACCAAGTTCTGGGGTCCACTGCCTATGGGACCCGTGAGCGGCCGATATTGACCCTCATAAAGAATAAGGCCAGTGTTTCGTGTGACCACCGGAGCCAGTGTGTTCATGGGTTTCACCACCACCATGAAGGCGAAAGGGTCTGAGGCTGCTCCTTCGGGGTCCACTACCTCCAGCTCTAGTTCAAACAGACGCTCCTGATCGGAGTCTTCAGAGGGAGGCTGGTAGGCAATCTTCAGCAGGCGCAAATCCCGCTGTGTAAAGGAGGAGAGAGGCAGGCTTCTGTCATCAGTGCTCACCAGGTAGCCCTGCCCAGGCTGGAAGGCTGAGGTGAGGTTGAAAATCAAAAGGTCTGGGTCGGATTCCGCATCCTCTGCTGCTAGCATGTCTGGAGTGAGAGCAGTCAGTACAAACTGGTCCACTTCCATCATCATCATGGCCACGAAACTGGGCTTGGGTGCAGTGTTCTCTGCTCCTCCCCGGATCCTCACAAGCACCTGGAAGTGCTCGCGTTTTAAAGCCGGGCTGCCCTCTGGAGCCCCTCGCGAATGTAGCTCGACCACCATAGGCAGCCAGTCCCTGTTAGGCGAGCGACTGGGGGCTGTGTGGCGGTAGCGGACTCCCAGCTCCTGGAATGCTTTGCAGTCCATTAAAGGGATCTCGGAGGTCCCTCTGTCTCCGGCCCTTCCCTGGACCTGTGGGTAGTGAAGGAGTTCTCCGTAACGAGGCAAAGCGCTCAGACCTGACAAGATGCCCACGCGGCACTCCTCGGTCTCAGGCTGGTAGGCGAACTCTAAGCTCCGAGCGTCCAAGGCATTGCTGGTCCCTAGCAGTTCTTCCACAACCAGAGGTAAATTCCGAGTCACAATCTCCAGCTGGGTGAAGACCACTTCCACCTCTAGTGCCAGTGGCAGGACTATCGCCCCTCCTGGAGCATCGTAGCGCAGCTGCAGGCGGACGCGGTCGCGGGAAGGGCTGCGAGCACCCAGGTGCGAGTAGCGCACCTCACCCGGGCCATAGTCGCAAGCAAAACGCTTGGGACTCAAGCGGCCCGGCCGCTGGGCCAGCGCGTCGTTGTCTAACACGGTCACTGTGCAGCGGTCTCCTGGCTGCACCTGCAGCACCAAGTCACTCAACGGATCCAGCCAGACTTCGCGACCGAAGGGCACACGGAGCCCGCGGTTTGCCACCACTATAGCTTCCTCTGTGGGGACTCCCGAAGTCCCGGAGAGACCCAGGGACTGAAGTGCTGTACCGGGGCCAGCAGCCTGTGTGGAGACGCGGCTTACCAGTGGCAGGAGCAGCAGCAGCAGCCTAGGCGAGTGTGCGAGTATCGGCTGGAAGCTGGAGAACTTGGCTGTCCTGCGCGCACGGCTGGCCATCCCGGGGAGCCCTTGTGGTATGCAGGCTGCCGGCCTTAGAGTTCCGACAGTTCACTCGGCGGGTATGCAAAGCTAGTCTTTGCAGGCTCCTAGAGAGCCGGGTGGGAAGGGCCGGGAACTCGGCGCGGTGCCTGCGGGGCCTTCCCAGTGGCAGGGCTGGACCGGTAGGATGGCCAAGTGCACCGCACGGTCCCTCCTTGGAGTCGCAATCCAAGGTACTAAACACTTCCAGCGCGCCCGGGGCGTGTAGCAGGCAGGAGAGTCCCCTACGTCCCAGGTCCCGGGACCTTACTCTTTGAGGAAAATCTCTCCCTTTGCACCCCTAACTCCAATTCTCCCAGGGGACCAATCGCTGATCGCTGGAGGAGGCCCCGAGTCCAGGGTTGGGTAGTGACTGCTGTCAATCAGCTCCCAGGCGGGGAAACTGCGCAGAGCTGCTCTGAGAGAGGTGCAACAGGTTGGTTGGAATGGAGGGGCTCCCAGAGCTGCTTGCCTAATAGCCCCGGACTTGAGGCTGAGGCTCAGCCACCAGCCTGTCCTGCTCCACGGACTCAAGTCTTCAGGTCTAAAGATTAATGCATCTCAGTCCCCTTCCCTGGTCATTGAAATCTCTCCCGGGATGGCCACCTCTTGTCGAAACTTCCAAAGCCAGGGTGGGAGTGGAGAACAAAGTTGAACAACTTGTTGTCTGAGTTTGAAAAGGAATCCAGAACAGTTTGGGAAGGCACTGGAGATTTTCAAACAGACAGGGGATTAAAAGCCAGACCTACCTATCTAGAGCAGGTTGTAATACCCACCACCGTCACCACCACAAGCCCCAACCCCGACCCAAGCCCTTGCTGATTTTCCCCGTACTTTATGAAACGGACACTGTCCGGCGGATTGGTGGTGGTGGTGGTGGTGGTGGTTTTAAATCAAGCTCCTTTTTTTGCAACCAAAGTTCACAGAGTTAAAGTGAAAAGAAGCATTTGGGGTGTGTGAGAAATGCAGTCTGATCAGAATTGCCAGTCTACCACCAGAGAAGTTCCAGAGAATGTAGCCCCAGGCTGTCCTAAACTACCGCTAGCTGGAGAGCTGTCACTGCAGACGCTCTGTTCACCTCGCAGTATTTAGATGAAGCTAAACCCAGTTGTCAGCAGCACAGTTCCCCCCCCCCCCACGGAGAGAATTGATAAATACCCGGAAGACAAAGAAGAGTTTAGATAAACCTCTTTTCAGCTAGACCAGATTGAAACCCCAGCCTGAGCGCTTCCTGCCCCCTTGTGTCGGTTGGTCAGGTTTCCTTGGTATGCAGACTCTCCTTAAAGCGTTTTCTTCTCCCTTCGCTGAACCCAAACCCCCTCACAATCAAAACCCAGTCGTTTTCAATGGGTTTCTGGGCAGTCTTGTTTATCACGTCGAAATATTTTCCCCAGTAATACAAAAGGGACTATGAAAGAAGGGCCTGGAATAATGACCACGCCTCTTCAATAAAACACCGAATTTGGGAAATAGGATGTGTTAAGAATCCTTGTAAACTTCAGTCTAAAAGAAAGTCGTAAGATTTAAGTGTGGCGAGTTTTTAGGAAGAAATGAACAATCACTTTAACCCTTCCCGCGGTCAGCCTGCCAGCCTCTACCTCAGGAGTCTGACTCCTGTGTGATGTATTTACACGTGTTTCAGGGCAAAGTCCTAATTTCATTGCTAGATTTTGCTGTCAAATGTCTGATTCTATTCTAAGAAGCCCACTGGCCTCTGAGGATCAGATGTGGAAGGTTCTAAAGTCTTTTGAGAAAGAAGTGAGGCATTTATGCAAACCAACTGCTCTGGTGGTGTTTAGTTAGTTAGCTCCTCCGGGTTCTGTGCTTTGTACTGTTGGGGAGTCTTCAACTCCTACTTACACGTCACAGTTTATGACAAAAATAGAAAGGACACAGCCAATACTTGAAACACATGAGAAAATTCCCATCCAACTACTGGCCAGTTCCCAATTATCTTTGATTTAATAATTTTATGACTTATGTTGATTTATGGAACTCAAATGGCCAAGACATGAGAATATTCCATTTTCTGTTTGCAAGTACATAAGATGTCAAGTGGAGTAGATGTTCATTTCAGAATAAAGGTCTTTCTGTATCATGTTCTAAGTCCTACTTAGTGAAAGAGAAGTCAAATGGATGCCAAATGTCCTCTCCTCTCTCTCTCTCTCTCTCTCTCTCTCTCTCTCTCTCTCTCTCTCTCTCTCTGTGTGTGTGTGTGTGTGTGTGTGTGGTGTGTCTGGCCTGACTGAAAGCTACAGTCTGACCTCTGATGGTTCCCAATGACTCCAGGCTTTTTCCTTTCTTCCCTTTAAAGTCCAACAATGTTTGATTTGCCAGCAGTGATAAGATCAGTATTTGAAGTATGGTCAGATGCCTGAAGGGTAGTGTTCAATATTTTGTTTTGTGCTAAGAAAATACAGGCCCAAGTTTATTTTTAAGTGACCTAAGGAAATCAATAAACTGGACTTTTTGGTGACTTTAAATTTTAGCCTTTCTTAACTGAAAGTGATGGAATAAATTTTTAGAAACATTTTTTAATTAAAAATCTTAGTTTACTTTTTTAATCAGACAGCTAGCAATACAGAGTTGCTTAAATATTTTTATATGGATGATCATTGCTGAAAATGGTAATATATTACATTTTTGTCAGAGAGTTTTTGAATAGCAGTTCAACATTAAAAGAGATCTGCTTAAGATAGCAAAGAAATGTCATTTTTAAGGAAAATGTTCTTTATCTTAAAAGTGATGAAATAAGTTAAGAAAAAAAATTTTTTTAATCTAGGTTTAATTCTTTAGCTCTTACTTCAAATCCAAACAAAATATTCCTTAGGATACATTCTTTTTTTCCCCCACTTCTTAGAAAATTCACAGAAAAAGTCTCTTCAAAACAACAAACTTAAGTTTAGTGACTGCTGAAACCTGAAAGATTTCCGGCCTAAGGTCAAGCATCAAAGAACGGATTTCCTGAAGTAAAGGAGGTATTTAAGATGAAGGCAAGATAGCCAGCTGGAAATGCAGAGCCAGGCTTCGGCTAAGGGAGCAGCTGATTAAATCTGAATATTTTACTTTTCATTATGGAGTTTGCTTCACTCTTCCTGTGTCTTCTATTGGATCCTGAGACTCTAATAGTCTCAGAGGCACTTCAGAAATTTGTACACCCCTTCTTAAGGATCCATGATTGATGGAATTCAGGTTCCTTGCCTCCAAAGCCCAAACTTGCAAATGTGAATGTCCTTTATGTAAAATGAGTATAGTGTTTGTATATAATCTATGTGCAACCTTCCATATATTTAAATTAAATTCATGGTACCAAAGATGATATAAGTGTGTAGACAGATGTGCTGTTTTGTTCAGAGAACAAACACATTAGGAGACCCATCTGTACAAGTGCTCAGCCCACACTCAAAGACTTTCCGAATATCTTCAGCCAGTGGCTTGTTGAATGGATGGCTATGGAAGCCCTGGATAAAAGGGGCTGGTGCACCTGAGACAAATGGGCAAAGCTCTGTGGCAAGCACTCACTAGTTCTCAACAAAGTTTTACTTTTCAGCAGCTTCAAAACCTTGGTTTTCCTACAAAGATAAAACTGGTTTGTTTCAGAGAAGCAAAAAGGGAGCACAAACAGGACTAGACTGGTTAATCTGGGGCTCCTTCCCTCTAGCTAAGGGAGCTGCAGCCATAAGTCTTCTGTTTCCCAACCTAGGCCTCAAATGTAAAACAAAGAACTCTACCCTTAAAGTTAAATTCATTTTCTATTCTGAGTCTGCAGATTTATAAACGACCTGCTATTTTGTACCCATTCCTAATTTTTAAATTTGTAACTTAATTTTCTGTGCATGAGTGTTTGGTTTGCATGAAGTTCTATGTAGCACATATGTGCCGTATGCCCAAGGTGGTCAGATTCCATGGAACTGGAATAAAAGATGCTTGTAAGCCTCTGTGTGCACTTGGAATCATGTTACTGTCCTGACAGGGTCTTAGCACAGTTTGCATGTTGCTCATCCTTTGCTTACATTAAGATACATTCTTTCCCAAATACTCATGAAATAATATCTACACTTCCTGCTTTACCAAGTTTTTACATTAAAATAACCCAGACAGATTTCACAACATCTTTGTAAGGTAGCCAAAGAGATTTTTCAGTTTCCTTATCAACAATCAGCAGAAGTTGGCTTTGGCAGAATTAGGGAGGATATTTTAGATATTGGCTCATTCCCATAATTCGCCCATAATTTTAGGAAGAAGGCACATAACCAAAAGCCAAGAAAAACAGTAGCAAGATGCTATCTGAGGTGAATATGGTAGCCACTGCTGGCACTGGTCCTTATAGGTGACAATATCTGGCTTCAAGGTGAATCAGCCACTCTGAAGCTACTGTACCTTCTGTCTAGGGATTTGGGACATCCCCACTAACCAAAGTGGTTGCTCCGTTCCTGCCCCTGCAAATGCATAGGTCTAGACATAACTGGATGGTCCAAGCTTAGGTCCTAAGCCACACAGGCATAGGGAGGTGGGTCTCTGGGCTCTTTGGTTTCCTGATACTAAATAACTTTCTTTAGCACACAGTCTGCTCTGCCCTCATGGGGATTTCTTAAGTAGTGGACAGAGGCTGACATTTATAGAAGCCAAACAGGGTCCTGCTTGTTGTAACAGCGTGGATATCAACTACATAGCTTTATATTTTGTATCTGAGAAAATTGGCCTAGGATGTGGTGATTTTTGTTTTCAAGTTTGCATAATTATTGTCAAAAATTAAAATTAAATAAATTAGGTTAAATGAAACTAAGTAAAATTAATTAGCACTGAAATCATCTAACTACTCTCAAGTTTCATTATCTGAAATGCCTGGGACTAGAAGTGTTTTAGTGGCAAAAGCAAACAATGAGGGATGCTGGGGATGAGGTACACACAAAGAACAGAATTTATCTATCCACTGTGTACATGTTATATACATAAACTGGAAGTAATTTTAACGTACCAGTAATGGTGGTGATCTATCACCTGAGGTTAGGTGCAGAATTTCCTTTTATTTTAAATTACATTTTATTTTTGTACTTATTCACCTTACATCCTGCTCACTGACCCCCTTCCAGTCACCTCCTCCCACAATTCTTCCCCCTTCTCCTTTCCCCTCTGAGTGGATGGGATACTCTCTCCTGGGTATCTCCCCCACCCTGGCACATCAAGTCTCTGCAGGCCTAGGCACTTCCTCTCCCATTGAGGCCAGCTAGAAAAACATATCTCAGGCTAGGTGTAGAATTTTCTGAATGTGACTTTTTTCCGAGTTTACAAATATTTGGCATTTTGGAGCATTCTATACTTGAAGTTTTTAGACATGTTTTAGACCCCTGTTTACCATCTTATCTCTGGTGTGGTCTTTCTTTCATCTCAACCATACCCACTCATTTTTCTACTTTCAGGTGCATTTTCCCAAGCCTCTTCCTTTTCTCTTACCCAGAAAGGAGGAGAAGGAGGGAGCCATGCAGAGCAGAGGCAATAAGATCCTCAGTGAACTATCTTCTGGCAGGCTTTGATGGGGAGTCCAGGACTCATGCCATTGATGAACTACTGGATCCACACGGGTGAGACACCTCTCTTGTCATGATTGAGGAGCTGTAGTGAGCCCTGGCTGCTGTGGCTTTCAAAGGATAAGCAGATCTGAGCCAGCCATGAGTACTCAATGTGGCCCGCCAGTCAACACTGAGCCTTTCTTAGGGCATCTTTTCCTCAGACTCCCCCAACTTTTTGACTGTGTATTTGATAAGATCTTGTGAAACCAATGATTCCAGGGCATTGGAAGTCACAGATTTTCCAGCTGTAGGCTTTCAAGCAAAGCTCAGATTGTAGTAGAATTCAAACCATTTAAACAAGAGAGCATCACTAGGCCAAGACTAGACAAACAATAAATAACATCAAAGCTCTTTTCTTCTGGGATTTATATTTAAAACTTTTTAGCATAAGCTCATGAATGCTTTTACATGCTTCTCACTCATCTTTATTTTCTGATTATTGTTATAGGCATCCATAGAAATATCCACATTGCCCATGGGAGAAACAATCATTTGGCAAAGGGCTCTAAGTCTTCTTTCTTCTTAGAAATAATTCAGTTCTACAAAATAATCTTTACAGGGGAAAGCTTGCTTAAGATACAATTTGAAAATGAGAGTAATACATCTCATATTTCTATTAAGGGAAAAATTAATAGTTTCAAAACTGAGTTATAAAACCATAGGATAAGAAACAAATGCAGATTTAACCTTGGAAATTATTGTTCAAATGAATCAGCTTTGAGAATGATTTCATTGGCAAGTCAGTTAACACTTTCTCCAAAATATTCTCTTTTCTTTTTTATGTTTTATTAATCGTCAAACTTTTTTCCTGAAATTTCCGAGGCATAATCTATAAAGCTTACCTGCTTGGTTCCTTCCTACAAGCAAGGGCACCAAACTGCTCCCAGAAGCCTCCTTAACCCTGGAGTCTTCCAGAAGGTATATTAAAGCCCATTTCGCAGTCTTTCCACTGTTAGCATATATTTTTCACAGTCTACTTTAAGAAGGGCTCAACCTCCCCTCTAGCCCACCACGCACCAGAGGTAGTAGAAAAGAAAGTAGACATGTTTAGAAATAGTTCTTTGGGGGCAATTCCAATCTTAGTTGTTCTTGGTTCAGCCTACTAGCAAACAGCAAACCTGAATCAGCAGCTGCAGTCTAGTCCTCTCGGGCAGACACCACACATGGGTCAGCAAGGGCAATTCAATCCAGAAGAAACCCCAAGGCTTGCCAATTGGCCTGCAGAAGCAGCAGGAATTCACAAGAATCTCAAGAGAATTTCTTTGGGGAGTTTCTCTCTATGAAGTCACCACAAGCAAAGCTCAGCAATGCAGTGTAAGGCGAACCAACACATGTATGTTGTCTTTGAACACTAGCAAGGCAGAGCAAAAGAAACCAATGCTCAAGCTCCCATTGTCTGTGGGGCCATAGTTAAATTCTTTTCAAACATCATGAGTCCCTTCATGAGTTTGCTATAGCAAAACATCCTTTCACCTGTGTCTGTCTCCACAAAACATTCTTTCATGTGTCTGCCTTAGCAGAACATCCTTTCACCTGTGCGCCCCAGAAAAACATCATTATAACCCAACTGAGCCTCCAAATGAACCAGACATTTCCACTTTACTCCACCTCCAGACTTCAGTACGTCTTTCTGCATCTGCAAGTCCCTGGACTTGCCACGTGGAAGTCAGTCTCATAACTGAACAGCTCTCACTTTGACAATGCCCACGCGTCAGTAAAGCCCCCCAGCCACCTCCCTGAGAGTTCAATATTCTAGCATGAAACAGATTCTCTAGGCTCCTTCTTCCATGTAACAGCTTGTCAGGTGTGTCTTCAGCAGTCACTTCCCTACTCCATTATCTTTTGGCCAGTCTGAATATCTCTGCTTCTCTCAACTGCCCCTTGAGGTGTGTCTTGGAACCCTTGCCGCTGTGTTCTGACTGGAGAGTCCCTGAGCAGATGAGCGGGGATTTGAAACAGGATTGTGTTTGCACAGTGATGGGGGTGCTTGTGTACTAGACACCTGTGTGCTTCCTCGCTGTGCCTCCATCCTTTGTGGTTCAAAGATAAATCAGAGGGAAATAGAGTTCAGTCTCCTGCTAACTGATTTGCAGTTTGAGAAATAAACTGAATGACAGAGAGAGTGTCATCCCCACCTTCCCCTCTTAAATCATCAGTGGTTAACAGAAGAGACACCAGATTTTTAAAAAAGGTAAAAAAACATGAGAAAAAGTTTAAATTATGGACAGTGCAAACCATTGTCAGGTTTGTTGATAGAGTATTACAAATCTTTTGGTTAGCTGCCTTTTAAAAAAAAGTTACAATTTCAAAATTCTATCCTGGTAACTAAACCTTTAAGATGAATACTATGTAAATAAAGACATCTATGACATATGTTATTGATGAAAGAAAAAAGCACAAAGAAAATGTCTCTGAATAATGGAAATATATGAAATTCAATATGGACTCACTGGTGTATGTATAAAATGATAAATATGTCAAGTAATCTAGAGACTTTTTACTACTATGTGATAGTTGCTGCAGTGTGAGAGATAAACACATTTTGTGCAAAAATAATGATTATTGGAGATATTGATAGGTTTGTTAATTTAATTGTTCATTCTTGAAATTAAGTAGAAGAAATAACTGAAGAATGAAGGAATTCTGGCTAGCCCAAGAGTGGCAGATATGGCTCTGGTAGGCCTTGCCCCCCTCCCATTCCCTCTGCTGTGCTAAACACAATAGATTACATTCCTAAAGCCAAACACCAAGGTCTGTTCCCCTATATGGCCACTTCCTCCTCCTGAGGCTGACTACCAAGGTCCAGCTATCAAAGTATTGAAGTCCATCAATCAAAAGCCCCTTTTGGCTCATCTAATTAACATGCCCAATTAAAATTAAACACCTCATTCTAGTATGAGGTTTTCCTCTTTACCTTTATAAACTGTCATTTGCCTATGAGCCACACCTGTCTTCTCTCTATCCAGAGGCAGTCCTTTGTCCCCCCCTCTGGGACAAATATCTTTTTCCTTCTCCCTTGTTCCCTTCCCCTTCTCCCTCATGCTCTATCTTCTGTCTTTTTATTTTATTCCCATCTGCCTTAGGGCAAATAAATCTTTGTTCTGAGAACATAGTTTTGTGGTGTCCTGGGCCATACCAATCTTTACAGGGAAATATATATATATATATATATATATATATATATATATATATATATATATATATATATAGGCTCAGGGTTTTGAACCATTTAGCTACATTGATTTTGAGCCTGTCTGTGCTAATGAAGAATGTCACAGCAGGGATGTTCTATGGAACCTTAAGCCTGTCACCTTATACATGAGAAATGAAAATGAAGAGGGGATGAGCAAGGTCCTGTCTCCTGATATTCACCACACAGCAGCAGCATCTCAGGCTGAGGATCAACTCACACACACCGACTTTGAGGGACAATGTAGGAGATGGTACTTCTCCCTCTCCAGATGCCACATCTATTGGGTTTATATTAAAATCTTTTAAAGTTGTAGGGCTGATTTAGTTTGCCTCAAAAACATTATCAAAGTCATTTGAAGGATGAGCCGAGACTCCATTCTTGAAGTAAATTTGTACAATAATTCAAACAGCTTAAAGCAGAAGCTTACCAATTTTTGTACCTACATAGAATGTCGGGTTGCACCATGTGCCATATTTATGAGTCTTTGTGTCATGACAAGAGTGGATTAGCATCATTGGAGTGTTAACATGGCATTTGCTTTTGAAACAATGTCAATATGCATGTTTATTTGCTTAATGAGTATATTTAATATATAAACTAAAGCCCCTCTACTCTTAGGCTATCTGTTTGAAATGAATAAGGAATGTGGTAAGACCAGTTAGTCCTATGAGGCCTTTTGCCACAGTCTTTTTCTAGAAAGTGACGAGTTTGACTGGAAGCAGTATACAGTGCCATCCATGACAGTGACAAAGGTCCTCAGGGATCAATAGGTACGAGTTTCTACACAAGCACAATGTACAGAGGAAACAAGGGGCTGTGGAGAGGTTTTGAGGCCCAAGTAGCACATCTGTAAACCAAGCTTCAGCCGAGCTTCCCCTAGTCTGTCAACCAGTCATTGACAACTACCCAAGAGACTGGTTTTGCAGTCTGAGAGAGAAGGCAGTGCTCTGAGAGTGGGGACCATGCATCGGTCCCTTCTTCATGTAACTTTCATGTGTCTTCTTAACTGAAAATGTCAATTTTATAATTAAAAAACCTGCTTGTTTGACTTTAAATGGCTAAATATCTCATAACACTTCTAAACATAGTGCTTAGACAATAGTTACTATTCCTGAACATGAGGTTTGAACGTGGAGTAGCTGATAAATTGAGTGTCATTCCATTGGTGAAAACTGACTTTCCCTTTCCCAGCAGGTATAAATGACAGGGTTGTTGTTAACCTTTACCCTAGTAGGTAGGTATTCATTCATTCATTCATTCATTCATTCATTCATTCATTTCTCCCCTTATTTAGTTTTTATTCATAATCATAAACTTAAATCAGCAATCCAGCTAGACTTGGAGGGGACTGAGGAAAATATGGAACCCAAAGAACTCAGTGAGAGCAGAGATTACAGGGCATTGTGAGCAGATGGGATGGGGGGCGGGCACTCTCCTGAACTACAGAAGGAATGATCTTGTGGGTTAGAGCCCTGAAAGTCAAAAGAATTAGATTAGTCCACAATCAGAAATGGTCTTCTTGATGGACTTGTCATTCCTGGACTCAAAACACTTCCATGGTACATATGCCCTATTACACTTCATGAAGACCACAAGGTTGCCACACAGACATTCAGTCTTGGTGGTGCAGATAAAAAACTGAGAACCATTCAAGTTTGGTCCAGCATTTACCACTGAGAAGATGCCAAGACCTCTATGCTTCAGGATAAAGTTTTCATCCTTAGATCTCCCACCTTAGATAGAGCTGCTACCAGTCTCATTATGGCATGGTAGGTCACCACCCTGGCACACGAATCCTGGCCTAATTCTGTGAAAGGAAGTATTTGTATGTCTAGATCCTTTTTCTCTAGTTCTCAGAGAACAAAAGTTTTCTGTTGTCTTTGGAACTTTGTCTGTAGACAGCTCGAAGGAGACCTAGCCCAAGGGCTTGCCATCACAGCAATATAAAAAAAAAATGCAGTGAGGTTCGGCATGGTGGCAGCAAGCAGCAACAGGGGGGGTCTCCACCACCTCATTAACTTATTTTAAAGATAAAAAGATAATATATAATGAAATAAAGCAAAATCTATCACTTTGAAATTAGATGAGACGGACCAACAGAAGGAAAAAAGAGCCCAAGAGAGGACACAGGATCAGAGACCCACTTCTTCCTGTGCTTAGAAATCCTGTAAAAACACTAACCTGGAAGCCATAATGTGAGCATAGAGTCCCGGGTGCAGATGGACGAGTGCGCGCTGCCTCAGTCTTCGTGAGCCAATCTGAGCTTTGCTTAGTGGATTTAGAGGGCTTCCTTCTTTTCTGTCTTTTTATTTTTTGACAAGTATTATTTGATTTTGCCATAGGTCTCTGGAACATTTAATCTCAAGTTTTAGGTCACCCCAAGCAGTGTCAAGTATGGCTTCCATCTTGTGGAGTGGGCCTGAAGTCAAATCAGACATTGGTGGGTTACTCCCACAAGCTTTGTGCCACCAATGCCCCAGCATAGCTTCTGGGCAGGAAGGCATTGTAGATAAGGGCTTTAATTTTAAAATTAAAAAATTTTAAATAATAAAAAAGTATAAAAATAATACCTTATCTTAAATCTTAATTTTCCCCAATTATTGGTTTATCCTATTAAGTATCATTTTATTTTACCCCCTCTCTCCATATATATATATTATTTTTGAGTTACTCATTTTTATTTGTGTGTGAGTGTGATTGTATGTGTGCATGTGTGGTAGGTGTGCAATGCCCATGGAGGTTAGAAGAGGGCATTGGATCCCCTGGAATTGGAGTTCCAGATGCTCATAAGTTGCTGTGAGGTTGTTGAGAACCAAGACCAGGTCCTTGGCTGGCTGAGCCATTTCTGTAGCCTCTTACTTCAAATATTTATTTCCTTTCCTTAAAATTTACGAAGACACGCTATAATACTCGATGACTGTAACAACAATAGTAACTCCCAAAAAAGCACATCCCTCTAAAACTTCCCTTAAAAAAAAATCTAAATTTGTGTGAGTTTGGAGTTTACAAAATGGCTGTTTTCTGTAATGTGTACAGGATGTCAGTCATTCACACTGGTCTTTGTTCTGGAAGGGAATCTCACTTTTTTCTCCATTTTCCATTGCTTTCTCTTATAACTTCTGCCCGGGTAGATGGAGATCAATGTATAGCATTGAGAAAACCAGTAACTTCCTACATGGCTGGGACTCACGATTTAGCCTTATACGTGACTGTCTTAGTTAGGGTTTCTATTCCTGCACAAACATCATGACCATGAAACAATTTGGGGAGGAAAGGGTTTATTCTCTTACACTTCCATACTGCTGTTCTCACCAAAGAAAGTCAGGACTGGAACTCGAGCAGGTCAGGAAGCAGGAGCTGCAGGAGCTGATGCAGAAGCCATGGAGGGATGTTCTCTCTTATTTTTTTTTTTTTTTTTTTTTTTGTGACAGGGTTTTTCTGTGTAGCCCTGGCTGTCCTGGAACTCACTCTGTAGACCAGGCTGGCCTCGAACTGTTCTTTACTGGCTTGCTTCCCCTGGCTTGCTCAGCCTGCTCTCTTATAGAACCCAAGACTGCCAGCCCAGAGATGGTCCCACCCACAAGGGGCCTTTTCCCCTTGATCACTAATTGAGAAAATGCCTTACAGTTGGATTTCATGGAGGCATTTCTTCAACTGAAGCGCCTTTCTCTGTGATAACTCCAGCTGTGTCAAGTTGACACAAAACTAGCCAGTACACATGATGATTTAAATATCACCCCTATACTTGAGGATTTACCTGTAAAATTGGATATATCATCCAAATAAGGCAATATGCTGAACAGTTAGAGAGAAGTAAGAGAGCATGTGATCAATTAGAGAGAAGAGAGAGCAGTGTGTGTTTAAGTCAGAGGTGTGTTGCTAGGTGAAGACTGTGGTCAGAAGTTAGAACTGGTGAGAAGGTAGTTTATGTAGGAAGGAGGAATAAGGATGTGAGAGTCTTGAACTCCACAGAAAGATTAACTTGGACAACCAAAGGAAAATGGGAGAGCTTAAGAGCTAAAGGAACATAGGAGAGCCGACTCAGCTGTGGATGTTGGCACTGGCCATGTGAAAGGAGGTGCTTTTGTAATATAAAGGAGAGTATTGATAAATAGGCTGGTATGTTCAGAGTCTTATGAAAAGAGTTTAAACATAAACCAATGGTGGTCAGTAGAGATTCTTAAGGTATTAAATGACAATGTTTTACAAAGATCGCTGTGGTGGCAAGCTCTCTGCAGGGCGAGCAGGAAGTCACTGTGAAGGAATGGATGGATAGTATCAGTGGGTGAGAGAGGGCTACAGGAACAAGGAGAACAGGGGAGGCTAGGATGTTTAGAAAGTGTTTCCAAAGCAAATAATCGGAATAATTGATTGTTGAATTCTTATTTCGTGCAAAGGACCATATGAGACCTGGCAGCTAAGTGAGCCATGACAGAATCAAGGGCAGCTTTCTAGCATCCAGCTCACACCGTGGAAAACTTGTCTCATCAGAACCAGAAGAGCAATGCCAGGCTCTAGAATGTGTTATCCATCGCCAAACAATAGAACTCAAGGTGACACAGGACAAGGACCCCCCTCAAAGTCTTCCAAAGAACTTACATTAATATAAGTGCACACACATCTGTGTCTAACATGCTGGACTAACGGGAAGAGAGCTGTAATTTCATTATAGAAAAGACTGTTAAGTTTCTTTCATTTTTTTAATATAAAACTAGGAAGTACAAAGATATTTCTGTTGAGGGTGTAGGGAATAGTCATAATGTCTCAAATTTCAGGGATAACTTTTCCTCCTGGTCTTCTTACTATTATTTTAGACTTTGGAATAATGTAATTATTTTGCCTCTCACATTCTAGAAGTTAGTAGTGTTCCCTCCCTTTCAATTACATAGTCAAGCAAATATTTTTTGGTGTATTTGTACATATTCTTCCGAATTCCTTAAGATTCATGCGTGTTGGTATCTGTCTGGCTCAGGTTTTGAGAACAGCTTTACAGTGTGGGCAGATGGCATTCAAACAAAGACACAATTAAGCAAGCTGAGTCTTAACTCGGAAATAATATATCCAGGGGCTTCTCTAGGTTTAGTCTGGAGACATACTTTTTTGTTAATATAGGCATATGATAGTAGAGGAAGGTTAACTTTTCTTGTTCCACTGTGGTGGAATATTTGACTTTTGTAACTGAAACTTTTGTGACTGAAAGTTTATTTCTTAGGACATGAACCTCACAAACCTCATGATGTCATGTCCAAAGATGTGTTACTATGGACACATCAGAACAATGCCTTGGATACAGGGTGTGCTCTGCTGGCTCCTGCAGGAACACTTTTGAAAAATTACATATACATAATAACATATGTATAATAATAAACATACAATAATACATTTCATATATATATCAAAGGTGAGTATCTATCTTAGGTGATAGAAACAGCTTGTAAAGCATTCTTTATTTTAATATAGTATTACTCTGATTTCATCTCTGAAAATACTTGGTTTGCTACAACTATAAATATCAACTATTTCATAAGCATTCTAGGTGATATTAGATAGGAGAAATCCGGTTATTAAAAGAACTAACTAATGACAGAGTGTTCTAAATACAGCTTTCTTAGAGTATTCTAAATACGGCTTCTTTCCTAGAATCTGCTACATATATCTTGTACTGGAACACAAATAAACAAAAGCTACTATTAGGATATTCGAACTCCTTTGACCCCAGCATAACACAAGTGTGTTTCCTCTTCCAATGATACTGAAATGATACACTTGATTTTACTAATATTAAAAAGATACTGTTTTCAACAGTGTTACCAGACATGGTGGGATGGCTTGCATAAGTTTTAATAACTACCAATAAGACTAAGCAACCCAGTGGAGGAGGAACCAATACAACACTCCACTCTGTTGGGTGGGATTTTGCATAAGCAACCCACAGGGTCTACAGTACATGTTTAATGATGATCAGCAAGGTGTGAGGATTCAGAGCTGTGTTTGTGGCCTTCTTCAGGCTAGTCCATCTCACCAGCAGTGCTCAGAACTTGGGGACTTAGCATGACAGAATCTATCACGGTGCAGCTCTCCCTGGGAGGGTAGCATGGCTCCTGGAGTCGCTCATAGAGGCATAGAAGAGTGACCTATTCCCAAGGAAATGAGAAATCACATTTCCCTTTCTGGGCAGGCACTCCTATTATAGTTAGGAGCATTGAGTACTAAGGTTAAGCAATTTCTGTGTTGTTAGCTCTGTTGAGAATTTTATTAGGATTTTCATCCGTCCTTCCCCAGGAAGTTTTTTTTCCCCTCAAGAGCTCATGTGTATGAACTTTCGGGGGCTCAGATGTATGAACTTTGCATCTGTCACTGATTTTAATCAGGGAGCCCCAAGCTCAGAGTTGAGCGTCAGAACACTAACTCTTTCCAAACTATGCAATCAAAAGCAGAAGCCAATGTCTTAGATTTTAATGCATGAATTCAAATGGAATAAGGCTTGGAAAACAGACCCAGGAAGAGGTGAGTCTTTCAGATTTGCTTCTTCTGCCAAATCATAAAACCCACCACACGTTGTCTCAGTTTCCTCCAGTTCTCTTCTTTGCCCTCCCAGATGTTGGATGGGAAAGCTCTTAAACCCAGGCTGACCAAGCCATTAGATATATAAACATAGGCAAGCACATTCACTTGCCCTGTTGCTCAGCTTCACTGCAGAGAGTAGAGAGTAAATAGAAATGAAAGGTATAGAAGTCATGTGGCAGTGACACAGGCTTTTGGACAAGAATCGTCTCTCATTTACTCTGTTCTGTTAGTTGACGTTCCAATCTCACGTGAGGGCTTAGACACACCACTGCTCTTCGTGTCTGCTGCCTTTGTCCCCACATGTCAGGACCTTCCTTCTGTGTCACTCAGTGGCTGACCCTGTGAGTCTGTCTCTGGTTCTCAAGCATTTAGAGGTATAGACACTTTCTGGACTGCAGGCAAAATACCATTCGTAGACTTGTGTCATAATTCACTCCAACAGATACTATGTGAGCGCTGATACAGCACACCGTCAAGTTTGAACATGCACGGGCATTATTGTTGATCCACGCTGCATGCCTCTGTTCTTCTTAGTCTTCGGAAAGCAATGCTGACAGTTCCAAAAGCAGATCCACTTTCTAGAAGGAGACTCTGATCAGAGGTACTGCACGCTGTGCAGGGCACAGAATGTGACTGTGGCCCAACTGGGTAGCTGGGTTGGTTTTCAATCTGGTCCTTAATGGCAGGAATCAGTAATCATCCTCTCTCTCTCTCTCTCTCTCTCTCTCTCTCTCTCTCTCTCTCTCTCCCTCCCTCTCTCTCTCTCTGGTGCATAGCTTTGAGTTTGCATTGCTTAATCAGAAAAAAGGCAAGCCACATTCAAATCACACTGGACCTAGAAATGAAGTCTAACATTGGGGCCCTTGAAATCTAGGTCAAGACAAATGCTAATCAAGCAGACAGTGGATTTTAGCAGCATTACAAAAGAAGCTCAGGATCCCCTTGGTAGCCGCTGCTTATGATTTTCAGAGCGTCAGAAAACCTCTCAGGCCTTATAGTGAAGCAATGTAATGGTATGTGGGGATTTACACACACACACACACGCAAAATGTTTCTGACACAATCCAAAGACGTAAAGTAGTCACGTTACAACCCTCTGGTTTCAACACCTCTCTCACCTCTGAGATGGTGTCAGTCTCGTTCCACTAAAGACATAGTCACCGGTCTCGGTCCTCGTCGGTACCAACCTCGGTGACTTGTGAAGTTGTGAAGTCGTCTCTTTGACTTTTTCAGTCCCACTGGATTACCTTTTTAGGGTCCTGTAGACATGTAGCAGGGAAAATGTGAACAGTTGAAGAACTGGGCAACTGAACTATGCTGTGCTTCCATCCATGAGAAAAGTCTGTGTCTAGTTTGAATTTTTTACTTTGGGCTTTGGGGATAACGCAGTACACATGGGGACATAGGGGCTTGAAAGGAGGGTGGTATGCAGCTGTTCGGGACTGCTTATTGAATTTTCATATAACATTCTCTTTGCTATTGTAGACTGGTGCCAAAGGCCAGCCGGCGCGTTTTAAGGTATGACTCTGCATATGAGGTTATATTAAGATAGAAAAGAAACTTTGCTATTCTATCGCAGCTTTGTAGTCTGTCTAATTTCCAGTTTCTTCATAGCATTGATTTTTGTACATGGTTGTAAAAAATTAACTGAGCTAATGAGTGTGGTGCCTCATGTGGAATGATAGCTGTTCTTGTGTGTGGACCTGGGTCTCTGTATGAGTGTGCTCCTGTGTGTGTGTGTGTGTGTGTGTGTGTGTGTGTGTGTGTGCTCACATGGGTGGGACACACATGTACTCACATGTATATGAGTGCTGAGGCCATCAGGTATCTCCCTCAATCACTTCTAACCTTATTATTTCAAAACAGCGTGTCACAGAACCTGGCGTGACTAGAATGGGCAGCTGTGATCCCCTATTACCCCCACCCCCCTGACACACTCTGTCTTCTCAACACTGGGATTACAGGTATGTGGGAAGTAACTGCAGGAGTTAGAATGAGGTAGATGGGTTCCTAGCTTTTAACTTTTCCACTCCCTTAAGTGGAGTACTTTGCTGAAAACCATCGTCTTTGCCCTGTGTACAGTTCACTGGTAGGATGGAGAAGGGACTCTCACTCGCAGGCCTCTCCATCTCACGCTATGCTCTGTTCTTGGACACTTGCTTTTGCACTTAACTTAATACAATTAAATGCTACTTATAGCTGGGCAGTGGTGGCACATGCCTTTAATCCCAGCACTTGGGAGGCAGAGGCAGGCAGATTTCTGAGTTCCAGGCCAGCCTGGTCTACAGAGTGAGTTCCAGGACAGCCAGGGCTACACAGAGAAACCCTGTCTCAAAAAACCAAAAAAAAAAAAAAAAAAAAGCTACTTATAGAAAAGTCCCATTATAAATTCAGTATAGACACTTTAAAACAAAAACAAAACACTTTTGCTCTATGATTGGCCAATGTTGCTGAGGACTCTGTGGATATGTATCGTGTGACTGAAATGGAGCCCTTTAAATAAGGTTGGGAAGATGACTAGTGAGTTTTTGCAAGCACGAGGACCTGAGTTCAAATCCCCATCACCTGTGTAAAAAGTGGGGCATAGCTGCTCTGCTCTGCGATCCCCACATTAGAAGGTAGAGTGAAAAGGATGCTGGGAACTCTCTGGCCAGCTAGACTAGCTGAGAGTGCACACACAGAGAGACACAGACACAGACACACACATACCACTGGCACACATTAGAATTTTAAACTTTAGATTATGTTTACAATAGATTTTCAAAAAGGATTTCTCATATATTTGCTTTGAGAAAAAGGAAAACAGCGATTTCTGACCAACTTCAGAATGAAGACAAAGTCGGCTGACTGCCTCTTGAGAGGAAAAGGTTAAACTTGCTTCTGTCTGGAGTTTTCTGTGTTAGCTGTCTTTTTATCTCTGTGTGGGAGTGGCTTCCTATAAGTAGCTGAGGTCCCACCTAGCCTGCCTGGGCCTTGCAGCTGACTCTGTAAGCTGACTTCTTTCTTCACTAAGCACACTTGGCAGAGAAAATAGAGCCTTTAGGAAAAAAACAAAAAGACAGTGGAAATGTCTGCCCTCTGTTAACTCTTCCTGGGAGAAAAGAAAAAACCCACATGCCTATTTTTAAAAGCGTGTATTCCCTTACAAATGTCCCTTACAAAAGAGATCAGAACACGGGGCTGTTTATTATTATTTTTACTATTGTTTTCTTTTATTCATGTATTCATGGTGTGTGTATGGTGAGTGTGTGTGTGTGTCTGTGTGTGTGTGTGTGTGTGTGTGTGTGTGTGTGTGTATGGTGTGAGTGTGTGTGGTATGTGTGTAGTGTGTGTGTGTACTATACTGTGGTATGCATGTGGTATGTGTGTGAAATGTGTGTGTGTAGTATGTGTGTGCAGTGTGCATGCTGTATGTGAGTGTGTGTGATATACAATGACTTTAGTGTGTGTGTATGTGGTGTGTGGTATGTGTGTGTGTATGTATGTGGTGTGTGTGTGTGTGATATGTGGTATATGACTGTGGTGTGCGTGTGTGTGTGTGTATGTGGTATATGAGTGTAGTTTGTGTGTGTGTATGTGTGTGGTATGTGTGTGTGGTATGTATGTGTGTGGTGTGTAATTGGTATATGACTGTGGTGTGTGTGGTATGTGTAGTGTGTGTATGCTGTGTATGTTTGTCACGCGTGTGGGTTCCTGCAGGGATCAAGAGAAGACTGGAGTTCAGGTTGTTGTGAATTATGTGAACTGGATGCTGAGAATCCAGCTCAGGTTCTCTGGAAGAGCAATCAACATTCTGAACCCATGATGCATCTCTCCAAACCCTCTCCCCATGCATCTCTCCAAACCCTCTCCCCATTCATTATTTTCTAAAGATATATTTGTCTTATTTTATGTGTATGAGTGTTTGCCTGTATGTATATATTTACACCATGTGTGTGCCTGGGGCCTGTGGAAGCCACAAGAGGGCACTGGATCCTCTGGAACTGGAGTTACAGATGGTTATGGGCTTTCATGTAGATGCTGAACCTGGGATCTCAGCAAAAGCAGCCAGTGCTCTTAATGACTGAGCGCTCTCTCCAGCCCCTACTTCCCTATTTTAAAAAGAACTAGTAATCCTAATATATATGTTGATTAAAAGCAGAGTTTGGCCTAATGCATTGTGTTTGCAGATTAGGAAATTTTGGATAAATAAGAGATAAAGAAGGTAGTTAACTGGAGTCTAGCATGGCTGTCCTCTGAGAGGCTCTACCAGCAACTGACTGAGACAGATGCAGATAAAGGACTGAAGGAGCTGTGGGGATTGCAACCCCATACGACAAATAACAATATCAACTAACTTGAACACCTCAGAGCTCCTAGAGACTAAGCCACCAACCAAAGAGCACACATGGGCTGGTCTGTGGCCCTTGACACATGTGTAGCAGAGGACTGCCTTGTCTGACTTCAGTGGGAGAGGATGTGCCTAATCC
This sequence comes from Mus minutoides, assembly GCA_902729485.2. Lineage (NCBI taxonomy): Eukaryota > Metazoa > Chordata > Mammalia > Rodentia > Muridae > Mus > Mus minutoides. Next base: position 152,315 of record LR750636.1, read on the forward strand.
TGTAGAAACTTGATGCCTGAAGGAGGGGGGTGCTAGGAGGATGAGGGTGGGTGGGTGGTGGGTGAGTGATAGGGATGGGGATTGGGTGGGAGAGCACCCTCTGAGAAGCAAAGGGGAGGAGAAAGGGGGTGAAGAACTCAGAGAGGGGGGACCTGGAAGGGAACCAACATTTAGAATGTAAATAAATAAAATAATTTAATAAAAAAGGAAATTCAGACAGAAAAAAAAGGTAGTTAATGTCTGATATGTCACTTAGATCAAGATTTGGAAAAGTCTCTACTGCAGGGCATCTATGTCCTCAAGACACATGACCCTAGCAACACATCTATATGGGTCATTTGCCAGGGTACTCGTCTGAGTTTCTTGTCATTGGTAAACATGTGATTCTATAGTATTCATAATGCTAAAATCCCCAAAATGAACTAAAACACATGATTTACGTTTCTGAAACCAACCTAATATATTTAATACAATTACCTCTACTTCCATCCATTTTCCTTCAGACCGTATAACTTCATTCTTACGGTTGAAGGAAATTCCCCCGAGCCTATGAACCGTATTTCCTCTATCCATGCCTATGAACCATATTTCCTCTATCCATGCCTATGAACCGTATCTCCTCTATCCATGCCTATGAACCGTATCTCCTCTATCCATGCCTATGAACCATATTTCCTCTATCCATGCCTATGAACCGTATTTCC
>LR750636.1:193089-227255 GCA_902729485.2 Mus minutoides
GTGTCTCCAGACTCCAGCTTCACCATGAGTTCTAATCCAGAAATAATGGCTCATAATGATCTGGTTTAGTCCTAGCAGTAGAAATTTATTCCAGTCACATAATCTGAAATTTTACATGAGTTCCCTGTGGCTCAGGCTAGTCTTGAACCCCTGTCTGCCCTGTCTCAGCTCCACGTGCTGGCATTATAGGAGTTGCACCGTCATACCCAGCTCCAACTATCTTTAAAAGGTCTTTTCTTACCTCTTGGACCTGGGAGATTGCTCAGTGGGTAAAGGTGCTTGCTTCCAAGCCTGAAGACTTAAGCTAGATCCCTGGGCCCTCATGGTGTGAGGCAAGCACAGGCCTTGCAGGATGTTCTTTCACTCCACCAGGGCTCTAGTCTGTGGTTATTATGAAAAAAAAAAAAGAATTTTAATGACATTTGTGCATTTTTTTGTAAACATTTATTTTCTTTGTATTTAGAAGAGAGGTTTTTTGGGTTTTTGTTTTGTTTTGTTTTGTTTTTTGGGTTTTTTTTTTTTTTTTGAATAGAGGCTATTGTGATAAAATTTAACACATACTTCTTGGTGCCACTGCTGGTAAGGTAGCTTGATCTGAGGCCTCAGGCCACAGGCCAGGGATTCACACCCAGCATCAGTGTTCCTGTTCATTCTAGAGGCTACGCTCTGTGCTTCCTCTGAAGGTCGAATATTGATGGAGACACTGGTCTGGACTGGAAGACTCTTTTGCATGGGTGCTGTTCAGTTTAGGGTCTTGCACCCTGACATTTAGTAGACACTGAGCCATAGTTCACAAAACCTCCTCTGGATGCCAAAATCCAGGGTCAGAAATCCCACTTTCATGGATTCTTCTCAGTAGAGTCGCAATTATTCTAGCAGGTCGGAAGGAAGTTTGGAAAGCATAGCTAAGCCCTTTGCTAGCTACTGGAGCCGTGCACATACAGGAATGTTTTTAACTTTGTGTTTACTTAATTTGTGTGTTTGACCACAAAGAGTGAGCCATGTTTGACCGACAGACGTGCAGGCTGGTTATTCTGCTCTCTGCATTTCTATCAGTGATGCTTAGGGTAATGCTTTGTGTGGATTAAGGCTATCCGGCAACTGTCTGCTCAATTCAACAGCAAACACTTTTTGCCGTTGTTTGTCAGTGTCAGCTGTGGCTGGTCAGAGGACTGACAGATGCCTGGAACAGTGCCAGGATCAAATATCTGAATGCATTTGAGAGAGGGGTGCTTCAAGTGTCACATGTCAGGTGCAAATAGATTGCAAAGACAGTCCAAAATAGTTTAGAAAATCTGTTTTCTTCACCTACTCTCCATGTCAGGAAGAAAAAAAAAAAAACATGAAAATTCATAACAGTGGAAAATCTACAATAGTGAAGTGATTTTCATGAGATTGAAGCTGGAATGCTTAGGGTGAAAACACTGGCTTATAGTTAATTTGTTCAACTATCTCTTTAGCAAATACAATACAAACACAAAAGAAAAAGATCTCTCATGGTACAATTTAAAAAGCAGTAGTAGTGTGAATTGGAAACAGAACGATCTGTCCTTAATGATTTATTATTTATTACCACCTCCAAAATTTATTTCACTCCAACCTGAAGACTTGGGCACAGTATAAGTGCAGCCAGTGAACAAAATAGAGAAGGTGAAGAGAAGACGGGAGTGGAAGGTCCACACATTTGCTCAGCAGAAGAGAAAGGAGGCCAGATCAATGTGTGACAAGAGCTTCAAGTTGCAGAGTGGGCAGAACACCAGAATTAGCATATGGCTGGCCCTGGCCAGATTACAGGCAAGCTTCTCTGTGTCCAGACAGAGATGGCTCTGGCACAAATGGCTCTGTGACCCCGGCTCAAAGGTGACACTCTCATAGTCTGGCCTCCAGCAACATCGGTGATCGTGCACACCTCATGTGAGAACATCAGAGTTGGAACACAGCTTGAGGGGCTGTGTGGGTGGACAGAGGAGTCTGCATGCCGGGAGGAAGATGACGCTAATTCACCTGAACTCAGATACTCGGTTTGAAGTTACTGCATAGCATTGTGGGTAAGACTCAAACGCCACGTGTTTTTGCTGCAACGACAGAGCTGATTTTTAAGACAAGAGAGTTTTGAGTGTTTGGGAAGGTCTACTCTCAGACCCTGATTCCAAGTGCTGCAGAGGTGGTGGGGGGCACAGACCTTGAGGGGCCGGCTTTCTGTCCTGGCTGAGGAGGAAGAAGAGGCAGAACCCTGGAATGCTACGGAAGTACACGCCACGGAATACTCAGCAGAAGCGTGGTTCGCTTGTACTTGGAGCACTGGCAAAGCTTTCCAACCCTGGCTAATTACTACTGCAGAGAGTCTCTTGGTGTCTTAGATTCTAAAGAAATCCTAGCTTAGCTGCCTATTTCTTATATCCTGTATCTCTAACGGGAAACAAAACCTTTTTTCTTAGCCCTACTTATGGATACTCATGGATACTACCCTATAACATGAAAAGCTTCAGTTATAGAGTTATAAGCCTTTCTCTATGGATTTATTTGTATTAATCTGAAATCTTTTAGGCAACAAAAATAATTACAAGTTTTTAACATAGTATAATTTAATCTTTGCAATGGGTTGATCAAATATCTGTCTGCCTTTCCGTCTGTTTATTATCTGTTTGTCTATCTATCCATCAAGAGGGGAAGGGAGAGGGAGAGAATTATTATTATTATGCTTATTATGCATTATTTCCCCTTGGAGATATATATATATATATATATATATATATATATATATATATATATATATATATATATATATATATATATATATTGGTTTTTTGAGACAGGGTTTCTCTGTATAGCTCTGGCTGTCCTGGAACTCACTTTGTAGACCAGGCTGGCCTCGAACTCAAAAATCCGCCTGCCTCTGCCTCCCGAGTGCTGGGATTAAAGGCGTGCGCCACCACGCCCGGCTGAGATTTATATTTTTATTAGTTTTGTTCATTAGATAACTTAATGTCTACATATACCTGATTTAGTTTTCATCTTAGGTCAAGGATATTTATTAAATACAGGAGTTTAACTTTGAAACTATTAATCTTTGAAAGTGCCCAGTATTTACAATAAAATATATACTATACAGGTATCGGCTCCCTCCTTGCTTCCCTCACAGTCAAGGATGGGAGGCCAGGGCCACTTCCCACTTGCCTTTCTTCAGGTGACAGCTCCGCCCCCTTCTGTGACTCTTACTCTCGGGTACCTCAAGTATCTTGCTAGCTGCAGACCCACAATCTTCACTGCTCTAGCATCAGATCGCATCATGTGCTCCACACCCTTTTACAATCTGAGAACAGCTTTTATGTTGTACCATGGACTAAGCTGTGTTTCCTCAAAGTTCTTGGGTTGAGACTTGGAGGAGGAATTTTTAACAATATAGTTAGAGTTAAAAGAGATCATAAAGCCGGGCGTGGTGGTGCATGCCTTTAATCCCAGCACTTGGGAGGCAGAGGCAGGCAGATTTCTGAGTGAGTTCCAGGCCAGCCTGGTCTACAGAGAGAGTTCCAGGACAGCCAGGGCTACACAGAGAAACCCTGTCTTGAGAAAAAATAAAAAAGAGGTCATAAGGACATGTCCCTAGGCCAACAGGAATGGAGAAAAGGCCATTTGAGAGAAGACACCAATTGTCTATGAGCCAAGGGGGCAACCTCAGGGACTCCTGCTCACTTCTAGAATTCTAGAACCATGATGCTCAACCCCCTGTTAAGTCACCCAACCTGTACTTTCTAATATAACATCCTAACAGCCAGTCACAGAGATACATACCTGTCATTTTATTATAAAGGTACTGGAATCTCCTTCTACAGCTTCCAAATTCATCTTTCTGTTTGCTCTCAGTATCACTACCTCAGTGCAATCCTTTCTCCCAACCAATGGCTGCTTCCCAGAAGATTATATATATATATATATAATATATATATATATATATATATATTATATATATATATATATATATATATATATATTATATATATATATATGTGTGTGTATATTCTAACCAATGGCTACTTCCCAGAAGATAATATAATATATATGTATATATGTGTATATATGTGTATGTATATGTATATATATTTCATCATGCGAATTATAATTTAAACATTTTTATGACCATACAAACATTTAGACAAATCTTAAACCACCAAATGTAAGTATTGGCCTGAGGACTCAGTGCCTGCTTACTCACCTAGTGTCACCCCCACCTCAGCCACCCATCATAAATATGTCTCATGTCCCAGGCTGTTAGAATGGCTGGAAATTCTTGAGCACAATTGCTCTTTCTGACCTAGTTTTTATCTTCCATGCAGTGAGCACTCCGTCCACTTGACTGTGCTGTGTCAGTCCTATGCCCAGCTTAGAAACTGATGCCTTCAACGGCAGGCATCTCTAACTGAGTTCCATCTCCCAGGTTTTAATTCAGGTCTTCTTGGTGAGATTCAGTAGCACCCTGTCTCTGAAAACTCGAATACTTACTGCTTATTATTATTATTATTATTATTATTATTATTATTATTATTAGAGACAGGGTTTCTCTGTATAGCCCTGGTTGTCCTGGAACTCACTTTGTAGACCAGCCTGGCCTCGAACTCAGAATTCCGCCTGCCTCTGCCTACCGAGAGTTGGAATTAAAGGCGTGTGCCACCACGCTCGGCTACTGCTCATTATTTTTATCTGCTGTTCTCAATGCTACTATGACTTTCCTAAAGACAGTTTTGACCTCTCAGAATCAATGCAGATGACTACATCTTTGTCTTCAGGCAGGAAGGACCCGATTTATCTCCATATCTGTAACTTTCCAACAAATGGTATACTGTTAATTACAAAACGGAAATAGACAAGGCTCTGTGGTATTACCGGAATGAGTCCATTCAAACATCTAGCGTGTTCCCTGCCAGGTGGTCTTTAGTTGGATTCCAGAAGCTGAAGAAGAGATGTACCACCACCTGTTTTTCTTGGAGCCTAACGGTTCATGTTTACGTTGAAAGTTACTACATCAGCTTCTTTGAAGAAGCTAAATTCCACTGGTGCATCTCATTAGGCAGCTACAGGGCTGTGTTGTCTGTGTCTTTAAAGAAGGTGGTGGGTGGCGTCTATTGTTAGTCAACATATCCTCTGCCACCACCGGCTCAGTCCAGGTCTACCACAGTTCAGAAATGATGACAGTTTCTAGACCACCTGGGTTTAGTAGTTATGCTCAACTCCTAGAGTAGGCAGAACTAAAAAGGAAAAAAAAAATCAGTGAGCCAAAGGCATGGATTCAGTCCAAAGGAACAAATATTAGAAACAGGTGTGAGATGTTTCCTGGGGAGAATCAAACCTTGATTCTCCATCTGGCAGTGGACTGTGCTGTTTTCCCCAGAATTTGCTGCCTTAAAACATTTTAACAAAGGAGTTAATTATAAACGCTGTTTCACTTCAAGCCAATGTTTCCCCAGCCCATACGTCTGCATAAAACACTTGGGTAATTATAAACTTTATAAAGAACAAGGTTTTATTTCCCTCTCACTTCCCAATGATATCACATCCTTCCTACAGAAGCTTAGACTCAAGGTGCATTTTAGTGTGGGAAGCATACGATGTATGTATTATATTACCCTTTACATGCAAAATATGACTTCTACTGACTCGTATACAAAGCTCACAGTCTGTACTCAAGTTTACAGCAACATGTCAAGAACACAGCATGGAGATTCTTAGGTTTGTGTATTTTAATAACTGCCTCATTCAGGAAAGTATTTGTCCCTGTGGATGGGAAAGTTCCTTACTAATAGTTTGAATTACAACACATATCCTTTAAATATTTAATTTATTATATATTGTAGATGGAAAAGGATGATAATTAAAATCCTTTTAAATAGTTATTTTGATGGCCACATGGCAACACAAATCTCTCTTCTTTACTAGATTATAAATATTTCAGTGTTTCCTGCTTAAAACATTCTGCAAAACATAAGTAAGATAAAACACACACATATATTTTATCTGGGCTGGGGCTCATTGGTAGAGTACTTGCGTATAATATGCAAAGCCATTGAATTTGACCCATAGCTCTGCATAACAGAAACCTTTCAGGGAACACTACTAGGAACAGCCAGGGTAAATTGAAACAAATCAGAGAAATTAATACTAGCTCAAGGAACATTCATATATGATCTTGACACCGTAGGCTTTAAAAAGAACACTTTCACACATGGACTCGTTAATAAATTAAATTGTAGTAAGCTGGGCAGCCATCTCATGTCCCTTAGTTTTTCTCCTTGGTTTAACTTGTAAAGCCCAGTGACATATTTCCTGGATCCCTCTCAGGATCCTCACAGCGGAGGTCACTTTCAGTGGTTGGTATAAAGTGACCTCATTCCACGAGTCTGGCCCTGCAGTGTTTGTTAGCTGTTTTCTTCTCAGCATTCCAAAAGCCAGCACTTGTAGAGCCTATCACAAGTTACAGGGCGCAAAGGGTTCAGAGTTTCCCATTCTTGGCTTTGAGCTCTCACCCTCTTTCTCCTGTCCAGTGCCTTTAATTCCCCGAGAGCAATATTTGGTTGCATTTTCTTGAATCTTGCCTTCCAGCTCTCAGGGTGGGGGGGTGGGGAAGGTACTAAGATGAATTCATGACAGTAGCAAGAGGCACCCGTGTGGGGGGTGTTTCCATAATCCTTTCATTCTCAACCCTGCCTGTTAGGCTCTGTGTCTTCCTGACCAATTCTCATGTTTCGGCTTCCAAAACAAGGGTATGCGTCAATTAGTACTGTTTTTATGATGAAAACATTAAGAGTTAAGAGTGCCGACTGCTCTTCTGAAGGTCCCGAGTTCAAATCCCAGCAACCACATGGTGGCTCACAACCATCCATAACAAAATCTGATGCCCTCTTCTGGAGTGTCTGAAGACAGCTACAATGTACTTACATATGATAAATAAATCTTAAAAAAAAAAAAAAGAAATTTGAGTCATTCTCAAATTAAAAAAAAAAAGTGAGAAACTGGGAAGTAAATCATGCATGAAGTGGGGGCTATGGCCCCAAGACACTTCCACATAAATGTTTTCCTTCCCTTCTGGAGTAGTCTGAAGTAGTGTCTCTCATACAAGAGAACATACAATACCAAGAACTTGTCAGACGACCCTGCATGCTTTCAAAGGTGTGGGGAATGACTTTCTTTTACAGGTAAAATGTCTCCTCCACGTGGTTTGAGATCTTAAGGAAGCTCTTAACTATTGTCACAATGATGTGAACTAGGAACCACCTTCCTTGTACCTGCCTACTGTTGTTTTCTACCTAAATGATGTTCGCCTTGGTGGCAGGCTCCAAAACAAGGTAGTAACTGCTCTATTCTAGTTAGTGATTATTGATAGTAGGAATCGCCAGTATTGTTTTCCAATCACAAGCTTTATTTACAACTGTCTCTGTGTATTCTAAACCATAACATGGTAAACTTACTTTAACTAGCTCTCCTGATGTCAGTGACTTGGGGCATAAATATCCCAACTTAGTTCTGAACATTCTTTATAACTCAGACGTAAGATTCTTTTAACCTGAAATTAAACACAAAACGGCATTAGGGAGAAAACTATAATGTCTTTCACTGAGCTTCTTCTTCTCCTCCTCCTCTTTCCTCTCTTCCTCTTCCCTTTTTCTGCTTCTTCTTAGTCTTTCTCTCTTCTTTCTTCTTTTCTTTTCCTTCCCTTTTCCCTCTCTCTCTATCTTCCTTCCTCCCTCCCTCTCTCTTCCTTCCTTCCTTCCTTCCTTCCTTCCTTCCTTCCTTCCTTCCTTCCCTTTCTCGTTCTCTTTTTCTCTTTTGCTCTTTCTTTTTTTGCTTTCTTTATATGATTTCCCCTACTTATTTTATTTTATTTTCACATTTTTTATTAGATATTTTCTTCATTTACATTTCAAGTGCTGTCCCATAAGTCCGCTATACCCTCCCCGCGCCCTGCTCCCCTACCCACCCACTCCTACTACCTGGCCCTGGCATTCCCCTGTACTGGGGCATGTAAACATTGCTAGAACAAGGGCCTTTCTTCCCAATAATGGCCAACTAGGCCATCTTCTAATACATATGCAGCTAGAGACATGAGCTCTTGGGGTTCTGATTAGTTCATATTGTTGTTCCAACTATAGGGTTTCAGACCCCTTACAGCTCTTGTGTACTCTCTCTAGCTCCTACATTGGGGACCCTGTGTTCTGCCCTATAGTTGACTGTGAGCATCCACTTCTGTATTTGTCAGGGACTGTCAAAGCCTCACAGGAGACAGCTATATCAGGGTTCTTTCAGCAATATTCTGCTGGCATATGCAGTAGTGTCTGCATTTGGTGGCTGATTATGTGATGGACCACCCAGGTGGGGCACTCTCTGGATGGTCCATCCTTTCATTTTAGCTCCAAACTTTGTCTCTGCACCACCTTCCATGTATATTTTATTCCCTATTCTAGGGAGGAATGAAGAATCCACACGTTGGTCTTTCTTAATTTTCTTGTGTTTTGGAAATTGTATCTTGGGTATTCTAGGTTTCTGGGCTAATATCTACTTAGTGCATATCAAGTGACTTCTTTTGTGATTGGGTTACCTCACTCAGGATGATATCCTCCAGATACTAGGTAAACGAGTTCTTAAAGTATTTAAGTAACAAAAATTATCGACTCATCATGAGGTAACACATTTACATGGTGTAAAAGACATAGGTAAGGAGACAACTCCCTGTAGACCCAAGAAAGGTCGAAGACCGATATATAAATAAGGCTGCTATGAACATAGTGGAGCATGTGTCCTTGTTACCAGTTGGAACATCTTCTGAGTATATGCTCAGTAGAGGTATTGCTGCATCTTTTTGTAGTACTATGTCCAGTTTTTTGAGAAACCGCGAGACCGATTTCCAGAGTGGTTGTACCAGCTTGCAATCCCACCAGCAATGAAGGAGTACTCCTCTTTCTCCACATCCTCGCCAGCATCCGCTGTCACCTGAATTTTTGATCTTAGCCATTCTGACTGGTGTGAGGTGGAATCTCAGGGTTGTTTTGATTTGCATTTCTCTGATGATTAAGGATTTTGAACATTTTTCAAGTGCTTCTCAGTCCTTTGGCATTTTTGAGAATTCTTTGTTTAGCTCTGTACCCCATTTTTTAATGGGGTTATTTGAATTTCTGGAGTTCAGCTTTTTGAGCTCTTTGTAAATATTGGATATTAGCCTCCTATCAGATTCAGGAGTGGTAAAAATTCTTTCCCAATCCATTGGTGGCTTTTTTGTCTTATTGACTCCCCAACTTATTTTTGTCTTTGCCTTTTGCCTGGAAGTCACTATCTGAAGGTGACAATCACTCTCTCTCTGTCTCTCTCTCTCTCTCTCTCTATCATATCCTCTGGCCTTCACCCAGCCCTTTCTAACCACTATATTGAAAACTCCTTCTCAAACATGTCTCTGATCAAATCTAAATGATAGCACGAAGATAATTCATGGCCTTGTGAAACAGTAAGATATTCGCTTAAGAAGATGACCTGAAAAGAGGAAAGCAGATGTCTAATGCATACATCATACAGTCAGAAGTACTGAGATAATGTTATCAATAAATGTGAAGGTGAAGCTAGCAAATGTTTCACAGGGAAAATTGTTGAACTCATGTCTTCTATGGGGTGAAAGGTAAAAAAATATCAATTATTGCTTTAAAATAATAATAAAGAGAAGAAGTCCAAGAATGTGAGAAAAGTGGGCAAGCAGGTGTATGTGTGTGTGTGTGTGTGTGTGTGTGTGTGTGTGTGTGTATGTGTGAGGGGATGAAACATGGGGGAGATAGGAGGATGAACAAGAAGAGGGAATTATGTAACTATGTTTTAATTAAAACTATTAAAAGACAAAAGGTCATTTGTATTGCAATAGGAGATGATTATTTTGTTTTCTGTGTTTCTACAAGGTAATTTCTACCCGCAATAGAGTTATAAAGTAATCAAATAGCAAAATGTCTATGCCTCCTTAACTGAATCTAAAAACAGAGGAAGACTGCAGACTTCAGTTTTCCACATCAGATCCTCTCTGCAGTAATGGTCACACACACACCCCAGCCCTCCGGACTCCTGATGGATACATACCTTCCCCCTAGGGGTCGATCTCCAGACAGCAAATATGTATGCAGAGAATGGACAGAGTGGGTGTTTGAAGACCAGTGGTTCTCAGCCTTCCTAATGCGGTCACCCTCGTGTTGTCACCACAACCACAAAGTTATTTTTGCTGCTACTTCATAACTGTAACTTTGTTATTGCTATGAATCATAGTATAAATCTCTGTTATGCAAACCCTATGAAAGGGGGTCGATCCAGAGCCCGAGAACCTCTGTGTTAGACCTCGGAGTACATGACCACTTGTGCATATCTAATGTGGTGTGGACAGATGCCTCCTGGTTTAACCTGCCGTTTGCTTCCGTGTTTCTTTACAACAGAATTTCTATTTAGTCAAGAATTTTTACCTGTCCTATGCACATCTGAAGGTCCAGCTTTCTCAATTCATGAAAGATGCCCATAAAATAGGGCTGAATTTTAGTACCTGTTACTTAGGGACATAATACTCGCAAGCTGATGTCAGGAAAGAGATGGAGCCAAGAATTCCAGAGCACATCATTGAAATCCTAGAGAGTAGATTTCTTTTAGACATAAAAAATAAATTTATAACTCACTATTCAGTATAGTTATAGACAACATATTTTAAAAGCAGCTTTCTGGAGGTATATATGTCATACAATCTGCCCATTAAAAAACCCATTCTTCAAAGGATTTCAGTATATTCATGAATATGTGCAACCGCCGCTAGTCAGTTTTAAGACCATGCAAATGCTTTTAAATAGACGTTTAAAACAACTGAAATATGGAATCTAACAGTTCTACAATTTAATATATAGCTAAACCATGCGATTTTGGAGAATAGATTATTCTTATTTGCTTGTATAATTGTTGCTAGAGGCTTAAAATTTGCAATTTAGGTTTTTTTTCATTGATGTTTCTAAATAATAAAGAGTGCATGTGGAAGAAAAGAGGCTCCCACAACTATAGTTGACCCAATTTGAAGTGTTTAACAGCTCGCTGTGGCTGTGGGGCCCTTAAACTCATCTCTCCTGCTTGCATCTTATGGATGCTGTTTAAGGGGCCACAAGGTGGGATAGTGTTTACTATTTTAGCAACCTTACATTTTCTATGATTGTTCACTCCAAACAAAATAAGAAATGGAAATTACCCTTTGTCAATTTGAGTTTTACTTTTATAACTTTTAAATTGCACATCTGAACGTGAACAAGGAAAATTTAGGACATCTGGATAAAGTGTGTGTGTGTGTGTGTGTGTGTGTGTGTGTGTGTGTGAGAGAGAGAGAGAGAGAGAGAGAGAGAGAGAGAGAGAGAGAGAGAAAGTCAATGAATATCTTTACTTCTGGATGTACTCTTGCCCCTCAGTCAACATCATTCGTATGCTGAACAAGTGACTATTGTTATTTCAGAAAATCCTAAGAATCATGGAGTTTTAAAATAGGTACTGCATTTTTGAGTTCTTCGGGAAAGTGTATTCTTGACCTGTGTGTAGTTTACTTTAAAAACGTGAAAACCAAACCCACTACACTAGGGTACAGAAGTTTATGGGGAATAGGGTCTGTGGGTAGATGAGGTGAGTGACCCTGGGGAGATATACATGGCCCTCACTGCAGTCAGTTTTAAAGGGACATCCAGGCCATTAAACAGACTTTTAGACAATTACATGATTATGAAGTCTACATGGATGTAATTTAATGAATGCTTCCATCTTAGACTTTATGTATATGAACAACAAAAATCTTAAACTGGTTAAAGGTATCTGCAAGAAGTGTCATTTTTCATTAAAAAGCAATAAAATCATTAAAAGGGACAATGAAAAAATGTAANGGTTACAGAGCAAATGAAGACCAAATAACCTGAAGACAAAAACGGAAAGAGCGTTCTTCCTTCTGCACATCTATGGAAGGATTTAAAAATTGGAAGAGTGATAAAGGAGTCATGCAATTACACAATTAGGAGGAATTTCACTTGGTTCGTGGACTCACGTCTTTTGCCAGACTCGAGTAATATTTCTACCTCACCTGGAAGGTATCTCTCCACAACCTACCCAGCCTTAACACTGCCTTGATTTAGGATTCCCCAAGCACTCAGGTACACAGCATAAGCTCTTTGTCTAGTGAGCTCTCAGCAGTGTAGAGAATACGCCCCTCACACGCTTCAAAATCACTGTCTCTTTGTCTTTATTATAAACCCTGTGAATACAGACACAGTGCTGACCAAAGCCTTTTTCCTGTTTCTTTGCACATATTTAAGTTGAGTAGACATCTTATGCAATCCAAATGAACTTACACTTAAGGCAGGGCTCTCTCTGCAAACGAAGAAGGATGTATTTGAGCACGTATATATTAGTGTGACTCATTCATATTTATTGAATACTGGAGAAGTGTTAGCCTCTGTTTGCTTGTTTTCAAAGTTGTGTAGAGCCATTGGATCCGATTTCAAGTCTGACGAATGAGTGAAAAAATGAAAATTGCTAACTTCTTCAGGACCAGTCCTTACTTAGGGTTCTAGCCCAGGCTTGGTCTCCTTTTCCCTCTCTATTTTAATCAAGCATATGCATATGTGTTTACTATTCATTTATTTAATTGCATGACTGTTTTGCCTACATTTATGTACATGTACCATGTATGTGCAGTGCCCATGGAAGACAGAGTCGGATTCCTTGGAACTGGAGTTATGAGGTATGAGTTATCAGGTGGGCCTGGGAACTGAAATCAGGTCTTCTGGGAGAGCAGCCAGCGGCTTTAACCACCAGGCCATCTTTCTAGGTACTTATGAAAATATTTTCATACTGTCTGGTTATATACCTTTTCACTTGATCTATAAGACCTCATTATATGAAATTTTTATTCCAAGAAATACTAAGTTTAATCTACAGTAAACTGATAAAACTGGGAATAAACTAAAAAAAAACTCAAACAATAAAAAAGCAGAATATTATTTTATTCTAAACAATTTGCCTACTTAACATGTCCCTTGAATCTTACATGAAGATAGAAATCAGTTGAAACTGTTCCCAAGTGTGGGCGGACAAATGCCACTTTGAAAAAGTCATTTAGTTTCTTTCTTTCTTTCTTTCTTTCTTTCTTTCTTTCTTTCTTTCTTTCTTTCTTTTTTTTTTCTCCCCTGGTTTTTTCAAGACAGGGTTTCTCTGTATAGCCCTGGCTGTCCTGGAACTCAATTTGTAGAGCAGGCTGGCCTCGAACTCAGAAATTCACCTGCCTCTGCCTCCCAAGTGCTGGGATTAAAGGCGTGTGCCACCACACCCGGCTTTTAGTTTCTTTTCAAAGCATTTTTTAATGTGTATGGGCATTTTTTCCCTGTAGGTGTGTATATGCACCACGTTTATGCAGTGTCTGAAGAAGCAGGAGAGGGTGTTGGATCCCCTAGTACCCCTAGTATTGTAGCTACAGAAGGTTGGGAGCCACCATGTTGGTGCTAGAAATTGAACCTAGGTCCTCTGAAAGAGCAGCCAGTGCTCTTAACCCCTGCACCCATCTCCCAGTGACGGCAAATGCCACTTTATATGGAGTCCTAATAACTTTTAAAATATTTGTCCTTGAAGTGTATTATTTAGATGCATGTTACCCACTACTCTGAGAGCCTTCTCTTTCTATGCAGAACAAGAGAATACAAACTTCCCCAGACTGACCGCAAGGCGATCTCTGCCAGGCCTCCCTGAACTTCATTAGTCAGAGGAACTTTTTACTGAAGCATTTTTCTGAGGCAACTCTGACTTTTTAAAGATATTTAAAAATTAGATTTGGATGTTGAAATATACTTTATTATTGGTGCTTTATACCTGAAACTTCCATGCAGAGTTCAACTCAAATACCAGAGCCTTATTATACAGATGTAATTCTCCTTTCGACTGATATTTGAATAGAATCACCCTCATTGTGAATGTTGTTTTCTATGCAGACTCTCCAGCGACTTCAGCTGCTATGTGCATTATACGGTTTTGTGTTCCCTCACCAGCCCAGAAATCTTTTTGTGTTTATATTCCTATTTGATCAGTTTCTTTCCTAAAGTATCATGTTTAGCATAAAAGGTAATAAATATCTCAGATGAATTCCAAAGGCTTCTGAGAAGAGGGGACATGTCCTTCATATGCTCAAATGAAAACCTGTAGTTTGTTACAGAGCAGTTTAACGGCGGACAGTCAACAACCAGATCATTCAGACTCCTATGCAAGTTCTTCTCTTTTGTCACTATTTCAAGCATGGCTTGTGATGGTAGGGTCTTTATAACTGAGAAAACAACCAGCACACGGATGCAACAGTCTCCTCGAGCTGAAATTGGAGGTGGGGAACTGTAGCTTACCATCCCACTGCCTACAGGAACCAATCGTTTGCTCCTGTTAGCTGGGATGCCACACCGTGAGGGGCAACCTTAAGTGACTAGCCTCACCACAGGGAGCTCCTGAGAGTTGGAGACTTCAGGCTTCAGAGCTTGACCCCCTGTACAAGAGGCTGCAGAATGGGAGGGGGAAACTGGTTTCCAGAAGGGAACTGAGAACTCTAGTGTAACGTCCTTCTCTAACACGTGTTGAGACGTGGCCCCTTCCAAAGTGAAGATAGTCAAATGACACTGGTAAGGACTGAGCCAAAGTCACCAGGACAGTGTCGGACTTGGTGTCCTCTCCTGCAGGCTGCCACATCTGCACCAGTCCACACTAAGGTTGGCTTGGGCACGTTTGGCTTTTTGTACACTTGTTAGTGAGTTATAGATTAGTATTTAGAACTTGTAATATCAAAACAATGATTTGTATTGAGAGATTTAGTAGAAAATGCACTGTAACCAAAGCTCACCATGATATTTGGAAATAGTTCATATTGTGAATTATCATAATTTCCAAATACAATACATTATTATAGGCGATAGCACATGGCTAACATACTTTTATTGTGGTAGAAGGAAAAATTCTTGGTAGCTTTACAACCCCCTGCATCCCCCCTCCCCCCCCCCAATTGGGAGATACTTTTTAAAACAGTCATTTATTTATTGTGGGTTTGGGGTGAACATGCACTGGGGTGAGCATGCATGTGTCACACTGCTCTGTGTGCAGCTCAGGGAACGGTTAGCAGGAGCAGCCTCTCTCCTCCTACCATGTGGGTTCTGAGGATAGAATGGAGGTCATCTGGCTTGACGTCACGTTCTTTTGCCCACTGAGCTATCTTTCTCACCCATTGGAAGATTTCTTCAAAAGGGATTTGGGTCCAGGGAATTAAACCTTCGTTATCCCTTCACAGACAGCCTCATACACAGAGCTTTTAGCCTAGCTCCTTGCAACACAGGGAACGAGGAGCAAGTTTAGTTTTGTGTTAATTATTGGCTCCTGTCTCCTTAAATTCATGTAAAGGGCTGAAGCAGACTCTGCTAAAGAGTGAGGTGCAGATGAGAAGGAACTCCAGGCAAGCCCTCGTGCACCTGCTAAGTGCAGACGGATAGACTTGACTGAGCCAGGTTTGAGCTCCTGTCTTTGTGGAGAACGGAAGTGTGGGGGCGGGTATGGGCTGGGACGGAAGTTCAGAGGGTTGTCTTTCTGACTCTGTTCCCTCACCAGGCTTTTCACACTCATTAACACATTTCCAAAGGCACTCTGAAAATTATACAGTGTCAGTATGGAGAAAACTACGATGTGTATTGGACATTTCATAACGAAAGGGCACCACCAGCAGATTTTGAATATTCAAAAGAAGGAAGGTAGGACGGTAATTGTAGAAGACACTGGGCAAAGCGTAAGAAACTGACCTGCAGGGAGTGATTGCAAGACGGAGGGCAGGGGAGGTAGAAGAAAGAAATCAACCTATCAACAGTGGTCCATTAAATGGTAGGTCATATTCCAGAAAATAAAATAGTCAGATACGACGGCGTCTTAGTACATGGAAGACAGGGGTGAGACTAGATGTATTATCTACTCTAATTGTGGAGTGCTGGATAGTGAGTGTGACCCACTCTTACAGCAAATGCCCAGTTTCTAAGTCAGGGCCTTGAGATTCTGGTGTGGGTGCTGGCCGGGGACAAGGGCCTTTTTACTCTGTGTGGAGATGGTATTAATGCAACAAAATACTAAGAAGTAGATAATGCTGGAATGTGACTACAAACGAGACAAGTAGAACTGACTAGGGTCCAAGTGTCCACAAAGGGGAAAGGATCAAAGGCAGTTCTGAGGTTCCCTCTCTGAGAAAAGAGTAGGCAGAGGCATCCTGATTTTTAGCAGACAAAGGCTTGGAGGACTGATCTGAGAGTCCGGCAGGTGCAGGAGTTGTGTTTCATTAACTGTTCTACCATCAGCGTGGCACAGCCCTGGTGTGCACTTGCTATGTTATTTCTTTAACAAAAGCAGCACAGAAATGCATGAGGAGCGGAGGAAGGATGGGATCCAGCCCGGACAGACTGAGGTAGGTTTCTAGCCTTGAATCTTCCACAATGGACTTTCATTTTTTCTCAGGCTTTTGACTTCATTATGTCAATTCTATAGGTAGCTAGTAATTAGCCCCATCTTTTTTTGCCAGAATATAAACCCTTAGGGGAGGAGGGAGAGTCAAGGTCTACATCTGATTTATGACCATAGGCATATAAACATTAGGAACAAATGTCTAGAACGTAGTTGAAAGACTGAGTTTGAGGTTTCAAGAGGCCTCCGTTGTGTATCAGACTTAGCCGTGCTGTACTAATGGTTAATTTATTTGTTGTGCCTCATGCTTGCCCTTGCTAATTCACCAGTTGCCTTTGTACTTCACTGCCAACTCGTGATGATTATGCACAGTAGGCGGTGGGGTCTGCCAAGGACTGCTAGCTTGGAATCAGAATCAACAGCCTACATGTCCTGTTGAACAGTCTACCTGTCCTGTTGAAATCTCTAAGCAAATTGGCCTTGTGCCCTTTACTTAAAAAGGTGGTCTCTTCCTCCTGTAAAACAGTTATTTAGGAGATCTTGAAAGGTGACTAATTAAAACACAGCACAGCTGGGTGTGGTGGCTCACAACTCTAATACCAACACTTGCGGAGGCAGAGGCAGGTGGATCTCTGAGTTCAAGGCCAGCCTGGTCTTCAGAGCAAGTTTTGAGGGCTATACAGAGGAATCCTTTCTAGAAAAACCAAACCAAACCAAACCCAACCCAACCCAACTTAACCCAACCCAACCCAACCAAAATCCCAACAACAAAAACAAAACAAAACAAAAAACAAAACAAAACCACTGTAAAACATACAGCACAGCACACACTTGTTTGAGTTTTTGCTTTTTGATAAGCTTTGCTGGTAACCTGTCCTGACCCCTTGGGATCCTGGTTAGCAAGGTGAGTTTGAGAAAGGCCATGAATTCCCTCTGCCAGCCTAAAACATTAGCCCAAGGACAGAGTTGCCTGGAAACAGACAAGGGAAAGCTTAGTTTGTAAGTCTGGTGGGCTGATGAAGTCCATCCTAATGTGTTCAAACCCTGAAGGCAAAACCCCGCCTGCACATGGAGATCACGGATTCTCACAGAATGACACGACCTCAGTCTTAGACCATTTTGTTTCTTTTTTAACTTTTTTTACTTATTCACTTTACATACAGCTTATAGCTCCTCCCCTCCCAGTTACTCCCCCCCTACAATCCATGCCCCATCCCCCTTCTCCTCAGAGAGGGTCTCCTCCCATCCCCACCTCCCACTCCCCATATCAAGTCTCAGGGGAGTGTGTCCTGAAATGCTTCCTGTGGTTGGAAAGTCTGCTTCTAGAAGAGTGTTGGGCTGGAGACAGCTCAGTGCTTTCAGCGCAAGCTCCTCTTTAAGAGGACCTAGGCTCAGTTTCATCCAACACCCACACGGTGACTCACTAGTGCATCTAATTCAAGTTCTAGGAGATTTGTTGCCTTCTTCTGGCCACTGTAGGCTATTGCATGTACACGATGCATATAAACTCACATAGGCACTTATGTACATAAAAATCAAACAAAATTTAATGTTTATTTTTACTATTTTTGGTTGTAACATAACAGTGCTGCAAACTATGTTTTTTTTTTTTTTTTTTTTTTTTTTACCACTTTTTATATCTCCTTTTCTTTTGTACTAAAACTCAGAACTCCTGATGAGGTTATTTATGTGCTTCATTTTATCATACGACTAAAATTACAATACCAGTAACACCACTGTCACTCAACATACAGAGTGTCACAGTCTTTTATTTTCTTGGGTTTTTTTTTTCGGGGGGGATAGTTATTGGTGTTCTCAGAATATATACATATATTCCTTTGGGATCTACAGAAACCTGTTCTAAAGTTATTTTCTCTGTGTTGATCTCAGCAATATTATATCCATGTAGGTTCATTTATTCCATTTTTGTATTATATTTTAGAGTTGTACTTTTCATTCAAAGTTAATATTGTTTGACCACATAAATAATTTAAGTAGTTAAGAATTTAAAATTGTGTTAAAAGTTAACACTAACAGTATTTCCCCCAAGGAAAAACTTTCTGAGTAGCCCAGCTATGAGAGAAATAGAATAGTTTTCTATATGTTCAGGACATTTTGTTTTTATTTTTTGTGGTCTGTTTATGAATATTTTTGCTTGTTTATAGATTGAGTTTTTTCTTCTTTCTTCTTTCTATTTTTAAGAGATATTGTTAGACTTAATAGAGATTTTCTTCTATTTTTAATAGATATTTTTATCTCATGGAATTTAGGCAATTTTCCAATTCTAGTAGAAACTACATATGCATTTCCTTAATTTGACATTTAAAATTTAATGTTATATATTGAGGTCAAATATGGATTTGAATTTTTCTCTCTTTTTATCTGTATGTTACTAATGTAAGGACTTTATCCTTGTGAACTGGATATACTAAATAACTGTGTAGGGACCGTAGGATGGACCAGTAATTAAGAGCTTTGGCTGTTCTTGCAGAATGCCAAGGTTTTATCCCCAGTACCCACATGGCAGCTTCCAACCCACTGTAACCCCGGGTCTAGAGTATCTGGTGCCCTCTTCTGACCTTCTGAGGCAAAGGGCACATGTGTGGTGCACATGCATACATGCATACCTACATACATGCATACATGCATACCTACATACATGCATACATGCAGACAAAACACCCAAACGTATAAGATCTATAAGTAATTACGCATTGATTATTTCACATTTGTGGAGGTCAGGTTTACAGTTACTTATCTCTTTACAAATGTCCGTGTGGTTGACCCAACTCTACTTACTGAGATGCCAGTTTCATGGCACTAGACGGCCATTGTAAGGCAGCTAGCAAGGTCTAGTCTTGCCACATGAGTCTTTCCAGGCTATAGTCAGGGAGTGACATATGGTGGACTGAGGGTCTGAGAGATGTCATGACTCCAGATTTAAAGGAGGGTAGAGAGAGCCATGGCTCTGGGAAAGCTGGGAGGGATGGTGCTGGCCTGGACCTGATTTAGTCAAGGATGCCGTTCTTGGACTTCTGATCTATAACTGTAAAATAATAAATTTGTGTTAATTTAGGTCATTGGGCTTATGGAGATTTGTTATAGGAACAACTGAAAACTAAAACTGTCTATGTGTGTGTATGTATTTTCTGTGTCTCCATGTCCTGTCTTACACGTTAGTGCTTTTAACTGTCTATGTGTGTGTATGTATTTTCTGTGTCTCCATGTCCTGTCTTACACGTTAGTGCTTTTAACTGTCTATGTGTGTGTATGTATTTTCTGTGTCTCCATGTCCTGTCTTACACGTTAGTGCTTTTAACTGTCTATGTGTGTGTATGTATTTTCTGTGTCTCACCGTCCTGTCTTACACGTTAGTGCTTTTAAGAGAAGCTTCTTTGGTTTACTATAATACGTCTTCATTTTTTAAGCTTAGGAGAATGTTCAAATTAAAGTAAAATTTATTACGATAGTGATGAATTCCAGTGTAGGCTGTTACTGTAGACTCATAGGTCACGTGTGAGGAACAATTATTTAAGTTAATACATTAACAAAAACCCATGAAACTCATGTATGTGAGGAATCTTATTAGTGACAACTGTAGGAAGCTAAAATGAGGTGAATGAAAAACAGATTTAAAAAAAAAACTCAGAATTGATAAACTGAGTAAACTTAAAAAAGAAAAAAAAAATCCTCGGGCGTTTATTTTCCAGCTCCTATGCTGAAGATCGCCACCCAGTGGGCACACGGGAAATTCCAGCACAGGGTGCCCAGCTGTGACCTAATGAGGAAGCCTGTGGATGGGGACAGTGGGGAAGAATCTAGAAGGGCCCAGGGAAGGCGAAGGCAAGCCCACCAAAGAATGAGCTGTACTGGTCATTACCTGAAGTCAAAGGACAGTCCCACAAAGAAACGAAGAAAGACTCAGAGAAGAAGCATTACATTTTCAAAGGTGAAAGAAGATCAAAACACCCGCTATCTGTTGGGTTTAACAACAAACACAGAAGGCAAACCTCTTGATGAATAATAAGTGGCCAGAGATACAAAGAAAGTGAAGCAAGGGCCAGCTGAGGGGCCCCACACTGACCCGACACCTGCAGGGGCTCAGGGTTTCTGCCCCTGCTCGGAAGGTCATTGCAAGCTACTTTTCTCCCTGGTGACTCGGTAGATGTTGTTCTTAATTAATCGTTCTGATTTATGTTTAACTCGACTACAATTCTTCAAGGAGGGACCACTGATCCTGGTCACAAACTTGAACAACTCTGTCTTAGCACTTACTCCGTCTTTTCAGATAAGCCACTTTGGCGGGAGCCCCCGTGGTGTGTTGCTGATAGGCAGCAAACAGCAGGAAGAGTTTTGCTCTCTGGCTCTGCCGCCATTGTGATTAGTACCACACGTAAGGACGGGTTAGAGCAACCTCAAACTTAATGTGTAACAAACGATTCGGGATACGAACCGGTTTCTCCCTGAATTACCGTGAATCCTTTTTTTCTTTACTAGTTTACTGTCCTCCAGAGGTTTCGTAGTAATAGAGAGACTACTCACTGTGAAATTCGGAGTGATACGAAGACCCAGGAAACTACCACCGCCTCCCCACACGGGCTCACTTGGATGACAGTTTCTGAGGACTGTGCATAAAGAAAGCTGGAGAGCTGGCGTTTGTTCGTTCACAGCACAATTTCTGACAGGAGGGAAGGGGCTTTCTTTCAAGGCGACAATAAGCTCCAGTTAGTGGTAGCAAGCTTCAGTACACAGAGGGAAATTCAAACAAGCCCGAAGTGTCACTGTAACATTTATACGTTTGTATTTTCTTCTCTCTTTAGGAAATTATTTCGCTGTATACTTTTTAAATCTCATAGGGAGAAAAAATAATTAAGCATCGATGGATGTACTTCTCCATCTGGTTTTGAGAAAATAAATATTAAAATGCACATGGGAGAAAATACAACTGTGATAATTATGAGGAGATAAATAATTATCTCACAAACCAATTTATTAGATTATATAAACAAAATAAATTGATTCACTATTGATAGATCCAGATTTCTCTCCATTCTGGATTTAAGACTTGATCATTTTTGCAGGATTTGTTCTTTAGTCAGAAATGAGAAACGGGCTTCTTAGCTAACATCTATAAATCTTTTCTTTTAATTTTTATTTTATATTTAATATGTATCTATTGCACTTATACGTTGAGAGTAAATACATAATATGCAAAATGAATAACCTAGGTGGGAAAATGGAGACGTGAAAGACAGACTCCTACTTCCCCCAAGAAATACTCTGAGGTGGTAAAGTCTTAAAAGGAGACAGCTTGGTTGAGATGAAATTTGAAGTAAAACATTGTGTAAGAAACCAGCTGGGTGGTTTAAATGTGTGATGGTGGGCAGTGGAGGGAGGGCAGTAACCTACAGAGAAACATCCTAGAATATCTGCAGCTTCAAGAACATCAAGTAGGTTAGAGAAGTCCAGTTGGGGAAAAGGACCCTGTGTTGGAGCACACAACCGCTATGCTATGCGGAGTTGCTCACTCTGAGTTCTAGACTCACGCCCTACTGGGATTTGATTACGTGGCAGACTGTGGAGGAGACAGCATCCTGCAATTACATAGGATTATTTTGATTAATTAGGGTTATCCCCCCCCTCACTAGTTTCTTTTTATTCATGAGCTGTGTTTTTTTTGTTTTTTTTTTTTTTTTTTTTTTGGTTTAGAAGATTTGTAAGATAAGATCTTTACAGAGACTCATTAGTGCACACATCAGGCACAAAAGTGACACATTTGAAAGTTGGGTAACCTATTAGGAGATTCCTTAGAGTGGGGATTTTCTTGTAAATGTCAGAATGCGGAAGCAAACATAGACATTGCAACTATCTCAGATGTAGGAAAGGCAGCGATATAGAGAATAAAGGAGAATAATAAATCATGGGCAGTGGGTTATGAGTTACTTATTTCCAGATAGTGTTCTTGCTCTAGGAAGCCGATTTAAACAGGGAGTATTGATTATTAGTGATGATGTCAGTTGCTCCACCTCCATCTTGAATGCTTGCCTAGTGGGCCTATGAGGCAAAAGCTTGGCTCCATGGTGGTGTATTGAGAAGAGGTTTAGAGTTGAGGCTCGGTGAGAAAGTCCTTAAGTCATTATGTAGGACGGTGAATGCCCTCAGGGGTTAGTGGCTCTCTGATCTCTTCCTCTCTATCTTCTTTCTGCTTCAGAGCACTCTCCAACCCCCAAAAGAAAGCAGGTTTCTTCTGCCTGAATCTCTTGTGCTCCTTTGCCACACACCTAAAGCTAATGGGCCAATCTATCAAGGGCTACAACCTCTAGAACTCCAAGTGAAAAAGTAATCGTTTTTTTCTTTATAACTTAAAGCTGACTAACATAGGAGTCACTGAAGACTTTCATCTTTCCTCTAATAAAATGGAGTCAGACATTGTGCAGGTTTTGAGGGTCAACTTGACTGACAACAAGCTAACCCCAGAGAGGAAGGAACTTCGGTCGAGGAAATGCCTCCATGAGATCCAGCTGTGAGGCATTTTCTCAACTAGTGATCAATGAGGAAGCCTAATGAGGATAGTGGTCTGGGTTGGTGGTCCTGGGTTCTATGAGAAAGAAAGCTGATAAACCATGTTAAATAAGCCAGTTACCAGCACCCCTGCACAGCTCCGGCCTGCAGGCTCTAGCCCTGCTTTAGTTCCTGTCCTGACTTCCTACCAATGATGGGCCAAGGATCTGGAAGTGTAAGCCAAATAAAGCCTTTCCTCCCCAACTTCCTTTTTGGTCATGGTGTTTCCTTCCAGCAATAAAAACCCTAAGAAGACATCATGATAACTGTTTTAATGAGAATTTCGGCTTCTATGTTGTTTGTTATACACCAGGTACTGTGAAAGAGCCATGAGGAACAAGGGTTGGTATTGTTCTTATTTTACAAATGAGGGCACAGAGGTCAAGTTTTGTTCTCAACTCTAGGGTTTTGATCATTGTTTTTCCAGTTAATGTCCACATGGCTTAGAATGTTATAGTCAACTTTGACACTCTGAAGGAATCAAGCTTTCTTGTTTCTAAGTAAAATTTCTTTCAGCTCATGACAGCAGAATAGGAGGATAAGAGACTCCTCTCTTGGGGTGTGTGATGGTATGTTCAGTTGACAACTTGACTCTATCTGGAATGAACTACAATCCAGAAATGGAGGGCTCACCTGTGATCTGGATCTTGAGTCGGGGAGAAAACACACCTTTGATCTGGCTCTTGAGACTGGAAGACACCAAGATTTTGATCTAAATCTTAAGGTGGGATGATGCACACCTTTAATCCAGATCTTCAGGCACAGCTTTAATCTGGGCCAAATCTTCTGTTGGAGGCCCTACATAAGGGCAACGAAGAAGGAAGGGTTTGTTCTTCTTTGCCTGCTTGAATTCCCTTTGCCAGCACATCCTTTGGGGACCACTTCTTCAGGATCCCAGCTTATCCTGAAGACCAGCTGAGACACCCAGCCTTGTGATGCTGAGTGACTACTAGATTCTTGGACTTTCCATTCTCGGATGCCCATTGGTATATATATATATATATATATATATATATATATATATATATATATATGGATAGATAGATAGATAGATAGATAGATAGATAGATAGATAGATAGATGATAGATTCATTCCATAAATTCCGTGACTCTAGAGAACCCTGACTAATACAGGAGAATGTCCTAAAGCAATTGCTTCATGCTCAGTACTCACAACAGAAGGCTGCAGGTAAGAAGTCAACTTACACACACATTCCCTCCCCCCTACCCGCCTTGCGTGTGCAGGATGAATGTTCTCATCAGTTCTTATAGCACAGATAGCAGAAGTAGCTGTCGATCTCTCACACCAGAGGAAGAGTCATGCCCAGAGTTGTGAGCAACTGTTCCTGTAGCTTAGAAACAGAACACTGTAGAACGAGTTTGAGTGCCACAGCTCTGCACTACCTTGTTTGGGCTTCTGGGCAGGACAAAGCTTTTGCTTAATCCTTAAGTGAGGCGACAGACTGGTAGCCATGATTGATCAAAAGTTGGCTGCTTGACTAGTGGAAACCTAGCCAACTAAATTGGGTTTTGGTTACAAACACATGAAGTTGTGTTGAAGTTGACCAGCCGGGACTGAAAATACAGATGCCTTCCCAGGCTAATGTTAATCTCACACTATTGAGAAAGATGCATTTCCTATTTGGGCTTCGCTATTTGCATCTGAGGCCATAGTAGGACACATTATCTTTGGATTTACTGATATTTTTGATTCCATTTTTGGATCCTGGTCTAGTGGAGAATGGCATCGGTGTCCTTGTCTGAACTCGGCTTGCTCAATCAGTTGTCACTGCCATTACATTCTGGGCCCTGATGGGTCATAGGTAATTCTGGATTGCTCCCTGCCTTTTATGGTTAAGAGAAACTAAGAGAACTCTTGTAAGCTTTAGTGAAATGCAGTCTGACTGGTACACTGAAGAAAGACATGGTGTCCATCCCAGGAACCTTTGGGAATCATTGGATACTTGCGAAAAGAGTCACCCTGTCAGGGTAGAAGGAATAGAGACAGCGTCAATGGGAGACTGAAAACTACAAACTTGGAATACCTATTTACAATACATATCCAATGATTCCAGAAGATTCCTCTGATGAGGTCTGATCCCCAGGAGCTAGAGTTACAGATGCCCACCTGTAACAGCCATGGAGCTGTCCATCCCATGTTTAGGGAACCGAACTTGTGTCTTCCAGAAGAGCAGCAAGTGCTCTTACCTGTTGAGCTGCTGCCTTCCCCTAGTCCCTTCATCTGCTATATATAAACTGGTGATCTCAGCACTTCAAATGACACCTAGCAGGTAGCTGTTGAATTACAAGGGGATGGCTATAGGTGTGACGAAGGTGACTTTCTCTCTAGGGTGACGTCATGACAGCCGCTGAGGTGCCTCCCACATTACTTCTCTCCATATCCCCGTCACTGTCACCCATAAACTGGAAACTGAGGTTAGGAAATGATTTTCCTCTTTGCTTGGCATCCCACCCCAGTTCTCTCTCCTCGTCCATTGCCCCCTGTATTTCTTTCTCCCACCAGATGGCGCTATGTCTTCAGTATTCGGAGCTGCAGGTTTATTGAAATTAGGCTTCTTTGTTCTCCCTGCTACTCGAACCTTAACGAATGGGTTTACAGACCTATTCCAGGCTAACATCATGAATATCATTTTTTTTTGAAGTGGCAGGCAGCCTAGCTATATGAAAATTCGTGAAATATTTATAAAAGCCAACCCAAAAGGCAATAAAACCAAAGCTGAGATTTGATGTCAGTGACAATCAATGTTAAGATGTTACCACTGGGCCCTTACTGCAAAAACTAAAAGAGATAAAGGAATGATAAACCAGGCTGGATGTGGCATGCATATGCATATACATATACACATACATATATACACACATACATACATACACATATACACACATATGTATAACATGCTATATCGTTTACATGGTCTCATCTATCAGGAAAACTTGCAGAATTCAGGTTTGATGAAGAGCTTTCTGTGTTGCACTCTGGCCACTGGGACATTCGAGGTAGCCCGAAGTCCATGGAAGGATAAGTCTGATTATTTCCCTCCTATAAGGACAGGGTCATGGGCCTGAGGGTTTATCTCCAAGTTTGTGCAGGCAGAGGTCAGCGCGATCCCCCCTCAGCCGACATGGAACTGAAAGCAGCCTGACTGACACACTACACTTTCTAAGTCTACTCATTATCCTCCAAAGTAGCTGTGAAGGCTCCGAGTCTCACAGCATAGCCCTCAATCAGCAGCCTGGGAAGCTCTGAGAAGATTTATAAAGATCTAACCTAGAGGCGTCTTATTCAGTCATAAAACAATGTCTATTGGGACTTCTAAAGTGTATGTAATTTTACTATTATTCCCAGGAATTCAGCCCCTTAGATGGACAGGCTGAATGCTTCACAGATCTGATGGCTTCCCTTCGTGCACTCTCTCTTCTCATGAGTACATTAAACAATATTAATATATTTTTAGTAAATGACTTTCTTGGAGAACTACTTCAGAGTTTGCTTTTTTCTACTAATCAGACTTCCAGATAAACACATTACAAAACAACCTATGAATCAAATTCTTGATGGTAGATATTTCCTTTTAACTTTATGTTTGAACTCATCTCATATGTCACCCTTTGCAGAACTGCTAAATTCTTATATTATCTTAAGGAGGAGAAACATCAGTAAATTAAAAACACATTTTTGTGAGTGGATTAATATGAGCTGTCATCCATGTGAAAAGCAGTGCCTAGCTATTGTATAAAAATAAACATTTCCAATTTCTCCCTCTCAGAGTAATGCTAATGGCATCATGCAGGTGGGCAGCTCTCTCTCTCTCTCTCTCTCTCTCTCTCTCTCTCTCTCTCTCTCTCTCTCAGCACTAATTGTCTAACACACAAATAACCCCTGATTCTTCTACGTGATCACTTGATTTTAGAGCAAAGACTCCTATTAGGGACAATTAGCAGACACAGACTTAAGGGAAGTGAAAACAGATATAAAGAAAGCACGCGGCAGAGATGGAGTACAGGGGGAGAGATAAGAACTTGTGATCACTGAGACCAACAGGAGTTACAGAGAGCACCTGCGTGTCTTGGCTTTGACCACAGGCTCTTCACTGATGACCAGAGTGGATGGTTCAAATACTGTTTTCCTGACCAGCTGCCTACTATTCTGAGAAAAGCATGCTTATTTGGATCCCAGAACACACTGGTGGAATATGTCTTCTAAGGAAAAATCCTAGAAGAATTATGAGTAACATGTTAAATGAAGGAACACATGGATCTATTTGTTCTTTTGGGTGTTCTTGTACACCAGAGATGGAAGGAAGATAAGATCCTCTGAACTTTGGGGTCTTTGAGTCTTGAAGAGACAGCACTAATAGATTGTCCAGCTGTGCCTTGCATGCCTCTACGACTGTAGCACACAGACAGCGCTTATGCAGAACACATTAATCCAATTCAGTCCCCAGAGCTCGGACTTGGTTTCTCTCTCTGCCTTTGTCTAATCTAAATATCTGAGTTGTTTCATGATTTGAGCCTGTGTTATATATATATCCAGACACTGATATACATACACATTTATCTATGTTTAACTTCAATGTTCATACCTGCTACAGTTCTTTGTATAAACATGCAACTGTCTGTATATATATGAAAATACAAAATATTAATTATTGTTATGTTCTTTAATGATGTTATAATGATCTTGATTTAATATTTCATATTTACTGTTTCTCAATAACACATTTTATTTCGAGTCAGAAAAAATGATATCACTATAAAATCTTAAGTATCAAATAATTTGAAACTTTGTATGTTCCTTAAGAAAGATTAATACCAGTATTTTTCTGAAGTGTTAACCAGTTTGGTAGAATCAATTTTTTTTTTGTGGCAATCTGTTTTCTCTATATAAAAATTATCATATGTTAACTTATCAATCAGTACCTGGTAAGTTGGTAAGATTATCAAGTAGAGCATCACAGAAGACCGAATAAAGGGACACCACATGTCAAAGGGGGGGGCACACATTTGTCTTTCTTTCATTTTCTTCTGAATTACAATATGGAATACAGAGGCTGTTCCAACAATCACAATAACACTAAACCCAAATTCAGCCTAGGGCTACTCTCAGGAAGGACCTAAATACCGAGAGCACTAGATGGATAATTTTACGNGCCCCGCCCCTCCCCCAGCCCTCTAGTTTCCAGGCCACCCTATGTTTCCCACGGTCCACAGAGGAAACACCCATACTTGTCATAAAACACCAACTTTTGACGGCACGGTGGAGCTGCCTTGTTGGCCCCAATCTGACCACCACCAGATTTATTCCCCAGACTATAGACACGTGGGGATTCTACCAACAGCCCTGCTCGTTGGGCTGTCTCTTTGTTACAAGTTTTAGATTGCATCCTGTCTGGGTTACTTTATCTAATCATTGAAACGCTTTAATGGATTTTAATAATTAGTAGAGTATAGTCCCCCAGGTTTATTTGGACTGTGTTAGCCTAGATTTTCATTTCCATTAGCATCATTTCTTTGTACTTTAAAAAAAGAAAAAAAAAGCTTTTTCTGTGTTTTCATTATAACTAAATGGCATTAGAAAAGTCAGGATGCTTTTGTTTTCTAGTTTAATGTTGGAGTGCGTTGTCTCGTGTGCTTATTTGTACATGCGACAGCCAATAGGTTTTCTATAGTTTTTTTTAGATTCTGCACATTTCTTCATAAATGTATTATCATGTATGATATCTACTATTTTATGAGCAATCTAGGTTCACATAGACTTTTCAGAGTGACTATTAATGGCACACAGGAGACCAGCAAGTTTGTACGAATTTGCTCATTGGACATTTTGCCTGAGTTCACTTAAAGTTTGCATGATGTTTTCATTGATTTTCTTGAACTCCTTTGGAATACAACAAACATGTACAGACTACTGTAATTTGTAACATACTTTTAAAGACTGTAATTGCTTCATTTTCCCTTCAAACCCTCATATGCACACACCCTCACTGTTCTCTTGGAATATATGGCTTCTTCTTTAACTATTGTTACATGTGGGTATATGTGTATGTATATGTATGTATGTATTTATGTTTGAGTATGTTTGTGGATATGTGCATATATGTGTGTATGTATGTTTATGTATGAGTGTATTTGTGTAAGTGTGTATGTATGTATGGGTGTGTATATGTAGATGTGTGTGTGTATGTGTGTGTGTGTGTGTGTGCCAACAAACAAAGCTTGAGCATCCAGTCCAAGCCAGCCATGGTGATTCTCAGCACTGGAATACAGTGGTGAGTGACAGAGTGACCATTTTCACTTGCAGAGAGAATTCAGCCTCTTGGGATCCTACTTGGAAATTGTCCCTTCAATTAATTAAAAAAAATATAGCTTATCTTGTACTAGATGAATTCATAAGATACTAAATATATAGTGTAAATTAAGTGTTGCAACAAAGTTACATGTATAAAAATTGATACATGTATAAAAATATTAGCTATGTTAATGTAAAAGAGATCTCTCCTGGGACCCATCATTCAAGCACAAAAATTCTTCACTCCACCCTTGAAGACTGGTCCTTGGGATGATGCACACATTTAAATATCTCTAGGCCTATTTAGAACACTTTTGTTACTTACTGAAAATTCTAATGGCAAGAAAGCAGTATTTTTTAAATTATGTATTCTTTTTTTTTTTTTTTTTTTGGTTTTTCGAGACAGGGTTTCTCTGTACAGCCCTGGCTGTCCTGGAACTCACTTTGTAGACCAGGCTGGCCTTGAACTCAGAAATCCGCCTGCCTCTGCCTCCCGAGTGCTGGGATTAAAGGCGTGCACCACCACGCCCGGCTAAATTATGTATTCTTATTAAATTAGTGGACATACATGGTAATTTCAGATTACCATAAATTTTGTAGAATCTTGACACAATTCAATTCTTTGTTTCTGTAGAAAAATGTAAGTGTGGACCTGTTTTAAAAACTTGTATTTATTTTCATTGCTGATCTGAAGAATAGTATAAAATCCTCTCAAAATAAAAGCAATTTCATCACCTTTTATAAATAGTAACTTCACAGTATTCAAATGCAATCCCTACAGGACAGTCCATTTTTAAGCACTGCTATAAACGTCATTTTGTCACAGATAATTTTTTTTGGATAATAGACCTGTTCTTTCATTCCCATTTCTATTTGGATGGATGGCTTTAACACGTGTGTTCCTCTACTGTCACCACATCTAAGCAGTGCCATGTCAGCCCCTGTGGATGCTGCTCCATCACCTGGGTTGTTCCTGAAATGTTTCTTGTTCCATATTTCAGTTGTGCCTGGCTAAATGGTGATGTGGGCATCAGCTTCAGGTCTTCTGATTACAGCGTAGCTTTGTTGTCCGTAAGCCAGTGGAGGAGCCCGAGGCTTCTTTTGGGGTCTGTGTTGCTGCATCCAATGATGGCAATTACTAATTCTTTAGATGCTCTTCCAGTTTGGTGTCTGTTGCTGTAATAAAACATTCTGATCAAAAGCAGCGTGTGAGAAGGAAAGGGATAGCGTTTACAGACCATCACTGAGGGAAGCCAGGGCAGGAACGGAAGCAGAGGCCATGGACAAAGCTGTTTGCTAGTTTGCTCTCCTCAGCTTGCTCATTCTGCTAGGATCACCTGCCCAGGAGTGGCACTGCTCCCAGTAGGTGCCCCCCCCCCATCAGTCATCAATCAAGAAAATGCCCCACAGACATACTCACAGGCCAATGGGGTTGATTCCTCAATGAAGGGTCCCTCTTCTCACGTGACTCTAGTTTGTGTCAAGTTGACAAAAACTAACTTGCATAGTTTTTTTTTTTAATATAAAAATAATGTTTGATTTTCTTTGCAGTGACCTATGTATAAGACAATGTAAGATATTATGGGTTAGTCATATCAACTCAGCAGGGATAAAAAAACAAGCAAGGACCAACTCCCAAGCAGGCCAGAAGTAGGGACCTCAACAGAGTCATGCATGAACATGAGTGAGGCCTCATGGGACAACTACTGGCCAAAGACAAAAACTGCACGGGATTTTCAAGTGACAGTAATTTGTGAGAGTGTTTTCAAGTCCGTTGTCGCTTGCTGGTATTCTGTTCTGTAGCTTTTAAATTGTATTCACTTTTAATATTGTGAAATGGGACCTTATTGTGTAGTCCTGACTGGCCTGCAACTCACTGTGTAGACTAGGCTGAACTTGAACTCACAGTGACCAGTTTCCTGCCTCTGCCTCCCATGTACTGGGACTATAGTCATGGGACACTATACCTGGCTTGCTCTAAAAGGTTTAATATAAAGATGGAAATCCACTCCTCTCCCAGGGAGCGATTTGGGATTGTTGGGAACGGAGTCCATCAAGAAACAACTGTAATCCAGTTCTCAACATGCTAAAGGGTACAGTGTTCCAAAAGGCAGAGGAGTGTGTGAATAAGGCCCACTGAGCAGTACTCTGATGGGTAGCAGTCATCAGCTATTTTTGCTAATTGCAAGGTTATCATCATGGGATTGTCTTCAAGTCAAAGAGACACAGGTGTAAGAAATCTGACCAGCATCTCCAAACTAGAGTTTAACAGAGGAGTTAGCATTAGGGGCACCAGGGACTGTAACTGATCACAGCAGCAAAGAGGCTAGAGTCTAAGCAGAGTGGGGATGGGGGATTAAGCTTGAAGAGTGGGATGGCTCAGGTCCTCCTTAGAACTCAGGGTCTTGTCAGTCATGCACATTGTCTCTCCTTAAGACAGAGGAGTCATTGTTCCTCCATGTGTCTCTGACCTGGAGGGCAGCTTCCCGTCATTCCAGTCAGTGTTAAGGATGTGCCTGCTCTTTCCTTATGACATGAGAGAGGCTGGCACAGGAACCTGAGGGTGATGGGACCTGGGTGGCAAAGTTTCAGTTTCTTTCTTTTATTTTTAAGTACTTTTAATGCTCTTTGATTATTTCATTTGCAGTGCATTGATGTTTGCCTGTGTATATGTCTGTGTGAAGGTCTCTGATCCCCTGGAGCCGGAGTTAAAGACTGTTGTCAGGGGCCATGTGCTGGAAATAGAACTTCAGTCCTCTGGAAGAGCTGCCAGTGTTCTTAATCACTGAGAAATTGCTTTAGCCACCCCTAAACTTCTTTCTTTATTTCTTTATTAAACTTTTTAGAAGAGTTATTTATTTATTTATTTATTTATTTATTTATTTATTTATTTATTATATGTGTGTACACTGTAGCTGTCTTCAGACACTCCAGAAGAGGGCATCAGATTTTTGTTACAGATGGTTGTGAGCTACCATGTGGTTGCTGGGATTTGAACTCAGGACCTTCGGAAGAGCAGTCGGTGCTCTTAACCACTGAGCCATCTCACCAGCCCCTTATTTTTATTTATTTAATTTTTTTTTAGGCAGGGTCTTACGATGTAGCTCTAGTCAGTCTGGGATGTGCTCTGTAGACAAAGGTGGCCTCAAAGTTACAGTGATCTCCTGTCTATGCCTCTTGGGTGCTGAGATTAAAAGACTGCATCACCATACCCAGGTAGGTTACTTCCTAAGGAATTAAATATGTAAGTGTAAATAAAAATAATGGTAAAAAGCTACATCTCACAGACATAATTATAAATAATACATAAATGCAATATTTAAAAATACTTTTACTTAAAGTCATAATATGTAGCCAAGGCTGACTTAGAACTCACTTGTATCCTAGGATGGCTTGAAATTGTAGCAATCCTCCTGTGTCAGCCTCTAGTGTGCTGGGATTACAGATAGGAGACAGCATACTTGGTTTGCAAAAACTGATATTTAAAAAGAAATGTTATTTTTCTTTTTCTTTTATTAGAACTTGTGCATTTAAACTGAAAGCATGTAGGATGAAGGGCCTTTAGGAGTTGATAATAGAGCTATGACATCTTCTGAGCTTGACACGGGTAGGACATCATTGAGCCTTGGGTAAGTGCTCAGGAATAATTAACTGGCTAAGTGCACAGCAAGCTTGGCACAGATGGCAGATGAGATGAGGTGCTTCTGTAATCCTGTACACTGTGGGTTGTTTAATAGCATCCCTGACCACTACCGACTAGGTCCCAATAGCATCCCCGCCTACTGCCACACCTTAGCCGTACAAAGACACACAGTTCCAGGGATTGAGAAAACTCAGCCTTTTCCTGAGGACCACTGTTTTTTTCTTTAGAGTTTGAACAGTTTTCTATCATTACATTCGCTCCACCTATGTTCTTCTTAATTTTTTTTCTCAACTCCTTTCCTAAATGTTGAGTTGATGTTTTTGAGATGAAAGGTAAATAAAGATGACATCCACATTGACCCCGTGACGTTTATTTTGAGAACAGCAGCAATACCACCACACTGGAGACACTTAGTCTCCCACCCTTCACTGCTCCTGGCAAAATTAAAACAGCCTGTTTTGAAAATTCAGACCTCTTGAGATAAAGGATTACTTTTCTAGGGGAATTATCAAGAAAGCGTTCCCTCCCCCACATAAATAAACACAGCAATCAAGAAGGTACACGGGGGGATGTGGCACTCATCGCAGGGAACAAGAGTGTTAAGCCTGCAGATTGTGGAAAGTGTCACGTGAGACCCAGGAGAAGCTCCAGTTGACATCCTAGTAGCTCGTCTCTTTTTCCATGCTGTTCTGTGTGAGGACAGGCAAGCGACTTACATTATGTCATCTGCTATGACATCTCCTTTCTATTTTTCCTCATTGTTAGCATTTTGTCTAGGCTCCGCCTCATAGTTACCTGGCAACAATTATCCAGGTGTGCCTGTCTCACTACAAAAGGGGCTGCTTGCCCCTCTGCTCTCTTGCTCTCTTGCCTCTTGCTCTCCCTCTATCCTCTCAACCCTTCCCCCCTCCATTTCCCTCCCCACTCTATCTCCAGATGCTCATGGACTGCCTCTACAGTCTATTCTCTCTCTCTCTCTCTCTCTCTCTCTCTCTCTCTCTCTCTCTCTCTCCCAACCCCCGTTTCTCTGTCTCTACTACCCTCTCAACTCCCCTCCCCATGCCCAAACTCTATCCTATACTGTACTGTTGTGTGGCTGGTCACTCAGGGGGGAGGGATGCCTCAGCACGGGCCCTTGGAGGCACCCCCTTCCCCCACACCTTACCT
>LR750636.1:227466-252466 GCA_902729485.2 Mus minutoides
TCTCAACTCCCCTCCCCATGCCCAAACTCTATCCTATACTGTACTGTTGTGTGGCTGGTCACTCAGGGGGGAGGGATGCCTCAGCACGGGCCCTTGGAGGCACCCCCTTCCCCCACACCTTACCTCACATCCACCAGACACATTCCCTCTCTCTTTATTATTATAAAACACAGCACGCACAAAGCTGGTTTTTGTTATTTTAAAATAACGTCCCATGAAGCAGAAGCTCACTGTTCAGCCCTAACTGTGCCTGTTACTCAGTAAATATTTGGCAGCAGAAAAAAACTGGATGGTGACTGGTATCATGGTGTTACCAGGTCCCCAGAGCCACCCCCTCTCTCTCCTGTACTCCTGCCCCCACCCAATGTGTGCATTTGTGCTGTGTGCATGTGGAGGCCAAATAACAGCCCCACGGACCGTCACCAGGAACATCGTCCATCTACCTTGAACTCACTAAGTAGATTAGGCTGGCCACTGAACCCAAGGGAATCCCATTTCTATATCCCCTGCGCTAGGATCACAAGCATGCACTCCTCCTATACCTAGAGTCTTTTCACCTGGAGCTACAGCTGATCCTTGTGAGGAGGGAAAGGCACGTTCCTGACCAAAAGTGAGAACCTTCGGAGAGGTCAGAGGTCTTGAAGGTCAAGGAGGTGAGCGCTTTAACAGAACTTCTTTTTTTTTTTTTTTTTCCAATTTTTTATTAGATATTTTCTTAATTCACATTTCAATTGCTATCCTGAAAGTTCCCTCCCCCCTCCCACCGCCCTGCTCCCCTGCCCATTTCTTGGCCCTGGTGTTCCCCTGTATTGGGGCATATAAAGATTGCAATACCAAGGGGCCTCTCCTCCCAATGATGGCCGACTAGGCCATCTTCTGCTCCATATGGAGCTAGAGACATGAGTTCTGGGGGTTCTGGTTAGTTCATATTGTTGATCCTCTTCTAGGGTTGCAGGCCATCTTCTGCTCCATATGGAGCTAGAGACATGAGTTCTGGGGGTTCTGGTTAGTTCATATTGTTGATCCTCTTCTAGGGTTGCAGACCCCTTCAGCTCCTGGGGTTCTATCTCTAGCTTCTCCATTGTGTGGCCCTGTGTTCCATCTTATAGATGACTGTGAGCATCCACTTCTGTATGAGACAGCTATATCAGGGTCCCTTCAGTAAACTCTTGCTGTCCTATGCAATAGTGTCTGAGTTTAGTGACTGATTATGGGATCGATCCCCCAGTGGGGTAGTCTCTGTATGGTTCATCCTTTCGTCTTGGCTCTATACTTTGTCTCTGTAACTCCTTTCATGGGTATTTTGATTCCTATATTAACAAAACTTCTTACCCAGAGAGAGCCTTGGCTGTGTCAAATGCTCTTACCAGCTGTGTAAAGTGTCACCTCATCGTAGGCTCCAGGAATGGGACCCACTGACCAGGAACCTGAGTCCAAATAGCCCTTTTCTCCTTATTCCTTAATCACCTGAGGGATTTTGTTATAGCGGTCCAAAGTTCACTAACATCCCCATATTTCCAAATATTGGTCCAATAGCACAGTGCTTAGCATCTAAGGTCAAATACAAGAGAGCTCAGGCTGGGATTCCAGCATACGTCTTTGAAATTTCACATTTTAATATCTTTGATTCCGGTTAAACTGGCAGACTCTATTGCAAATTCAATTTGTATACGTTAACTTAGAGCAATGTGGGTGGCTTTTCACAGACTGTCAGTTCGCCATAACAGAACTCTCAGAGCATCCGCATGGCAGAATTAGAATTCAGAAACAATCGGTTCAGATCTTTGCCGTGAAATCAATCGTCCCTCTGTAGATTTCTGGGGGAGCTTCTTGAAGCTTGCTTTGACTTGGTGTGGCTTCACTGAAGTTTGGGATGGGGCTGTGAGCAATGTGGCCTGGCATACTGACCCTTCCCCACATCCTTCCCCCTAAAGTCTTCCCAAAATAACTAGAATTTGCACATTCCATTTAAGGAAACACCCTTGAGCCAGGAAGTTTTTTTGCAAGCCCACTGAACATAGGCTTCTGATATAAACTGTATGTTACATCTGATTCTGTTCCCTGTGCGTACAGTTTCATGGCTTTTTGGAACAAAATGTTTTTAATCTCGATGTTTGGGAGTTTCTCTGCCACAAGTAGAAGGAAAACAGATGCTTACAGTTAACATGTAATAAAATCACTTTTATCATATCGTACATTCTATTCTTTGATGAAGGAAGAACACTGCAGACAAGTTCCCAACAAGCCTGAGAGAGTGAATTAAAATGTGTTCAAAAAACACTTTATCAAGACAGTCAGAAAGTGTTGTATGATATGGAGAGGCCCACAAACTTGCAAGAAGAATATTTGGATGTGGAATACAGCGAAACAATAAAAATCTGGGTCAAGTTATTTACGGAAAACATCACTAAGCTAGGTACGGTTTGCAAGAGATAAGAGTAATTTAGTGCACGGCTGCTCACATGTTCACACAAGGATTTAAGGCCACTTCTGAGTGCCATGGACAAGTTTTTTTTTCTAAATATATATTTCATTTATTTTGTGTAATATGACACTAAACATGAGTACCTTTCTGATTTCCTCAGTAACCCTGTGATAGGCGTAAGATAATTCATTCACGTGGTGGCTTCAATCTGACTGCCATTGAGTTAGGTTCAGTTAACAAAACTATTTGTGTTTCGGTTTGTTTCTTGACTTAGTGGCTCTTGAACATGAATCAGTAAACAAGAGCAGAAACCACATATACATACACAAACACAGGGAAACAAACCTAGAGATGAATGTAGGGACTGGCTCGGTGGCTCGGTGGGTAAAGGCACGCCCCAGCAAGTCTGGTGAGTGAGCGGGGTTTCATCCGCAGAACCCACATAGTTGAAGGAGAGATGCAACTCCAAGAAAGTATCCTCTGACTCTCACTGCTCCAACACACACTCAATAAATAAATGTGGGGCTGGTGAGATGGCTCAGTGGGTAAGAGCACTGACTGCTCCTTCGAAGGTCCTGAGTTCAAATCCCATCAACCACATGGTGGCTCACAACCACCCATAATGAAATCTGACACCCTCTTCTGGCACGTCTGAAGACAGCTACAGTGTACTTATGTACAATAGTAAATAAATATTTTAAAATAAATAAATAAATAAATTAATTAAAAGCAAAATACTGAAAAAGTGAATTTTGGCTTCATAGTTACTCTAACTTTCTAAAACACTCAAAGCCTTTCCTTCCTTCCTTCCTTCCTTCCTTCCTTCCTTCCTCTTTCTTTCTCTCTTTCTCTCTCTCTTTCTTTCTTTCTTTCTTTCTTTCTTTCTTTCTTTCTTTCTTTCTTTCTTCCTTCCTTCCTTCCTTCCTTCCTCTTTCTTTCTCTCTCTCTCTCTCTCTCTCTCTCTCTCTCTCTCTCTCTCTTTCTTTCTCTTTTCTTTTTTTGTAACAGCCCCTACCAAAGCACAGGGGTAATTGAGAGGAAATACATAATATAAAAGATGAGGGAGAACAGCACAGGAGATGCTAGATCCGCACTACCTGTCCAGTCAGCCTTCCTCCTTTTCCTTCTGACATGGACACTGTATACTTCCTTCTCATCCCTTTCAGGAAGACAGGGCAGGTCTTTCGGATGGTGCTGTGAAGGGTACTACTTCAGTCCCTTCACAGAATCACCTCCGTTTGGATGTCCTTCTGTCTGATAGCAATTTCATTTACGGTGTGCATCTTGACAGCTTTACAGCTGTTTTTCTCAGTGCATGATATAATCCAAAATATTGTGTCAATCTTTCTGCTAACAGCAGATATTCATTTTGCCAGTGGAAAGGGTATTCCATGGACTGCTCAGTGTCAGCTGAGAGCAGTGTCTGTGCTCCTTAAAAGCTGGTGACCCAAGGAGCAGAAGGAGTCTACAACCCTCTAGGTGGAAGAATAACATGAACTAACTAGTTCCCCCTGCGCTCATGTCTCTAGCTGCATATATGGAAGGAGATGGCCTAGTTGGCCATCATTGGGAGGAGAGGCCCCTTGGTCATACAGACTCTATATGCCCCAGAACCAGGGAACGCCAGGGCCATTACGTGGGAAGGGGTGGGTAGGGGAGCAGGGCGGGGATGCGGAAGGGTAAGGGAAAATTTCTGGATAACATGTGAAATGTAAATGAAGAAAATATCTAATAAAGAGAAAAAAAAAAGAAATGTAAATGAAGAAAATATCTTTAAAAAAAAAAAAAAAAAGCTGGTGACCCATAAAGAGGTGAAGTGAACGCTGTCACTCTGATTCTCCCGGCAGGGGAGAGGGGAACAAATGGAAAGCAAGTGCTTCTTTCTAGATCCCTATGCTCAGCTCAGAAGGTGTGGGTCACAGACTGAAATAGCAAATGCAAGGCTAAAAGTTCTGAAAGATAGCCTTTTCGTTTTGATTGGGTTTTTAAAAAAGAATTACTTTTATTTCATGTGTCTGTGAGTGTTTTTCTTGCATGTATGTCTATGAGCCACATATACACAGTGTCCATGGGTACCAGAAGAGAAGTCACATCCTCTGGAGCTGGAGTTGCTGGTGGTTGTGAAAGATCCTGAGAAAATGTAACAGGCCTCAAAGACCCCGAAACTAGAATAGCTAAACATAATAGCCTGAACATTTCTTGAATCTGTGTGCTTGTCCCTACTGTTCTTTGAATGCATGTATTTGCCAACTGATATAGCTCACTGCCAAGAGTTTGAGGTTTGGTTGATGGATTGAGATGCAGCTCACTGCCAAGTGTTTGTGGTAGAATTTCACTTTGCACCTGTGTATCTGAGCGTGACAAACCTCNTTAACATTGAATTTTATCCCAGTTGGTTCCTGCCGGTCCTTTCTCTGTCTGCATTCCTTTGTTTTAAGAATCTAGTAACCTTTAGTAACCTCATTGTATCCTGCCAGCATGTCACCTAACTTTCCTATGTATAAAAGTCTGATGCTCAATTTGACACATTGCACTCAGATATTACACACTCCCTTGTGTGTCGTGTCTGAGATGGATATCAGAGTATGTGGACAAGGAGGTACAGCAAGAGAGGCAGGACAGCCTTCAGGGACACAGAAAAAGATATTGATGGTGACCACAGTGCATGAAGCTTCAAGTGCAAGGGCCCATTTGGAAGAGGATGGTGTCGAATCTTTGCCCACTTCCTCAAGAGAACTCGACCCACGCAGGCAGGGGACCCAGAGGGCCTGTGGCACTCCATGTTAGGGCTGGGAACTGAACCCAGGTCCCCTGTAAGGGCAGCCAGTCCTCTTAACTGGTGAGGTATCTCTCTAGGTCCATGAATTTAAAAAAAAAGTAAAAATAAAATCTTTAATAAGCATGATGCTACAGTTTGTGAAAATCAAAACTTCCTGATCTATGAAGCAGAATTTTAACAGAACAACCATAAAATAAAATAAAATAAACAAATAACAATAAAACATGATTGGATAAAGGATTGTTAACCAAAATTAACAAAGAAGGCCTAAAATTCAGCAATAGAAAATTAACAGTCCAATTTCAGTCAAAAACAGGAAAAAAAATTATAACTCAGGAAGAGGACATGCAGAATGCACACAAACTTATAAAAGATGCCCAGTGTAGTATGGTATTACAAATGAGAGCTAGGTACCAGGATACAAACTGACCAAGTTGAGAAGGGAACACAGCTACAACTCTTGCTTACTTACTAACTGCGTATGATGGTTGTTTGGTAGTGTCTTATAAAATTAAGCACATACTTATCAAACCAGCCAGTGAGCATGTTCCTAAGTGTTACCCAGTTGAGTAGATATGCCCACTCAAAGACATGCATCCATAAATGTATTGTACCTTTATTCTTAAGCCACTAAACCCAGCAGCAACCAAGATATTCCTTAACAGAAGAATGGATAGCATATTCTATGACATGGAATATCATTCAGTGATCAAAACATCAGCTATTAAACCATGAAAAATGGAGGAATCTCTATTGCTAAGTGAAAGAGATTGATCAGAAAAGATCAGTTATCTAGGATTGTGATTATGGTACCCTTGGAATAAACAGAACCGAAACAAAACTATGAAGACAGTAAAAAGTTAATGGTCTGACAGATGAATGTACTAATGGCTGTTGTCTTGATTTTCTTTTTGTTGCTGGGATGAATAGCACTAGTCAGGGAGGAAAGGGTTTATTTCAGCTTATTCCTTCTTCAGTCTATCATCAAGGGCATCCAGGGCAGGAACACAAGATACAAACCTAAAGGCAGGAGTTGAAGCAGAGGCTATAGAGGAATGTTGCTTATTGGCTTTCTCTCCCTAGCTTGCCCAGCTACCATCAGGAATGGTACTGCCCCCGTGGGCTGGGGTTATCTAAATTAGTTAGCTATCAAGAAAAATGCCCCACAGTTATGTGCACAGGCTGGTATGATGAAGGCAGTTCCTCAGTTGAGGTGCCATTTTCCCAGGTAGGTCAGGTTAATAACCAAGATAAGCCATAGTTATTGGCATCTTCATTTAGTATTTCAAGCCTGTGTATAAACACTTTTCTATCCACACAGATGATATACATTCTACTCCCCCACTGTACTCATGGGGTTTCCTTCAGGCCAGCTGATGCAATGCTCCAAGCTGCATTTGGTTCTTCATTCCCTCTTTGTCATCATCCTAACCCACAGTTGACTGGCGGAGCATCCAAGGAACTCATAATTGATAATTACTAGGTTTCTGGATCAGGGATGGAACAGAGACCAGTCCTCATGAAATGTGCTGTGTCCTGCTCATCTACAGAAAGAGCTCGTCAGCCGGGCGTGGTGGCGTGCGCCTTTAGTCCCAGCACTTGGGAGGCAGAGGCAGGCGGATTTCTGAGTTTGAGGCCAGCCTGGTCTACAAAGTGAGTTCCAGGACAGCCAGGGCTATACAGAGAAACCCTGTCTCGAAAAACCAAAATCAAACAAACAAGCAAGCAAACAAAAAAACCAGAAAGAGCTCGTCACTACAGCCCTCCTCTAGACTCAGTGGGAAAAATACAAAAAGCACTGCCCTTCTCCAGGCCCCTGCTCAGATGCTCATACGGTAGAGGGAAACAAGAGGAAGCAGGCTTCTCCCTGTAGATGTGATCTGTCTGCTGCCCTGGAGCAAGGAGATGGATATCAGAGTATGTGGACAAGGAGGTACAGCAAGAGAGGCAGGACAGGCTTCAGGGACACAGAAAAAGATATTGATGGTGACCACAGTGCATGAAGCTTCAAGTGCAAGGGCCCATTTGGAAGGGGATGGTGTGGTCTGTGAGACTATATTGGTCCATGAAGTTTGCTCTGCGTGTATCAGTAAAGAAAAGGCCACTCACTTAATCTATCCTGTCTCAAGACAGAAGAGCAGTGGCAGTGTAATCCATAAGAATGTTGTGAAGGAGTTTGAGGAAACCATGGGATGAGGAGCCTTTTGGCATGGACCAGGTGGAACAATGGAGCAAGTCAGGGAATTGACAGACAAGAGGTATTGCCACCTGCG
Source organism: Mus minutoides (assembly GCA_902729485.2). Taxonomy (NCBI): domain Eukaryota; kingdom Metazoa; phylum Chordata; class Mammalia; order Rodentia; family Muridae; genus Mus; species Mus minutoides. Next base: position 234,944 of record LR750636.1, read on the forward strand.
CCTCTCTCTGATGCCATGAGGGGGCATCAGAGCGGCAGGTGGTCTGATGTATTCACAAATGTGTCTGTGATCATGTTTAAAGGACCTTTGAGCCAGGATCCTAGTGGCACTGGTACCTCCACTTGTGATCTAGTCTATAGCTCATCTCCCGATGGACAGCTGCAAGGGCTTCCCTTTGTCTCTGCAGTGTCTGGCATGTGCCTGGCACCTGGGAGGTGTTCAACAAATGTCAGCTGAACGAATGAATAAGCACCCACTCATGTTCAAACATCACATTCACTTATCAGTCTGGTTAATACTCATTTGGTTTAACTCTCAGTATTATGAAAACATTTCTACGTGTTTCTAAGTCAGCTCAAGAAAAGAATGACTATTGAATTTTTTCCAAAGAAGTAAATCCTTCCCAGAACAACGACGATAAAAAAATTCATGTCAGAATTTGGAACATCCATTGTCACAGGGTATGACGACCCTTGATGCCAGCAAGAGTAGAAGCCCTCACCAGTGTAGAAGACTCGGCAGGAAATGCAAAGGAAATGTTACTGTTATTTTCTAGTGGCCATAAGAGAGGAGCCAGTGTGGCTGTGGGTAGACTAACAGACACGTTCAGGAGCTCTGGCCTGGTGAAGGTTAGCCTGGGTATGTGCTATGGTGCCTCTCTATCTCCATATGGAATTCCTGATCTTCATTTTGATGGGCCACATCCAGCTGTTAGCTGCAGGAGGCCTGTGCAATTCAAGCTCAGGGCTCAGATCAGGATGAATAGAGTGAGGAGATGGAGGAAAGATAGAAAACCTAATACACACCCAATACTCATTCTGTTTAAAATAGTTCTGCTTGCAACAAACTTAAAACAACCCTGAGATTTTAGTTTAAGGAAAGTACTGGGAACATGGGCATAGGGAGTCCCTGGAGCTTCTTGGGCAGCTAGGCTTGCTGCTGCAGCAAACTCCAGGTTCAGTGAGAGAGCCTGTCTGTGTAAGGTGGAGAGTGATTGAGAGGGACACCTGATGCGGGCCTCATATAAACATGTATACACACACATGTGTGCATACACACACACACACAGAGGGGGAAGGATGGGGATAAGGAGAGAGAGAGAGAGAGAGAGAGAGAGAGAGAGAGAGAGAGAGAGAGAGAGAGAGAGAGAGAGAGAGATGGGGTCGGGGAGCTAGAATGAAAAACAAAGCGATTCTGGTCTAATGGGAGCTTACAGGTTGGACTGTCTCCTGGAAGTCCCATGTGGAGGATGCACAGAGGCCGTCTATGGGATCTGGAGCCAGGGGAAGGACTGTGTCCCATTAGACAAGAGATCTAATTCTCTGTCCTAAGCAGCTAAAATGTCCACATTAGGATGCCCTGACATTGATGTTAACACTATTGTAGACAAGGGAAAGAGAGATTAGAAACTTCTCTTTCCCCAGCTTTGTCTAAAACTACATATACATCCATTTAATTTACCACTCTGAACCACTGAGCCTTCTTTCTAGTCCCAATTAAAATGTCAACTTCACAAAGATTGATATTTCATAGTATAAAATGATGCTATAGCTAACCAGGATGCAAATAAGTTTTTCCATTTTTTTTTGAGAGACTTTTTGCCAGCTTGCATGCTTAAATGGAAATGTGGGCTGGTTTGTGAGTACTGAGAAGTTCTGTTTTTATTTATTTTATTTTATTTTATTTTATTTTATTTTATTTTATTTAGTATGATGAGTAAAATTTAGACATGTACCTTGAAAAATACATCTGTTTAGATGAGCTTAAAAAGTTAATCACTTTGGAGAGTTTATTGTTTTGGTTTGCAGAAAACAACTCATAGGTGTATTACATTCATCTTACGGGTATACTCACATGAATGAAAATAATGCCCCTTGATAGATTTTTTTCAGGCAGAGAAGTGTAGGCCGGATGGGTGAGTGCTATATGAAGGTGCTGAGAGGCACAAGGTTGGGCATTCCCACACATTCTGTCGGACGCTGCTCTAATCTCTGAGACTGCTTTATAACCAGTGCACGGCAGAGAAGGAATTTCATTTAACCTTTATAGTTTCGTCTAAAATCATTTCTATTTTCTCTCTAAGCCTTCAGGAGTGAGTAAGAGAGGTGATTGTCTCTCTGCCCCAGCATCTGAGACTGTGTCTGTTCTCTTTAAACTCTGATGTGGACAGATTCCATTTCTGTGCGATTGGGGATGATAGCTATAAATAAAATTTGACAAAATGCTGAACTGAAAATTATCTAGAAAATAACATATGAGGTCATTTGTATCAAGTCTAAGTTTGGTGACCCTGGAGAAATGAAATGATGATTCCGTGTGTCTCAGATGTGTCACTCATCGTAAGTGGATGGCGGGTCAACTATTAGCCCGATATGTAATGAATTATATGTAGGTTTGAATTATACCTTATTTCCTTATAAATATTTTATTAAGTGCCTTACCTGCCTAAAGGACATAAAGGAATCTCACTACAATTTCAACATGCAATAAAATAAAATTACTAGACAAAACATGCTACAAATATTTTTATGAGATAAAAAAATGTCAGTATGGGAACCTGAGGCAATAGCCTTGTGCTTAAAGTTCTGGCTGTACAAGTTTGGGGACATGGGTTTGAATCCTCAGAGTCCATGTAAAAATCTTAGTACAGCTGTCCATGTCAATAACCTGTGTCACAGGTTGAAGAAAAATGGAACCAGCAGCTCGGTGAACAGTCAGCCTAGACAACACGGCAAGCATCTATGCTAGTGAGAGACCCAGTCTCAAGGGAATAAGTGGAGAGTGAGAGAAGACACTCAGCCTCCTCTGGCCTCTGGAGTTATGCACACAGTTGCACATGCCTGCAAACTCATGTACACACAACATACACTCACACATCCCCCACAGAGCACCAAACTGCTGCTGTGGTTTGGAAAAGCTACGTTCAATGGTTAGAACAGTAAGCTAGTGTGTCTCAGTCATGGTGGCAGGCAATGGATGCTTCATGTAAGTTAGGATGAACCTGCACCAAATCCATCTTGAATCTGTCAACCCACCATAAAAAAAAAAATCCATTAAACTTGTCCCTTGAAGAGAACATGGTAGTCATCAGGAAGCAATGTAGCAGGTTGATAATTTGTTATATGTCCTGGTGGGAAGCTCCTAAAACCAGAACATTTGATAAGAGTAAAACAAGAATGAAATCTTGATATACAATAATAATAACTGATAATAATAATAGTTACTTTGAACTTACTTGAGAAATACCATGTAATCATAGTTTTAAAGCTATTAACATTAGAATCAAGGGTATGTGGGTTTAGATTCTGGCTTTAACCTAACCGTTTATGAAATGGTTCGTTCTGGATTTCAGGGTCTCCTTCAGCTGCCCGTTACTCCACGTGGTTCATGTGAGGATTAAATGGGCTAGAGCCACGAGCAGTGTCTGAAACACAGGAGCCATCCAATAAATTTTAAGGCTTTTTGAATAGTTTTGTGTGAGCACGCACACGAGTCAATACGTGGGTGTGAGTGTGCATGCATGTGTGTGGTGGTGGGGATGTGAAGTGAATATATGCATGTGTGTGCTGTGTGGAAGTCGGAGGTCAACATCATGTCTTCCTCTATCATGCTCCACCTTAGTTTTACAGACGGGATTTCTCCTGGGACCTGCAACCCTCTGATTGGCTTAGAATAGCTGATAAGCAAGCCCCCAGGGTCTGTTTGTCCCCAGGCACCCTCCTCCCTACCACACAAACCAAACTTTCTCTTTAGTTTCTTTAAACACAGAAAAGTATAAAACTAAATTGATTTTTGAAAGGCAGGGACTTGAGTGCCATCTTGGTGGACAGAGCATGCACCATTCTGGAGGTATCGGGTTCGGTTCCCAGCACCCACACTGGTGGCTCACAGCTGCTCATAACTCCAGTTCCAGAGAATCTGACACCCTCCTCTGGCCTCCAAGGTCACTTGCATGTATACAGTGGACACACATGCACTTAGACACACACACATTAAACAAACAAACAAAAAAATCTTTTTTTAAAAAAGGATTTGAAAACTACCAGGAAAAGGGAGCTATTGTGAAGATATAAATCTAGGATGAATCTAATGAGGATATTTTTACTCATTTAACACTACCTACTGTGTGTCTTGTCTGTACTTTACAAATATTAGTGCATTTAGTCTCCATGCCAAATCTGTGAAGCAGTTAAGGTCATTCATGACTTCCCTGTTTTACAGAGAAGGGAGTGGAAACACAGAAAGATTAAGTATGTTGCCTGAGCTCAGTGTATTAAAAGTGTATTAAAAATCATAGCAATAAAAGTCCAGGCATTCTGATTAGCATCCATGATCTTGACTGCTGCACTATGTTGCTCTCTGAAGGCTGCTGCTGATGGTGGCTGGTGGCTGGGGTTCTACATACCTGTGCTATGAGTTGACATTACAGGTATGATATGGTATTGTACCACCTACAGATGAGAACTGTGAGCCAGGGGGAGCTAGGTACCTGTACTGTCCATATTGGCTAATCTCGCTTGTCTACTTGACTGCATCTCGAATCAACTAAAACACAAGGGACGGGGCACTCCAGTGAGGGATTTTCTTCATCAGACAATGTGAAGCTGGAAGATCCATCCATAGCGTGGGCAGCATCTCCTGGTGCAAGCCCTGATGGATATGGACACAAGAAGGAGCCTTTGCCTTGAGCCTGCTTGCTTTTACTTCTCTTGACAAGTTCATCTACACTGTGACTATGGCATTCTCTGGGCTGCCAACATAGACCGAAGAAGTCACCAGAAGTCATCAGCACCAGGATGGGACTCCTGAGACAGCCAGCCTTGTGGACTAAGCATCTCCAGTGTGGGATAGCATTGTTAGGCTACCTGGACCACATCCTGTAAGCCAGTTTAGTAAACTTCCTTCATTCTGCCTGCCCTTCCTCTTTAGAGAATCTGACGAATACATTTTCCTACAGGGAGATAGCCTAGCATCTATCTTTATATAAAATTTGTGTTGACCGTGTTTATGGTGCTCATTTGATGATCATTTTTTCCATAACAACAACAACAACAACAACAACAACAACAATAACAACAAGCCAGAATGCTAATGTTTCTGGCCTTTTGAAAAAAAAAATCTCTATTGGTCCCTGGCAGAGAAGATGGACTCTATTTGCAGTTGATAGGATACTGTTGCCATGGTAACCTGCTACCTTGCAAAGGTGCCATCCTCTCCCTAAAGTAGGCAGAGGCCCATTTTCAGTCTCAGTAAGCTTAGCTGAGACTGTGAGCATGCTCTTTCTCCTTGCTCAACAAGTTGTACTCAGCACTGGAGACATCTTTTTGCTGTTTCCTTGCTCTGTATGCACTCAACATCCCTGAACATCTATCTCAAAATCCCATTGCCTGCACATCTCCTTCCCTGTCTTCCATTTCACCTTCCTACTGGTACCAACATCATCCTTCTAAAACAGAGGTTGGTTGAGTTCCGGCATCTTCTTGATTTCTAAACTCTGTAATGGGCTAATGCCTCCAGTTCCTTGATATGATGAATCATCGATATAAATTAGAAATGTAAAAGATAAGATAATGCTGGTAGAGGAGGTACTATATGTTAATGTAGAAACACAACTTAATTTATTTGGCCTTACGGAGAGTGCTAAATCAGGAGGCTGAAGCAATGATCAATTATGAAGAGAAGTAAACACTAAGGAGTCATGAGTTGACTTGTAGATTGTACTTATGGATTCTTTCTACCTTTTGGTGTAGCACGGTTAATGAATTAAATGTGATGCCAAGGCAGGATCACAGGCCTACGGTTTAATTTCTCAGGAACATTACAGAATGCAGATGCTAATAAGTTGACAATAGACTTTTAGTGGACAAAGCATGCACATTTCATCATTAAAATACTCTGTATAAAAATTATCACTAGGTAGACAGGAAGAGGCTTCACATCTTTGGCTGGCACTTCTACTCCTGTACACAACCCACACACCAGCCCTCGCTGTGAAATTGTTGTTCAGTTTGAGCTTCCCACCCATAGAACAAGCCATTATGATGAAATGAAATGAAAGAGAAAGAACATGCACCCCACTATGTTCCCGGTAAAACCACAAAGCGCAGACTCATGCTGCAGGCCTCCAAATGGTCCGGGCTATTTTAGAACAACAGTGTCTATTTTTCATTCTGAATTACTGCAATTTCAGGCACAGCTGTTACACTGAAAATTATAATGGTCAACGTTTAATCAAGAGAATGTGTACTCCCCACCCCCCATTTCATCAATCAATCATTCGCTCCACTTACCATAAAAAAAACCCAAGCCCTCAAACTTCTCTGGCAGTTAGTAACTTTCAAAGCTTCATTACATTCCTCTTCGACCTTCTGAGCACCAGCCATTTGCCACTGCCTCCCTATCGGCTTTTAGCAGCGCACTGACACAGCAGCCTCCCTCCCCTCTAGCCATACTTCCCACTTCTAGAAAACCATCTGTTTTCCCCCAGCTCTGTGTAAACACTGTCCTTTCCAGTATCAAATGCCAGCCTCGCCTCCTGAAGAGAGCCATCTCTGGAGATGCTAACTCAGCTCGGGAAGCTTCTGCTACCTCTTAGGCTTTGTTAACCTCTGCCCTTCATCCTGTGACTGAATCATCACTGGCAGGAGTGCAAATGAAACCCAGCTTATAACGTGCATTTTCTGTTCTTCCTAGCTCTGTGCAGTGTATGCAAACTGTTCAGCACTTTAATCTCGTCACGTTGTGGTAGGCAAATGGAAGATAATTCACTTCAGGGTTTTAATCTTAGTATTTATTTTATTCTCAGGGAACAGCCCCTGTACTAAAGCTCTCAGTATCTGTTCTGGTTTTGGCAATGGACTTAACTGTATTCGCCCCGTATAGCCATCTTATAGGTACTTTATTGGTCATGCCTCTTGCTGCTGTTACTGACAGTCTTGAGGAGGGAAAGGGTTTTATTTTTAGCTCCCAGTATAAGAGTGCATTCATCACCAAGGCATGGTGGAGCACAGCAGTAGTTTGTCACATGATGAGATGGCAGCATGGGCTCATTCAGCCTCCTCCTTTATATTCAGTCTGGGAGCTCAGCCCAAGTGATGATGCTACCCACACTTCAGGGTGGGCCTTCCCTTATCATCACTTAAACTTTTCTGGAAGAGCCTTCATAGCTACATCCACAATTGTGCTTCCATGGTGATTTTAAACTATGTCAAGTTGACAATGAAATCAACCATCATAGGCAGCCATGTTATATTAGGCTGTGTGCTCAGAACCAGAAAGAATTACCATTGAAGAACTGACTTAGTCTAATGACCTCACAGTCAGAGGGCTGAGGGGCTTAGAGGTCCGAGCCACTCAACATGGTCAGCATGGCAAGGACATATGATCAAGTTCATATTAAAACAGGTGCAAGAATACAATATCAGAACAATGGGCTGTAGAAATGGTAACTCACGGGAACTTGTAGACATATACAGTTGGATGAGAAGGGAGAGTGCTGAAGAGGGGGATGAAGGGTTGGGGCATACAGGCCAGTTCAACCTCATGTTATTCCCTGGGATGAAGGAAGAATGCCCTTTATCCATTCAGTTGTCTATTGGCAGAAGGTCCATTAGCATCATGAGTTTATGTGACAGGAATGGTATGGTATTTACCATCTACCAATGAGGACTGTCTTCTACAGAAATACAGAACTAAACTGGTTCACAATTTGGCAATTTGAATACACATCAATAAGGGGTGCAGCTTTCTGTTACAAGAATATATATATCTATATCTATATATATATCTATATATATCTCCATAGACAACTGAATGGAATATGAATATATATATATATATATATATATATATATATATATATATATATATATATGCATTCAGGCAGAATTCAGTCTTACCTAAAACAAATTAAAGAGGGACTGGAGAGATGGCTCAGAAAAAAGAACATTGGCTGCTTTCTCATAGGACCAGGGTAGGATTCACAACTGCCCACTTGATGGATCCAGTGCCCTCTTCTGGAACTGCATGCATGTGGTGAACACACATTTAAGCAAAACACTCACCAGCATGAGATTAAAATTCTCTTTAAAATGTTTTAAAAGAAAATAAAAGGCCAATAGACTTAGAAAAATATGAAAATTTCTGTCATTGTAATGATCAAACATGAGATGAGCTAACAGAAGGATATGTGGAATGAATTTTTAAAAGTTCAACAAATTTAAATATCATTTTAATTCTTATTTTCAAAATTGTGAAGTTTGCCATATATAAAATAAAGTGTACATAACACATATGCACACGTATAAATTAACAATTAGAGGAAATACTGATGGTCTTTAAGCCCATATCTAATGCGCAGCACCCCCTGCTGATGTGTTCCAAGCATAGCTGCTTCCCTGACTTCATGTTATTTAGTCAACAGTATTTTTTTTTTTTTTGCAATATATTTTTCTCCTCCAGTAATGTCACAAAGATTTCTTATTGTTTTTAGCATGCCAAAAATGAAATAATCATGCTAGGCCTTTATTCTGCATAGTGAAAGAGAAAAATATTTAATTGATTAATTAACTCAAGTTTGGCATACTCATGAAATCTGGTACCATAGAGCTACCAAGAGTTGTCCCCAAAGAGAATGCCTCATTAAACCCTCCTGATTTCAAGATTCTTCAAATAATAATAACTAACTTAGTGCTTCTCAACTTCTCTAATGCTGTGAACCTTTAACACAGTTCCTCATGTTATGGATCCCCTAATCACAACATTATCTTTTTTGCTATTTTGAAACTGTAATTTTGTTACTGTTATAAATCATAGCATAAATATCTGATAAGCAGATGTCTGATATATGACCCCAAAGGGTTTGTGATACACAGGTTGGAAAACATTATACTAAATAGTCTCTGAATAGTTCCCAGTCTGCACTGTGAAGAGTAAGTAGTTTTTATTTGTTAAATGCTTAATTATATTATGTTTTAATTTTATGTCCAACAGGAGGGCTGGTCCTTAGGGTTGTTTTTTTTTTTTATCATCAAAGCTATTTTTTTTCAGAACTGAAGAAATGTGAATATGGATCACATATATATTTAAAGTGAGTATCTGTCAATAAGACAAAAAGGCCACCAACAGATTGGGAAAGGATTTTTACCAATCTTAAATCTGATAGGGGACTAATATCCAATATATATAAAGAACTCAAGAAGGTGGACTCCAGAAAATCAAATGACCCCATTAAAAAATGGGGCACAGAGCTAAACAAAGAATTCTCAACTGAGGAATACCGAATGGCTGAGAACCACCTGAAAAAAAAGTTTAACATTCTTAATCATCAGAGAAATGCAAATCAAAACAATCCTGAGATTCTACCTCACACCAGTCAGAATGGCTAAGATCAAAAATTCAGGCGACAGCAGATGCTGGCGAGGATGTGGAGAAAGGGGAACACTCCTCCACTGTTGGTGGGACTGCAAGCTTGTACAACCACTCTGGAAGTCAGTCTGGCAGTTCCTCAGAAAATTGGACATAGTACTACTGGAAGATCCAGCAATACCTCTCCTGGGCATATATCCAGAAGATGTTCCAACTGGTAATAAGGACACATGCTCCACTATGTTCATAGCAGCCTTATTTATAATAGCCAGAAGTTGGAAAGAACCCAGATGTCCCTCAACAGAGGAATGGATTCAGAAAATGTGGTACATTTACACAATGGAGTACTACTCAGCTATTAAAAACAATGAATTTATGAAATTCCTAGGCAAATGGATGCATCTGGAGGATATCATCCTTAGTGAGGTAACCCAATCACAAAAGAAGTCACTTGATATGCACTCACTGATAAGTGGATATTAGCCCAGAAACTTAGAATACCCAAGATACAATTTGCAAAACACATGAAACTCAAGAAGAACGAAGCCAAAGTGTGGACACTTCACTCCTTCTTAGAATTAGGAACAAAACACACATGGAAGGAGTTACAGAGATCAAGTGTGGAGCTGAGACAAAAGGATGGACCAACCAGAGACTGTTGCAGCCAGGGATTCATCCCATAATCAGCCACCAAACACAGACACTATTGCATACGCCAGCAAGATTTTGCTGAAAGGGCCTTGATATAGCTGTCTCCTGTGAGGCTATGCCAGTGCCTGGCAAACAGAGAAGTGGATGCTCACAGTCAGCTCACAGGGTTCCCAATGGAGGAGCTAGAGAAAGTACCCAAGGAGCTGAAGGGGTCTCCAACCCTATAGGTGGAACAACAATATGAACTAACCAGTACTCCCAGAGCTTGTGTCTCTAGCTGCATATGTATCAGAAGATGGCCATCATTGGGAAGAGAGGCCCCTTGGTCTTGCAAACTTTATATGCCCCAGTACAGGGGAACACCAGGGCCATGATGTAGGAGTGGGTGGATAGGGGAGTCGGGCGGGGGATGGGGGAGGATATAGGGGACTTTCGGGATAGCATTTGAAATGTAAATGAAGAAAATATCTAATAAAGAAATTGAAAAAAATAAAGTATCACTTTCTACATGATTCTAAAAATGTAAATTTAATACATTTGTTAATGATTTCAGAAGACAAAATCCGTTATATAATTATTATTTTCCATTTTTCTCTTAGTACTTTCTTAATTTCCAAGTAAAAGGATTATGATACTTTTTAAAAGACTTACATATTTTTATGTATATGTGTGCCTGCATGTATTTATATGCACACTTGTGTCCAGTGCTTGCAAAGGCCAGAAGAGGGCGCTAAGTCACCAGGAACTGGAGTTACAGGTAGTTGTTAATCATAATGTCAGTGCTGGGAACTTACCTGGGTTCTAGGCAAGAAAAACAAAAGCTGTGATCAACCACTGAGCATCTCTCCAGCCCTGTAGCAGTGGTTTTAAAACTCAATTATTAAAATTTCTTCTCTGCACAATGTGATAAACAGGCATGACTCTATAACTTCCTGCCTTGTGTCAGGTCATAAGCATTTTGATTTTAACAAATAAAGGGACATTAAAGTGTTCTTATTTAAACTGACATCTCTCTCTCTCTGTATTTATGTACCTCTCTGTCTCTTCCTTCTTCCCTCCTTCCTTTCTTTCCCCATCTCTCGGGGTTCATCTTTTCACTTAATGATGTTTGGGCTTCTTTTTATCAGTACTGTAGATGCTTGCTCTGAGAATCCATCATAACTATGCTGTGTGCATGGTCAGCTATAGTAGCAGAAGCATCACGAGGATCACAGGGAACGTCGTTGTTATGGCTCATCACAGAAGCATTATTCTGACACTTAGTGAACTGTCACTTTAGCGGCCATGAGTCACACACAAATGGCAAACAAGTTATGGTTACCATCAGCAGTCTTCAGGCACAGGCAATCTGATGTCCTCTATCTTGGTGGCTAATATTCTAAAGGTCAAAGGGCTGCTGTGAAACATGTTTTGTCTTTCCAGCATTCTGATGAAGTGTATTTGTCACAGAGATACTCTGTGGTACAGCAAGAGGGAGGGTCCACAGGTCACACATCCTGAGTGTAACCCCCCGACACTGCTCCTTACAGCAGACTATCTGACCTTTACACAGTTGGTTTTGCTTGTTGGGTCATACTGCTCTCATCAGCGAAGTAGGAGACACACTTTCTAAACTTTGCAGCCCCCAGGGTCCAGAGTGCTGTGTTTGGCCCATGCCTTAGGTCATCTGTGTATATGTGTGCTTAATCCATTGTACAGACGTTGGGTCTGGGAGAAGCATTAATTGAAAGGACTTCTGACATTTGGTCTCTCTGTGATAAGCAACCCTGTTCCACATCCCATTGTCTCACAGATTCCAAGCATGCACATATAAAATGTCTATAGTTTCTATAGTTCTTATTTTCATTGATACCGGATTTCTGAGTTTGAATGAACATCATGCAATGTCACTTAATCTGGGAGGCATATTTTAAAGTAACACCTGGCTGTTAAGATAAAGAGAACTTAATGAGGTTATACAGTTACACTGGGCACCACATCCATTGTCTTCCCTGTGTAACAGAATATGCTAGTGTGTATTGAACAGCAGCCTAGAGCAGCAGAGGGGGCCGCCAGACCCGTGTCTCCCTGGCCTGCTTAAAATAACCCATACATCACCTCTGATGTTTCCAAAACATGGTGGACAGACATTACACTGAAAGTATCCTTCCTTTAATGTCTATTCACCATGATTATTTTCATGGGATGGTACAGCACAAATAGGAAAATCAGCTCTCTAGTTACAGTTTAGCAAAGTGTCTGCGATTTTCTCTCTGTCTCTGTCTCTGTCTCTGTCTCTGTCTCTGTCTCTGTCTCTCTCTCTCTCTCTCTCTCTCTCTCTCTGTGTGTGTGTGTGTGTGTGTGTGTGTGTGTGTGCGTGCTTGCATGTGTGTGCCCTGTGGGCCACAGGCCTCCAACATGAATAAGAATGGACTCTTAGGCCTGCTAAGCTTGTGATCTGTCAGTATCCCAGCTCCTAGGATCCTGCTAGTGTGGTAGCCACTCAGGCCTTAGATGCAGCAGTGCTCACGTCTCCTTTCTTGAGTTCATGGAACATTGATTCCCAGCGTCCATCTGGGACACCATCATGAGGCCTTTTGTTTCTTACACAGAGCAGAGTCAACCTCATACTATAGAGACCGAAAATGTCAGGCATGGACATGCTCATGTGGGCACCGGAACTCTGCAAACCGGCCACGGAGGCTCAGAGCCGGAGCTGGAGCTGGGGATCTGCCGAGGCCAGGGAGCAGGAAGTACGGAGTTCTCTCACCCCCCACCCCTCTCGCAGACTTCTGTCAGAGCTGAGAGGACAAGCCGCAGTTAGTTCTTGGGCACAGTGGGGAAGTCAGTTCCTCATCAGATCACACCTGTGCATGATTTGGGTCATTGTTCCCTAGTATAGACAAAAGCTTGGTTCCTCAGCCCTCCTGTTGATCCCATAAAATGCCTAATTTCTTTCAACTTGCATAAATCATAGTCAAAAATCCATTACTATGCAATCACACACAATAGTGGTGCGCTTGTCATTTCGAGGCTATTCTTCTCAGCAGGAGCACTGTGTTGTTCCCTTTTCTCCACCACTGCAGGACATAGACTTGTAATCAATTGTACAAATCAAAGGCAGTCACCCTAAAGACCACAGTTGGCCAGAAGGGATATGGCCTCAGGCAACCAGTGAGCCCAACAGGGTCATGTTGTGTCTGAAACAAGGGACCAAGGCCAACCAGGACATGGAACTCTAATTGTGAGCTCTAAGCAAGTTCCTGAACAACGGCCAGAGGCTGACCCTGCATAGCCAACACAATGTGGACAAGATTAACATGCCCGGAATGTTCAGCAGAACTGACTCAGCTAGGAAAAGATACAAACCGAGGAAATATAAAAGCATGTATCAAAAGTCCTCAACCGTTGCATGTGATGTTAGAGGATTTAAGTGTAAATTATGGATAGAGTCTGTTAGTTCATAGACTCTTTATTGCTCACTCTGTGAGAGAGAGAAAATAAGTAAGTACTCTTCTGACTGGATCCTGTAAGGATATGAGAAGCTCTTGAGAGATTTCTTTTTTTTTTTCTTAATTGGTTATTTTATTTGTTTATGTTTCAAATGTTGTTCCCCCGTCCCCGGTTCCCCCTCTGCAAGCCCCCTAACCCACCCCTTCCCCTCTGCCTCTATGAAGGTGCTCCCCCCCACACCCACCCACTCCCACCTCACCACCCTGGCATTCCCCTACATGGGGGCATTGAGCCTTCACAGGACCAATGGGCTCCCCTTCCCTGCTACATATGTGGCTGGAGCCATGGGTCCCTCCATGTGTACTCCTTGGTTGGTTTAGTCCCTGGGAGCTCTAGGGGGTCTGGTCAGTTGATATTTTTGTTCTTCCTATGGGATTGCAAACCCCTTCAGCTCCTCAGTCCTTCCCCTAACTCTTCCTTTGGGGTCCCCGTGCTCAATCCAATGGGTGGCTGCAATCATCCACATCTGTATTGATCAGGCTCTGGCAGAGCCTCTCAGGGGATGGCTATACCAGGCTCCTGTCAGCAAGCACTTCTTGGCATCAGCAATAGTGTCTTTGTTTGGTGTCTGCAGATGGGATGGATCCCTAGGTGGGGCAGTCTCTGGATGGTTTTTCCTTCAGTCTCTGCTCCACTCTTAGCTCAGCCAGGGTGTACATTTCTTTCCATAGTTGAGTGAGTGGGTGAAACTGAGGTCCAGACATGTGCTCAACACTGTGGTTGGCTCACCCAGAAACAGATTCTAGGTATTTCGTGTGTGTGTGTGTGTGTGTGTGTGTGTGTGTGTGTACAGTATTTGTGTACATGTGTGTGAACAATATATACATGCCTGTGTGTGTGTTATATATGTTTATGTATTGTATATGTGTGCATGTATGTATGGGGTTTCTTTTTTGTTTAGGATTTCTTTTTTATTGGTTATTTTGTTTATTTACATTTCTTTTTTATTAGATATTTTCTTTTTTTACATTTCAAATGTTATCCGCTTTCCTGGTTTCCCCTCTGAAAACCCCCTATCCCATACCCCTCCCCCTGCTCACCAACCCACCCACTCCCACTTCCCTATCCTGGCATTCCCCTACACGGGGGCATTGAGCCTTCACAGGACCATGGGCCTCTCTTCTCATTGATGACCAACAGGCCATCTTCTGCTACATATGCAGCTGGAGCCATGGGTCCCTCCATGTGTACTCTTTGGTTGGTGGTTTAGTCCCAGGGAGCTCTGGGGATACTGGATGGTTCATGTTGTTGTTTCTCCTATGAGGCTGCAAACCCCTTCAGCTCCTTTGGTTATGGGTTTTCATGACCATGTGTACATGCAGAGACCAGAAGTTGACATTCAATGTCTTCCTCTCTGACCTCTGTTCTATTTGTTGATCAACATCCCTCACTGAAGTTGGAGGTGTCTAGAGAGGTTGGGTAGAGGCCCCAGGATTCTACTGTCTCTACCTTCCTGGCTCTGGGATTGCAGGTGAACACTTCCATGCCTGGCTTTCTATGTGTGCATTGACCATTGACTTGGGGTCCTCACACATATACAGTAATCACTTATTGGGTCACCTCCTTAATTAAGGCATTTCCTTTTATTCTTCATCTTATTAATATATTTTACTTCTATTATTTGAATCTGTTTTCCAAGTATGTATTTAGTTAGCTGTTTTTTTAAAAAAATATCATTTCCCTTTCCCAGGAACTTAAACTCATTTCCAAAAAAACCATTTGTGTTCCATGCTAATGAACCATGCCTTGGTGTTATTCAAGTAACTGAAATTCCCAGTCATGGTGCCTATCCTAATACAAAACGCCTATGCAGGCAAATCTCAGCCTACATTCTGTTCTCTGAATGAACACAGGGAGCCTTGCCAGGGTGGCATTCTGAAAATATGAAAGATACAATTTGCTGAACAAATAGCATGATTGGGGAATATTAAAAAATTCTAGTTTAAGTATCAGATCATTAGATCATTTGTATCCCTACCCAAAGACATATCCTATGTATTACAACAAGCAGATAGAAGTGTCACCTTTACAAAAACCTTGACTGCTTATATTCCTAGGAGGAAACAGGAGGTGCCATGAGTTAATATGCTATGACCAATGCTACATTGGGTTTTTCTGGATCAAAACACATAAACTCAGATTTGGAAGGCTCTGATTCAGTTGTCTGTTTGTTCTGTCCTAAGGCAGACGGTCTGTTGTCTAGACTTGCCCTTTCTTGTTTGTGCAGTCAGTTGGTAGATTTCCCAGATCTGGGAATGCCAGGGTGAGCCCAGCAACAGTAGCTTCTCTTCTCACATTCTTGCTCCCTGCAGAAGGAAGGCTAGCCTGGGCTTTGGCTTCACAGCAGTGAGGAGATCCCAGTGAGGGTCAGTGGATGCCAGCAGAGCCCTGTAAATGCAGGGGCTTCTACATGGCTGCCTCTCTGGCATTTAAGAGGAAGCCAATGTGAACTTTAATTTCAGTTCCCCTGAAAGGATTACATTCTACCTCTTGACAGGTTTATCTACCATGTCACTGTACAAAGGCACATCAACACAGAAGGGGATGTGGTCTACCATAGATGTCATTAAGCTTGTTTGCATGAGTTGCCTAAGAAGATATTGGTTTGACCCACTAGGTTGCTTCCAAATAAGGAAATTAATGGAGTCACCAATCCTGCATTTTTAAGCTAATGACAGTATACATGGGACTAGGTTTGGATCTCATAGGCCATTGAAACCATTATTTGTGTTGGCCAACTCTGACCAGGCACCATATGCACTGTGATTAGAATGCACTGATGTCAGGGTGAGCCCACAGCTAAACGCAGAGAGGACAATAAATGGATGATGCTTCACACTGCCACTGCCTGGGGATGAAGAAACGAAAAATCAAAGAAACAGCACATTTAAAAACCAGCTGCGAGCTGTCAAGCATTTGAGATCTTGAAATTCTCTCTTATTTGGTTCAAAAGAACCAAAGTAACATATAGCCTTAAGCAAGTTGATTTTCTCTAAATCTGGTAAATTTTAATAATGACCCTGCCCTTAAAATGTTGCGTTTGGGGACAGAGAGACATGTCATTGTTGGGGTCACTCACTGCTGCTGCTTCATAGCAGCAGGGACTCCATTCTAGGGGATCTGAAACCCCACTTCTTGCCTCTGTGGGCACTGCATGCATATGGTGCATAGAAATATATGTAGGCTAACACTCATGCTCATGAAAATAAGAAATACTTAAAAACCCAGGAAAACATTGTTTCTTAATTCCCCCTTTTCTTTCAAGGTAGACCAAAATGGGAGCTGTTTAAGGCAGAAGTCCCACTGATCCTGCCTGTCTCTTTATAGCTGTGGCACATAGGAAAGACTTCATCACAGAAGGATGCCTGACGTAGCAGGTTCAGTTGAGGACTTCAGACTATCACGATAGGTAGCACAGAGCGATCCACACCTTAGCTGTCAGGAAGCAGAGGTAAAGAGTGCCTGTCAGTGAGTACTGTCTGCAAATGACCTCACAGGCACACTCAGAGGCATCCCTTGATGGGTGTGCTTGAAAGCCAGTCAAATGGACAGTGAAGGTAAGTCATCAGAGGTCCACCCTTTGTCAACTTGACACACAGTTGACATCTTAATCTATACGAGTGTTTGATGTGGCAGATCCTGAAAACAAAAATTGTTAAAGGAACAATGAAGGAACTTCTATTGGCTTCTCAGCTTAAATTGTGTTTTGATTTTGAGACTGAAAGAAATACAAAGTCTATTTAAATAGGAGGAGAAATATATCTGAAGATGCTTGAAACAATATCTTTCCTAAGGGTGTGCTGGCTGCCGCAAGTCCACTGTTTTTTGTTTCTAATGAAATGTATAACATATTCAAAGCCTGTAAAGATGCAAAACTGTCCATATACAAACACTGTAACACACACACACACACACACACACACACACACACACACACACACACACCTGGAAGTATGAGAGCAAGAGAGGTTTTGATGGTTTTCTTACTCAGAAACTTTGGGTTCAATAAGTACT
>LR750636.1:257466-360090 GCA_902729485.2 Mus minutoides
CCATTTTATCTTTCAACTTGTGTTTTGTGAGTAAAGACTGATCAGATAAAGAGCCCAGGGACAGAGGAGACTTGGCATGTCACCGGACTGTGGCTGCTGACAGGTGCACTCACGGGAGCAGTACACAGTAGGCACTCAGCCTGGTGAGCAGATCCATGCCATGGGGAAATCTGTGGAATAAAGGGAAACACAAGGAAAGGAAGTCCTTTAGGACAGACAGGCAAAGAATTTCTGAGATGGATTTTAACGGCACAGAAAATGACTCAGTACATAGGCAAATGGGATTACATGAAATTTAAAGCTTTCTGTTCCATAAGAGAAACTATTAATGGAATGGACAGATAGCCTAAGAAATAGGGGGAAATCTTTGCCAGGTATACCTCAGACAGAAAGTTAATATCTAGAATATAGATAGGACTGCAAACTTAAATACCAAGATGTAAATCCAAATGGCCAACTAATAAATGGGCCAATGGAATGAACAGACAGTTCTTTAAAAAAAGAGAAAAAAAAGAAAGGAAGGATGAAAGAATGAAATACAAACGCTCAATAAAAATTTTAAAGTGCTCGCCATTCCTGAACTTTACAGACATGAAAATTAAAACTACTTTGAGATTTTTACCTCTCCCTGGTCAGAAAGGCCATTATCAAGAAGACAAATAGCAAATGAGGTTGTGGGAGAAAGAGAAACCCAGTTTTCTCTTAATGGAACTATCATCTGGGGCAGCCACTACGGAACTCAGTGTAGAGGCTTTGCAAAAACGAATTAAAAATAGGACTACCATAAGACACAGCTATGTCACTCCTGGGCATGTACCCAAAGGACTCTGTATCTTACCACAGAGACACTACACAGTCATGTTCATTGTTTTTCTGTTCAAGGCAAAAGCAGAATTAGCTGAGAAGCCCAGTATCAGCAGAATTGAGACTGGAAATATGGAATTTGTAGGAAAATATACAGAAGTTAAAAAAATATGATATTAAAGGATCCAGCCATGCTTGGGAAGGCAAATGCTACGTGTCCTTTGTCATACATGGGTTCTGTCTTCTGTGTATACTTACATAGGTATACTTAGGTTGGAGTAAATGTGGGTACTGGCCAGGAGACTCGAAAGGTGGTCATGAGAGGGGAGAAAATAAGGATTTAATTGAGGAGACAGAACAATAAGAGATACAAGATGCTAAATTCAAAGTGGAAGGGATAAGAGTACAGTGTGTGTGTGTGTGTGTGTGTTAGGAATTGGGGAGGAGTCAGTTTGTGTGTAGGAATCAACCTGGCGTCTATGTGAAATGCCATATGAAAGTCTGCTACATTGTAAGCTAATTTAAAGAAAAAAATATATATATATTTAAGTTTTTGCAAAAATGTTTTTAAAAATCTGAATCTTTAGACTTGAAGACTGCTGTACTATTGCAAAAGAACAGATATTACAGGATTGGAGAAAGAAGTAAAATATAAATATCACATAGTTTGATTTAAATGTTCCAAAGAAGAAAATCTTAACACGGAAAACAATTTTCAAATTAACTTTTCATTTTAGTGGAGCATATAAGAGAAAATAATGAAGATAACAAGTACATAAGTAGGTAGTTTAAATATGAAGCTGTCCTTTTTTTATATATATAATTGTTACAAATGTTTCTAGATTAGAGGAGATACCAGAGATTGTAGAACACCATTGTAAAAATGTACCTTTCAAAATAGATTTACAAGTTATGAATTTACAAGTAAGAACAAATTATACAAAACTCACTTATTGGAATAAAGCTTTTGAATTTTTTTCAGGAATATTCTATGAGATAGCTCAACTCCAGCTGTCTATATCAAATATAAATATACATATACATATACATGTACATGTACACATACACACACACATATATGTGTATATATATATATATATATATATATATATATATATATATATATATATATATATATCCTATAAGCCTTTGTTTACAGCTCCAACAGTTAAATGAGCATAAGAAATTCTTCCTACCCACAGCCAAAGATCAGGTAGAGCTAAGGGATCTTGTAAGGGATCTTGTAGAAGAGTGGAGGACAGAATTGAGTGAACCAGAGGAGTTAAGGGCATCATAAGAAGACCTACAGAGTCAACTAACCTGGGTCCAGAAGGCTCACAGAGAAGGCTCACAAAGACTAAACTACCAACCAAAGAGCAGGCAGGGTTGGACCTAGGCCCACTACACATTGTAACAGATGTGCAGTTTGGTCTTCATGTGGGTCCCCTAACAATTGGAGCAGAGGCTGTCTCTGACCCTGTGGTTCTTCCCTAATTGGGCTGCCTGGCTGGACCTCAGTGGGAGAGGATGAGCTTAGTCTACTGCATCTTGATGTCCCAGGTGGGGTGGTACTCAAGGGGCCCTTCCTCTTCCCCGGGGAGAAAGGGGGTTAGTGGGGAGAGGGATTCATAGAGTGGGACTGGGAGCAGATAAGGTGGGGAAATGGTGATTGGGATGTAGAGTGAATATATAAACTAATAAAAAGTTCCCCAAGTTAAAAATTATAAAACAATAAATTGGCATTCTACATTTGTTAAGAACACTCAGCACATTTTTTTCCTTTTTTTAATTAGATATTTTCTTAATTTACATTTCAAATGCTATCCCAAAAGTTCCCTATGCCCCCCCCCCCCAGCCCTGCTCTCCTACCCACTCACTCCCACTTCTTGGCCCTGGTGTTCCCCTCTGTTGGGGCATATAAAGTTTACAATACCAAGGGGCCTCTCTTCCCAATGATATCAGACTAGGCCATCTTCTTCTAAATATATAGTTAGAGACAGGAGCTCTGGGGGTTCTGGTTAGTTCATATTGTTGTTCCTCTTATAGGGCTGCAGACCCCTTCAGCTCCTGGGGTACTTTCTCTAGCTTCTCCATTGGGGACCCTGTGTTCTATCATATAGATGACTGTGAGCATCCACTTCTGTATTTGCCAGGCACTGGCATAGCCTCATATGAGACAGTTATATCAGGGTCTCTTCAGCAAACTCTTGCTGGCATATATAATAGTGTTTGAACTTGGTGACTAATTATGGGATGGATCCCCGGGTGGGGTAGTCTCTGGATAGTCCATCCTTTTGTCTTAGCTACAAACTTTGTCTCTATAACTCCTTTCATGGGTATTTTGATTTCTATTCTAAGGAGGAATGAAGTATCCACATGCTGGTCTTCCTTCTTCTTGATTTTATTGTGTTTTGCAAATTGTATCTTGGGTATTCTAAGATTCTGTGCTAATATCCGCTTATCAGTGAGTGCAAATCTAGTGACTTCTTTTGTGATTGGGTTACCTCTCTAAGGATGATATCCTCCAGATACATCCATTTGCCCAAGAATTTCATAAATTCATTGTTTTTAATAGCTGAGTAGTACTCCATTGTGTAAATGTACCACATTTTCTGTACCCATTCCTCTGTTGAGGGACATCTGGGTTCTTTCCAGCTTCTGGCTATTATGAATAAGGTTGCTATGAACATAGTGGAGCATGTGTCCTTATTACCAGTTGGAACATCTTTTGGGTATATGCCCAGGAGAGGTATTGATGGATTCTCAGGTAGTACTATGTCCAATTTTCTGAGGAACCGCCAGACTGACTTCCAGAGTGGTTGTACCAGTTTGCAATCCCACCAGCAATGGAGGAGTGTTCCTCTTTCTCCACATCCTCACCAGCATCTGCTGTCACCTGAAATTTTTATCGTAGCCATTCTGACGGGTGTGAGGTGGAATCTCAATGTTGTTTTGATTTGCATTTCCCTGATGATTAAGGATGTTAAACATTTTTCAGGTGCTTCTCAGCCATTTGGTATTCCTCAGTTGAGAATTCTTTGTTTAGCTCTGTACCCCATTTTTAATGGGGTTATTTGTTTTTCTAGAGTCCAGCTTCTTGAGTTCTTTGTATATATTGGATATTAGTCTCCTATCAGATTTAGGATTGATAAAAATCATTTCCCAGTCTGTTGGTGGCCTTTTTGTCTTCTTGACAGTGTCTTTTTCCTTATAGAAGCTTTGCAATGTTATAAGGTCCCATTTGTCAATTCTTGATCTCACAGCACAAGCCATTGCTGTTCTGTTTAGGAATTTTCCCCCTGCACTCAGCACTTTCTAAACCTAGTCAAATCTGAAGCATTTTTGTATTAAGAGAATAAACTGTAATAACATAATGTCTGTACAAGCAGGTAAGTCAGAAAACTGTAGTGTTCAGTTAATTCCCTCTATCAGTACAGTGATTCTGATCCAACATTATATCAAATTATAGCAGTGGTATTTTTAACTGTAAAGTTTATGTTCTTTCTCCTTTATCTCTGTTTTCCTTAAATTCCCTTAGTGAAAAGATTTTTAAAAAGATTCACTCTTTAGTTCCATACCTGATATATATATTTTTTTACTTTTAGAAAGATGACTCAACAGTTTTATTTTTTTAATCATCAAGCATTTGACCTGAGACCCGTGAATTTTGTAGCAAGCCTCATTGTGACTCCATACATTTAACTGTTTTTCAAATGACAGTTTTTTAAATTACTTTCTGTATTAGTTGCTATGATAAAAACACCATGATCAAAGGCAACTTAAGAAAAAAAAAGACTATTTTGCTTAATAGTCCATAAAAAAACATTTATAATAGTGGGGGGAGTCATGGCAGTAGGCAACCAGAGTGAGTAGCTGAGAGATCCCATCTTCAACTGCAAATAGGAAAGGAGAGAGAATAAACTGGAAGTGAGCAGGCTGTGGACTCTTAAAACCCATCCCTTGGGATAGATTTCCTCCAACAAGGCTGTATCTCACAAGTGTCTATAACAACACCACAAACAGACCACCTTCTGGGGACCAAGTCTTGTAGTGAGGTTGTCCTGATGCTGCTTGTATTCTAAGGCTAATTTGGGTTGGTTGACCCAGAGAGTCTGCTAAGAAACTCTACCCCCAGTTAATTGTGATTGGTAAATAAAGATGCCAACAGCCAATACTTGGGTAGAAGAGACATAGGTGGGGTTTTGGTTTGATGTCTGAAGGTTGGATGAGAGGGAGAGGAGGAAGAGAAGGAGGAGGAGGAAGAAGAGGAAGAGAGGAGGATGAAGAGCAGGAGGAGGAAGAGGAAGAGGAAGAGGAGAACAACAACAGCAGCATGCAGGAGAGGAGGAGAAGGTTCAGACAAGAGAACGAGGCCCCGAGGGCTGCCCACTTAGAGCTACGAGCATCCCAGATGAAACATAGTAAGTAGTAAGTAATAACTTGGGTTATCTATAGGAAAGTAGATTCTAACAGCATAGAGGCTAGGCAGCTGCCCAGTTATTGTGCTGCTTAAGGCTGGTTGTAAATATAGAGGCTGTGAGTGTGTTTTTTAATCCAGGTACTTAATAACCAAAGGTGGGATAAGAAAGCCCAGGCCAGGATTTAATTATTTTCTACAACAAAGTGCTCAGAACTTGGGCCCATGTGGGACATTTCTCATCCAAACCAACACTTCCCAAGCCATCTCCTGCCTTTCCTTTATTGTCTATTACATTGACAATCACTGTCAAACATGTTATCATAATAGCAGAAGTATTACAATACGATACTAGAGGATGCAGAAGGCCCTCTATCTTATCTTCCACATCCTTCTCCTACTATTTCTTTAGGGCAGTCATGTCCAGAATCAACAATCTCCATCATTTTTTCCACCATTAATCCTCTTCACTGCGTTTCATAGTTGTCAACAAGCTCCAAAGAGGACAGAGAGTACACATGGATGAATGAATCAACAGGGCACACTTAGGAAGAAACGCTGCCAGGAGCTGAAGAGAGTCCTATTTAGTGTGCTTAAAATATCCTCAGCATCATTAAACGACATTAACCCAACACTTGAGTCCAGCAAGCACACACAAAAAAGCAGGTTCTTAAGAGGATTGTAAATGATGAGATGGAAACTTAACAGCACTGAGTGCTCCACTTGTTTTTTTATATAGATTTCAAATACAGCCCCTTCCATTTTATAGTCCCTTAAAACATGTCAGTGTAACATATGTTTGGCTGTGTTCCTTAATATGCTTATTTACCAAACTCTTATCACATTGATAGTAGTTAATTTGTTACATCAGTGTACCAAACTCAAAGTCTACCTCACCACTCCTGGTCATCCACCTGTTTTCTAAGTCTGTGAGCTCAACTGCCTTTTCTCATTCTTCCAAATTGCCTCAAAAGCCTGGAAGTAACAAAGAAACAAAGAAACATCCTTTGAGAACTTAGCAAAGAGAGCTGGTTTGATCAAGGGCCTTTTTGTGGAGAGGTGCTGCTTGGTCTGAGGTACAAAGCGTGAGTAAGATTTTTAAACAAGTAGAGATGGAAGGGAGAGAACAACAGCTGGAAAGATGTGTCACCGTCTATTTATGTCCAGTGCCGCAGTCACTGCAGATGGCCAGGTGTGTGTTAAAATGAATTAAATGCCTGGGCAAACAAAGGAAGGCACACACTCTGTGGGCATCTGTACAGCAGGCTAGGAGTCTGTTACTGCTGCATTCATGAAAGGACCAGGAAAGAAAGACTGGGACAATGACTGCTTAATCAGAATTTAAGGATGAGGAAGGAAATTGCTTTAGAAAAGGGTGTTCTGATGGGAGTATAGAGGGAAAAGTGAAAGTTGGCAGGGCTTTAGTACTCTTTTGGATACTTATTAATGGTTAATTTGCAAAGCTCCATCGATACTTTGAAGATCGCCATTATTTTCACACTAAACACACATCAAACATCACAGGAGGCATTTTGAGAACAGCTTCATCAGAAAGCTTATAATCTTGCTCAGCAAATCAGTGTCTTATAAACATAATGAATGACTTTGGTTCTAATACTAAATTGCTGGGAGAAAACATCCAGAAACTCCCTAAATACGGGTTTTGGCAAAGACTTTGGTAGAGAACTTGAACATGTTCTCAAAACTTCCTAACAAGAGGATGTCCGTATGAAACTCACCTAGAGAAATCGGGATGGTTTCTGTGAAGCCACACAACCACATTCAGAATCTTGGTGTTAATAGAGAAGATGGTACCCAGCAGTGAAGACTAAGGACGATAGGAGGCGCCCCAGAGCAGTCTTGTTTATACTTCAGCCTCTCACATTCAACTAGAGGGAAATTTTGTCAGTCAGTGTTTTGTTTGGAAAAATAAATTGCTTCGGCTGTTTCAAGCAGAGAGAGATGTAGGCCAGGTGTCACAGCCCCCCCAAGAGTCAGAGCCAAGATACTGAGGAACCTCGCAGAGTATGTTCTACTTACTGTGTTAGGTCTCAGAGAGTCAGGACCTGTCCAGGCTGCCAGGCGAGGATTTAAAGGAAACACTGCATATATTTGTGAGTCTGGCCACATGTATGTGGACATCAGAGAGAAGTTTCAGGTCTCAGGTCTGTCAGGGACAAAACATTGGCAGGAAACTGCAGGGACAAAACATTGGCAGGAAACTGCTGAAAGAACAAAGATTTCTTCTCCATCTTGTATGAAAGCGTTTGCAAATGGAGTTCCCTCCTGATCGCTATAGATGTCTAAAGCATAGCAGGTGTTCTGAACCAATTCATTTGTAAACGTGCTCAGCCGTTTGATGGTTATGAGAACGGGCTCTTTACAGAAATACAGTGATACCTCAAACAACAATGCCCTGCTTTTGGATTCCTCCAGTCGCCATGCAACTTAGCTTCAGGTCCGAGGTGAACCTAAGTCCATTGCTCACATTTTCTCTCCCTTCCTTAATGGCTTGAAGTTCTTCTGGGCTGTGACGTAAGAGGCCTTTAAGTCGGCACTGTCAACCCCATGTAATCTAACGGAGCAAATTATCCATCCTTTCCCTGGCTGCCTACTCCATCTGGTCACCATGGTGTCAAGGAGCCATGTATGCTTTAGGACACTTCTCTCCAGATGAGATTTACTGTCCTAAGTGTCATCAGTCCCTGAGTGCACTACAAGTGCCTTCCCCGATGCTACTCAGGCTGCCTTGCAATAACGTTGTTTTTCAAAGCCGAGTGTGCCAGTCCCTAAGGGCTTCTGTTAGTCAAGTTTGATTGTCTTCTGTCATTTTACAGATAAGTTCTCAAAATACGCTCCCCTTTATCACTGAACTATTAAGGTGCACATTTTATTTTAATATGAATGATAAAATATATTTCACAAACTAAAACAATTCAAGGCGGGAAGCCTTGAAGATGGAAACCTTCTACTGTGGTCTAAATTTATTAGAATTTAAGTTAGAAAAATAAAGCCTGATGGGAAGACCCCAAATCATAATTCCTTCAGAGTAGTTTTTTTTTAATATTATCCTGGAATACTATAAAATGTGTGTGATGTATGTCTGTGTGGCATGTGCATGTCTCTCATGTACATGCATGCGTGTGTGTGTGTGTGTGTGTGTGTGTGTGTGTGTGTGTGTGTGTGTGATGTGTGCCCATGTGTGCACATATGGAAGACAGAGGGGGGGTGCTTGATGTCTTCCTCTCTAATTCTTCATCTTGTTCTGTCTCTGAATCTGGATCTTGTTACTTTTTTCAGCTAGTCTGGCTAGCCAGCTAGCAGTTCCTGCAATCCTGCTGTCTCAGTATCCCTGAAGCATTGGCGTTACAGGACACGCACAACCACACTAAGCTTACANACACACACACACACACACACACACACACACACACACACACACACACACACACACACACACACACACACACACACACACACACACACACACACACACACACACACACACACACACACAGCAGAACAATTGATAGAAACTCTTTGAAATAGGGATAACAGATGAATACCAACATACATAAAGAATATGACATGATCCTTCACACCAGGACTCATTACAAAACAACAACACAATCCAGCAGTTTCCAAAGACGGAGTCCAGATAGCCAGGAAGCTAGAAGTTGTCCAAACTGATCAGTCACCAATAAAATAAAAAATTAATGTTACAATGACACTACGGTATCTTGTAAGAGCTAAACAAAATAAAAATTAAAAAACTCAACTTCTAAGGCAATACTGAGTCCAGAGGAAAACGGTAATTTTATTTTTCTGGCTGCAGTTTTTGAGACTGTAACTGAATTGTGATAACTACTTTTGATGTGTTCTTGGACTTGGCTTCCGAGAGTATTATTGAATAGTTTTGCATCGATAGTCAGAAGGGAAATTGGCCTGAAGTTCTTTCTTGGTTGGGTCTTGCTGTAGTTTTGGTATCAGAGTAACTGTGGCTTGATAGAACGAATTGGGCACTGTTCCTTCTGTTTCTATTTTGTGCAATAATTTGAAAAGTATTGGTATTAGGTCTTCTTTGAAGGTCTGATAGAATTCTGCACTAAACCCATCTGCTCCTGGGCTTTTTTTTTGGTTGGGAGACTATGGATGACTGCTTCTATTTCTTTAGGGGTTATAGGGTTGATTAGATGGCTTATCTGTTCGTGATTTAACTTTGGTATTTGGTATCTGTCTAGAAAACTGTCCATTTCATCCAGATTTTCCAGTTTTGTTGAGTATAGGCTTTTGTAGTAGGATCTGATGATTTTTTTAATTTCCTCAGTTTCTGTTGTCATATTTTTCTTTTCATTTCTGATTTTGTTAATTTGGATACTGTCCCTATGCCCTCTGGTTAGTTTGGCTAAGGGTTTATCTATCTTATTGATTTCCTCAAAGAACCAGATCCTGGTTTTGTTGATTCTTTGTATAGTCCTTTTTGTTTCTACTTGGTTGATTTCAGACCTGAGTTTGATTATTTCCTGCCATCTACTCTTCTTGGGTGAATTTGCTTCTTTTTGTTCTAGAGCTTGCAGGTGTGCTGTTAAGCTGCTAGTGTATGCTCTCTCCAGTTTTTTTCATTTGTTTATCTATTTATCTATTTATCTATTTATTTATTTATTTGAGGCACTCAGAGCTATGAGTTTTCCTCTTAGCATTGCTTTCATTGTGTCCCATAAGTTTGGGTATGTTGTGCCTTCATTTTTATTAAATTCTAAAAAGTCTTTAATTTCTTTATTTCTTCCTTGACCAAGTTATCATTGAATAGGGCATTGTTCAGCTTCCATGTTTATGTGGGCTTTCTGTTGTTTTTGTTGCTATGATGACCAGCCTTAGTCCGTGGTAATCTTATAGGATGCATGGGATTATTTCAATCTTCTTGTATCTGTTGAGGCCTGTTTTGTGACCTATTATATGGTCAGTTTTGGAGAAGGTACCATCAGGTACCTGAGAAGAAGGTATTTTCTTTTGTTTTAAGATGAAATGTTCTATAGATATCTGTTAAATCCATTTGGTCCATAACTTCTGTTAGTTTCACTGTGTCTCTGATTAGTTTGTGTTTCCATGATCTGTCCATTGATGAGAGTGGGTTGTTGAAGTCTCCCACTATTATTGTGGGAGGTGGAATGTGTGCTTTGAGATTCAGTAAAGTTTCTTTTATGAATGTGGGTGCCCGTGCATTTGGAGCATAGATATTCAGAATTGAGATTTATTCTTCATAGATTTTTTCTTTGATGAGTATGAAGTGTCCTTCTTTATCTCTTTTGATAACTTTTGTTAAAAGTTGATTTTATTCAATATTATAATGGATATTCCCACTTGTTTCTTGGGCCCATTTGCTTGGAAAATTGTTTTCCAGCCCTTTACTCTGAGGTAGTGTCTGTCTTTGTCACTGTGGTCCATTTCCTGTATGCAGCAAAATGTTGGATCCTCTTTACATATACAGTCTGTTAGTCTATCTCTTTTTACTGTGGAATTGAGTCCATTGATGTTAAAAGATATTAAGGAATAGTGATTGTTGCTTCCTGTGAATTTTGATGTTATTTTTATATTTGTGTTGCTATCTTCTTTTGGGTTTATTGAAAGAAGTTTACTTTCTTGCTTTTTCTAGGGTGTAGTTTCCCTCCTTGTGCTGGTGTTTTCCATCCATTATCCTTTGTAGGGCTGGACTTGTGAAGAGATATTGTGTAAACTTGTTTTTGTCATGGAATATCTTGGCTTCTCCATCTATGGTAATTGTGAGTTTTGCTGTGAATAGTAGCCTTGGCTGGTATTTGTGTTCTCTAAGAGTCTGTATGAGATCTGCCTGTGTCATGAGAGTTCCCTCTATGCAGAAGTGGTGGTCTTACCTGTGCTCACAGACTTGTCCACACTCCTGGGAGACCAGCTCTCTCCTATTTGGGTGTGGAGTGCTGTGGCACAGGATCAGCTCAGGGCTCTGTGGTATAGCATCAGCTCCGGGTGCAGAGGGTAGTTCCACTTCTTGATGTTTCCACCCCACCTGACCCATCTGACTCACCTGACCCACTGACCCACTGACCCACTGACCCACTGTCCCACCTGACCCACTGACCCACCTGATCCACTGATGAACTGACCTAGGCTGAATATGTGTAGTCCTACTTAATGATGTCTCCACCCCTCCTGACCCACTGACTCTCTGACTCACCTGAACAAACTGACCCACTGACCCCCTGATCCCACTGACCCACTTGACCTACTTGACACAGCTGACACACCTGACACACTGACCCAGGATGAACATGTGTAGTCCCACTTTATGATGTCTCTACCCCACACAACCCACCTGGAACGAGTCTTCTGCACCTCAGCCTCTCATTTTAGGAAATGCCGTGTTACTAGACAATCCAAGCTTCCCCGTGTTACTAGACAATCGAAGCTTCCCCAGAACTGGCTGCCTGCAAACATTATCCATTGCAGACATAGCCATTCTGAAGATAGATACGTGCTCAAAATATTTAGAAATCCTTTTGGCAAGGCTAATGCAGGAAAAGCACCACAAGTCTTCCCTAAACATTTTAGCCACAGCTTTGCCCACTTTCTTTGCAGAAACTGTAAAGAATGATGTGAACATTCCAACATTTTCTTAAGGGCTTCTTCTGTTTAATTTATGTGTGAAGATGACTGAACTAGCTACAGGATAAGACTTGATGAGGTAACTGAATTTTCTTTGTAAGATGAATGTATTACCATTCAATGGAAAATCGCTTGGGTTCACTGCCCACGCTTTCCTATTGTTTTCAGTTGTTCATGTCCATTTCAGCAATAGCTACTTAAAATAGTTAATGTACTTTGCCTTCTTTTGAGAGACTTTGCTGCAGGTGAGCATATGGCCTGGGAGGATGTGCTCTGACACTTGGCTTCAGTTAGATAAGCACTATCGAATGCTACGTGATAAAGAAGATCATTGTAGGGAGAATCACGAATTCAGATAAAACCACTCTTTTCAGAAACATACCACAGACCCAGCAGAGGCAGGCAGCCTGGAGGTCTGAGTCTTGACTTCGTCTCCCTGTTTACATTTGCTAATAGATAGATATCCACAGAGTCAAAAGATCTGATAACCGTGAACTCAGTTCATCCCTTACTCTTGAAGATTCCCAACTTCAAAGTCACTGACTCAAAAACTACAAGCCCACCAGGGAAATGAGGACATTTTCATTTCACATATCAATAAGCTTTGGGGACATCAGTTGTGCTTTGCCTGGTAGGCTGCAGTTACCTTCTGAAATTCCTTGAAATTCAAGCAAGGTCCTTTTAAGTTTTTGACACCCCTTTCATGTCAGGTCACATAGTAGAGGTGATGCCATTTGTACTAGTGCTCTGAAATACAGGTTGAGGCAACTTGTAGAGGCTAGAGATTGAGTCACTGTCACTGTATATCTGTAGCTGATTTCTTCCCCCCCCCCTTGTTCCCGTCAACCCTGCTTGCTCTGGTCTGCCCCGCTCACTCGGGTCAGCCCCGTTCGCTCCAGTCGGTCCCACTCACTCCAGTCGGCCCCATTCGGCCCCATTTGGCCCCCTCGCTTATGCCAGCCCCGCTCGCTCTGGTCGGTCCCACTTGCTCACTCCGGTCCAAGGATTCGTTTTATTATTATTATTCATAAGTATGCTGTAGCTGACTTCAGACACACCAGAGGAGGGCGTTAGATCTCATTATGGGTGGTTGTAAGCCACCATGTGGTTGCTAGGATTTGAACTCATCACCCTTGGAAGAGCAATCGGGTGCTCTTACCCGCTGAGCCATCTCACCAGCCCTGTAGCTGATTTCTAAGAACAGTGCATGAATAACACTTTCACCTTTGTCCATTGGTCATTTATTTGTTGAAATCCCTGGCATCATACACAAGAGATCTGGGGAAGCAGCAGGAGCAAAGAGAGGGACCACTTAGTGATGCCAAGAGATTCTCCACTTCTTCTTCTGCTGCTCCTCACTTCCAGGTAACAAACACATCAAGCAAAACCAAGAAAGACTCTTTCTGTTCCATGCACTGAGACAGACCTTTGTGACTTCTTTTCTCTCTAATAAAAAATTGTGGGACGCTAAGAAGAGCAATTTGTACTCTCAAAATTTCAGCAAGATTGCAGTTTGGCTGCTGCCAATGCTCATGGTGAAGACCTGTGGTAGAGCTTGAGTCTAGAATGCATGAGGTCTTGGGTTCCATTCCCAGCACTGTCAGAAAAGCTAGACCCAACCCAACCCAGCCAAACAACCTAAAAACAAAGGCATTTGGAGTGATATAAAACAATTTACATACCAAAGTCTATTTATTTTTTATACATTTGACTCTATTCTTGACAGACACTATTTAAATATGTCCACGGGGTGTTAGATCTTTCATAATCTTTAGAATTCCTTAAGCTTGTTATTTTTTTTTATGTTTGTCAGGCTTCCCTTTAAAAGATTGAAGAATCATATGGGAATTTTCATACATACGTTCAGCTCCAATTAATTCACATTTTAAGACAGCATGATAAGGGCCTCTGAGGGAGGATGGCAGATCAGAACCTGCCTCTGTGTGAGGCACTGACAGAGAGAAATAAGGATGAGGAAAAATACATTTTTTTCCTACATAGAAATATTAGAACAGACTAGAATCACAAAAGGATGACAGACAGCTAAGAGGTTCTTAAAACAATTAACAACAGAATGTTCCCAGGACCTCTATGACATGGTTCCCAGGAAACCCCTACAAACTGGGAACAAGCCCAACAGCTCTTGCAATCTAAAAATCTAGCTGGGGTTTTGGTAAGGCAGACTCTTCCAGTGGGGTTCATCAGCAGAGACAAAATGTCATATCATGGAGGACGTGCTATATAATGCTAGACACTACACTGGGAACTTGGGAATGTGGAACAATCACGAACCAAGGAGCTTTGGGTCAACTTGTAACAAACAACTGCAGTTGAATGACAGCCACAGGGACAGTCAAGAAGTGTGGGGATGCTGATAGCTGAGCAGCTCCGGGCAGACAGTGAAGTGAGCAACGGAGTGTAAAAGTCTTCATAATTGACAGGGAGGGAATAAATGGAATAGGATAGCCATGACTTTGAAGCTAGTGGTTATAAAACCTTCTGGGGTCATCTATGTGCCTCAAGGCTGATTGTCATGGAGATGTGAACCCTGAGGCTGCAGTGCAGTACTGGACACATGGAGCCTCACCCTCCAGTGGGGCAGTATTTCAGAAGTACAAGGACAACTCCATCAACAGGGCCCCCAGAGCTGCTAGCAATCCCAGAGCCCTACTCTTAACACACATCAGAGATGTCCTCTGTCTACAACATTAGCTACCCTGGGGTGTATGAAGGTAGTAAAACATGCCTAGCCTATAGACTGCAAAGTCACATGTGGACTGCAGAGATCCATGTTCAAAAACCAGAAGTTTCTAAACTAAAATCAGAGGTTCTGGGAATCAGACAACTGTCCAGTGTAGACTGAATGAGTTCTGGACTGAATGAGGTGGGAGCAGAGGCAAGAGACTGTTCAATATTCATGGCCCTGCTACTTATCTACCTGACAGACTGCAGTTTTACAGGACACAGGCCACCCCAACATTTGTCTTTTACTTATTTTTCTCTCTTGTGTTTTCCCTTTTCATTATACTTTATTATTTTGGGTTTATGTTACTTTTAAAGCTTTTTTGAATTCTATCCCATACATTTATTTCATTTATTTTCAATTCTTAATTTGGGCAATCAGTATTAAGTGAGTTTTTATATCTTTCTCAGCTTGGTGTTGCTGCTGTTCATAGCAGGCTGTTCTCTTCTCTCTTGGTGGTACCGATTTTGTGTCTTTATGAATATGGTTATCACCAATTAGATTCTCAAATAAAACCAGGAGAAATACCCACACCAACAGATGCTGAAATCATAACACACACACACACACACACACACACACACACACACACAAAGGTGAAAAATCAAGGCAACTTGACTCCTCTAAAAGATCATAGCTCTCCAATTACGGAAGCCAAAGGGTACTGACATGGCTAACACACCTGATGAAGAATTCACAGATTTAATTGCACAAATGATCTAGCAAGTCAAAGAGGATGACAAAATGGCAAATGAGTATGATAAGAAAATGAGCAATGTAGATGAGAAAGTCAGCAACGTGCATAAGAAATTTAGCAAGGAAAATGTGAGTCTGAGAACAATAAAACACAATGGAAAATTTGGAAAAGAAAGGCCCAAGAAAATAAATGGCTAACTAGCACAGGATGTTCAAAAAGCCACTTGGAAACTCACTATCTTATAATATCCCTACAAACATACTTTTCCTTTTATATATAGCACAGGGATTTCACATTACCAGAATATTCATATCCCATACTTATATTGTAGTAAGTTATGTAGTTAGTAGTTTTATTTTATTTAATATAACATTTGTACTGATTCTCTGGGACTTTCACACAATGTACTATGATTATACTCATTTCCTAGACTTTCTATATCTGCCCCTCATACTTGTGATCCCTGCTCTAAAAATGTAAAAATAAAAATAAGAATAAAAGAAAAAGAAAAAAAACCTCAAGTTTAATTTGTATTGTTTGCCTACTCACTGAAGTGTAGTCAAATTCTCATGACCTGCCCCTTAAATAGAACTTTGTTCTTCAAATCCCACACTCCTTCCAGAAGCCACCAATTGTGAAGAGCTATACTTCAGCATCCTTATCACACTTTTTAAGAGTTCTCTTCAATGGCTTCCTGTCTAGGATGTTACTTTGGGGCAGGGAATGAGAGGACAAGGCCTCACAGAAGCCTTCAATGTCCTCTGCTCTCAATGTGCACCTGCAGTCATTGATCTCACAGCAAAAGTAGCCTCCTTGCTCTTCACAGTCAGTGGGAGCATGGATCGTGCACAGTCAGTGGGAGCATGGATCGTGGGCCTCCACTGGGTGTCTGGGGACAGCACAGACCATGAACATGACTCCCCTCCCATCAGCAGTAGGATCACAAACCCAGATATGGCCAGTGGCAGCAGCATGGACCTAGACATCACCATAGCCTCAGGTGACAGCATATGCCACTCAGAGCAGAATGACCTCTGGTGGCAGCAGGACCCATGGACATCAACATGGCTTCAGACTGCATCACAGACCTTGGACATCTACATGACTTTCAGTGATAAGAGGAGCCACAAGCAANTAGGATCACAAACCCAGATATGGCCAGTGGCAGCAGCATGGACCTAGACATCACCATAGCCTCAGGTGACAGCATATGCCACTCAGAGCAGAATGACCTCTGGTGGCAGCAGGACCCATGGACATCAACATGGCTTCAGACTGCATCACAGACCTTGGACATCTACATGACTTTCAGTGATAAGAGGAGCCACAAGCAACAACATAGATCCTGTCTGAAGCAGGACCTTGGACCCAGATATGGCCCTTAGTGGTAATATGAGACACAAACAAAGAGGCCCAAGGCCTGCACCTGGACTTCTGTCACAAACATGGCCAAGCTGGTCTACAAACATAATTTTAAAAAGAGTTTAATTGGTATTTTTCTACAAAGACAATAATACTCATACCAGAATCCATAGGTTATCAAACAGAAGCCCAGTGCCAGGTATGGGATACACATCTCTTTGATTTGTTGGTCAAGGGGAGTTTAAGAGACCTCCCAAACAATACAGACAATTGCCATTGCTCTTGCCACCAAAACATGAGAGAACACACACACACACACACACACACACACACACACACACACACGTGCGCGCATGTAGGCATGCATACACTCACACACTTTGTCACTCAGATGACATGGAGAAATCAGTCTGGTACTGAGTACTGACCTGGGCATTTTCCCCCTGCTAGCTAGTTTTCATACTCCCGGAGGGTGCTAGGGAGGCTGTTGTGGGAAGGAAAACCAACAACAATGTTACTCAGCTATGAACCTTGTGGGAACAATAGTAAGCAGTATGGCAAGATATACTCATGGAGACAAGAATGGGAAAGATGTTATGGAGGTGGATGATTAGCTGTGGTTGAAAACTTAACGCAACTTAGAATCACCCTTGAAAAGGGTTTCTTTGAGGAATTGCCTACATTTGGTTAGAATATAGGTGTCTGTGGGGAACTGCCTTAAATTCATTGGTGTGGGAAAATTCAGCCCATGTGTGACACTGTTCCCTAGGCAGGGGACCCTGAGTTGTATAAGAGTGGGTACATTGAGCTGGAAAGCAAGCAATAGACATACTACATTAATTGTTGACTAGTCTCAATTGTGAATGTGATATGACTGTTTCAATGCCCACCATCTTGATTTCTCTACTATCATGAACTGTAGCCTGGAATTGTAAGGGAATAAAGTCTTTCTCTCATAAGTTTCTTTTTTGGTTAGGTTATTTTATCATATAGCAAAACAAAGCTGGAACAGAAGTTCCCACCAGAGAAGTGGGAGCGCTGTTGTGATAAACTTAGTCATGAGGTTTTTATTATGCCTGTCAACTACTTTGTGGAAGAGTTTGGTACACTGGACTATTAAAGCCCATGACTGCTGTGGGAAGACCTTAATGGACATTCTTGTGAGGGTTTGGAAGGCAGAAACACTGAGAGGAATGTGGACAGAGGAGGTTTCAGAATGAAACAAAGACTCTGTAGTGCATTGAGAGTTCTTCGTATGAAATTTTGGCTAAGAGTCTGTGTGTGCTTATCAGGCTAACACTGAAGAGAAGTTGGGGTGGGGGTGGGGGTGGGAGGCATGAAAGATGCAAAACTGAGGGGCTGTGGACAACAACTGAGGCCTAGCAACATGTGTAGGGTCAGAGTCCTTGTGGTGCTCCCCAAGGGGCCACTGTGTAGATCTGGGAAGGTAAGGCCTCAGTTGCAATGGAAACCCTAGGATACCAGAGACAACAGGATTATCAGGTATTCACCAAGGAGTCAAGCTCGTGTGGAGTGGTCAAAGCAGAAAATGCATATCCATGATTTGAAATTCATGTTAAGTACCAACTAAACAAATAGTGAAAGAGAACAGATAAAAATCCTGTGCTGAGGAACTTTAAGTATTTTAAATGTCATTCCCTACCCCAGTGTTTTAACTGAATTCCAAAGGTCATGGACAGGGAAAAGGGATGACTGCCAAGTGGAGACACCCACAGACACTTGTGCTCAAGTCTAAGCCTTGTGGACAGCAAATGCTTTTGATCTGATGAGAGTGGATTTTTTCTGTAACTTTCCTTCCTACCCCATAATTCTTTCCTCAAACAGCAGAAGAGTCAAAACTGAGGGAAATTATACAGAATACCTCACCATGCTTTGTAAGACTGCTAAGCTCATCAAACACAAGAGTTCTGGGGCCAGTGTTAAGCTTAGAGAGATCTGTGGGGTGACGGTTCTACTTTGTTCTCCTTCTTAGAACAGGAGAACCTACACAAAATGAAAGATATTTGCATAAAATACAGACTCCTTAATAAAAGGTCATCAGTATTTGACCTTAATGATTAATGTATAATACATATTCCCAGTGGGAACATGTAGAGTAAATGGAACTTTCTTTAGTAAGTTTTCTATGATTCTAAATCTACTATGAAACATTTCATTTATTCCAGTATTATTTTCTAGGAAATACATAATTATTTCTACTGGTGCTGCAATTAAATTAAGACCTTAAGCAATGTAAACAGGTTTACATTGACAAAGGTCAAAATAGGTCAAGATGTTCGTTGAATTGCATTCCTTTAGGTAGGTTTTAGAATAACATTTCTTAACTTGCTTTTTTTTTTTCTTTTTAGGTTGATGACAATTATTTTCTTTCCTTGATTTTTTAAAAATTACATTTAAGTGGTGCATAAAACAAGAAAATGTAGACATGAATGAGGTAATGTATGATTTTCAATAATGTATATATCACTTAAGTGATTGAAGTCAGTTTGCATGTGGTATTAACAATTCTTCATGGTGGACACTTTCAAGGACCTTTTCTGTAGCTGTTTGAAATTTACAGAAAATTATTGTGTCTTGCTGTGCTGTGACCTGCCAACTTCTTGTTCTTTTCTGTGGCTCAGCATATCACTTCTGGAATTCTTGAATCCCCAGATAATGTGCCCCTCCTCCCAAAAGATAACTACAGAGGAAGACACTTCACATGGACTCCTGTCCTCCATATATACACACATGAGTGTGTATATCCACATAGCCACACCCACAAGTGCACATACCTACAAACAACACATGTACACACACATACACATACACAGAAAAAGAGTCAAACAAGCAAACAGAGATCCATTTATTTCTAGAATACAGCTTTGGGTTATTTAATCAACAATTCCTTGGAGATAAGTCCTAGCTAGACCTTGGAGTTTTTTTTTTTTAAAGTAAATTCTAATACCCACATATGGCTAAGAACCTCCAATTCCAGTCAATTCTATCTCTTCCTCTACCTCTTCCTCTCCTACATTCATTCTGAGAAAGGGTCTCTCTATCTACATAGCCCAGGCTGGCCTTGAAATCACAATCTCCCTCCTCTAGCCTCATGAGTACTGGGCTAATATGTATATACCACACACCAGTGAGAAACTCTTGCTCCAGTAGCCTTCTAAGGGTATTAACAGTGACACAAAGCTCCTCATGCGTTCATTTCAACATCTTTCTCCATCTGGCTAGCTGAGACACTATGTACCCAATATCCTAAGTTCTCAGTTGATATTTCTGCTTACCACATATGGAAAACTCTTTGAACAAAGATATCATGATAAATTATCTTTATAGTTAATATACTAAAACATTCAGTTCTCATACTAAAAATACAATCTATGCTTAAAGGATAAAGTTAGGTTCTGTTGAATCAGAGCCTTGATATAGTCATATCTTTACAAACATGCACACACAGGAGCTCAAGACTTCTGCAACTAACACCTCATTAAACCTCAGTCATCTCAGGAGACTTTCAGTTCCTGCATCAGACACAATAGAGACTCTGGGCTCCAGCCCTGGTGGATGTGTCTGCTTTGATGGAGGCTTTAACTTGAATGGTGCTTTAGAGAATGAGACTCAAAGCCATAATTTTCGTTGCACACAGGATCTCTTACAGGTGAGAGAAGCCATTTTTCTTTGATATAACTTATTGTTTCCAGACATAAGCCAGACTTAATTAAAGGGTGCAATTAAAAGCAGTTATAGTTTATATTTAAAAACTAGTCTGTCTGTCTTTTGGTTTAGTATAAAGCAAAGGAGATAATAATGTTCACTGAGTTTTCAGGGTGGGAAGGAATGAAAGGAACTTTTAGAGCTCTTATTTTTACTGCCTTTTCTTAGCCTTTCTTCAAGGGGACAGAATCATGATTTCTGGATTAGCTGCCTTTACCTTGCATGCTGGAGGACACCTTAAACAAATTCTTTCTTCTTCTTTTTCTTTTCAGAAGGAGAAGTGTGGGTTTTTTCCACATTAAACAGAATAACTACAGATCACAATATTTATTTCTAATATTGGTTAAATTAACAGGCTTCCCTCCAGATGAGACTATTGTGTGCTCTTTGTAAGCAGATTTTGTTGCAAAATTCCTTTAATTCCCAAAACATATGAGTTGTCTATTAGTTCTTTTGTGTTGCTATAGCAACATGCCAGAGCCTGTGTATTTCATAAAATAGAAAAAAGAGAGAGAGGGGGGCATTTTA
Source organism: Mus minutoides (assembly GCA_902729485.2). Taxonomy (NCBI): domain Eukaryota; kingdom Metazoa; phylum Chordata; class Mammalia; order Rodentia; family Muridae; genus Mus; species Mus minutoides. The sequence continues at coordinate 278,383 of LR750636.1, forward strand.
GAGACTCAAGATGACTGCATTAGCAATGGCAGAGAAAGAGAGTTGGGGGGAAGTGGATAGTATATAATGGGTAAGTGCTCATGTAAAGACAGGTTTGTTTATAAGTACTCTCAAGACCTCCATCCTGTGAGAACACTACTCCCTTCCCAGGTTGGGGTCCCATTGCCTAACCTTCTCCACTAGGACTACTTTTTAAGGCTCCATTATCCAACACTGCTGCATGAGTGAGTGAGCTGCCAGTACAGGAGTCTTTGGGGATGCTAACGTGCCATATCTATACTTTAGCAGACAACATCTGCTATTGCAGCTGCCTGGGAAGAGATTCCACTGGACAAAAATACAGTGCTCATCTCAAAACATCTTGAGAGAACTTTAGTGTGTAGCCAAATCAAAGCCACAAGGAGATATTACGGATGACTGCTATCAACAAAGCAAATGGTAAATGCTCACCTCTGATGGCACACGCTATGGTGGCTTCTCAGGAAATTGAAAGTTGAATTAGTTTATGACCCAGTTATTCTCCAATTGGGGTGATATCCAAAATTGAAGATGCACATGCCTCCCCCTGTGCCCACTGCAGCATTAAACAGGCTAAAAATCCATTACAGATCTTACAACATGCAATCAAATTAATTTTTTGTGCCTCTAAATTTGTGGTGTAATTTGTACAGAAAGCTTACTTGATGATGATGAATAGGTTCATATTAGTTCTTATAGAATGCATAAAAATAAATTGCTTAGGATAAAAATCATAAAATGGAAAACATTAAGGATATTTCTGAATGACACGTCTCATAATACATATCAGGAATGAGTTCCACCTTGCTGGCAATATCAAAACTGAATTCATATTCCCAGGCCCCAGAAGTCAACTCCTCTCCTGCTTCTTCAGATGTTTTATGTTTGTCAGTTATGTGAAGAGGGAAGATGCTGTTGTCCTGTTATCTAAACTAAGGTACCCAAGTCACAAATGTGCTGCTTATCTTGACTTAACTGACTAAATGCTGATTGCTGCCTTCTCTGTTCCCTTATTACTCTAGATTCCAGGTCAGAGTCCAGGATGGGACCTGACTGCTAAAGCTGACTCAAGGACCCGAAACCAGGTGACCTGGATAAGGCCCAGTCACCAATGCTAACTTCCTTGCTTAACCACTTGTGTCAAACTATGACTGGTCAATGCAACAGTCCACTCCAAATGCCCTTGCTTTGTGTTCCCATCCTATGAAAATGTACAGTCCCCCTTTAGGGACATGGTTCAGATCCCAAACTAGCCCCATTAGCCAGAAAATAAAGCTTTAATTTTTAAGCTTCTGGTGAGTTTTCTCCACCTTTACCCTTAACCCAACAATTCACCTGAAGGGAAGAACCATCAACTCTGACATCTAGAAAATAGGACTTGAACTTTTTAATCATTTCAATATTCCTGAGAAGGAAGTCAAAAATATTTCATCTAGAGAAAAAGTCTCATATTTTCATTGGCTAATTTCAAAATATTTGTCCAATTCCAAAAATACGTATTTTTAGGTGAAAGTTTTTGTTCCTTTTTTTCACAGGCAGGCATTGCATTTAAACTTTAAAAATCTTTACTCTTAAGAAAAAAATAAATACTCCTTTTATTTAAAAAGTATTGTTCTTCAACAATTTATTTATTCGTCCTTCTCATAAGAAGAAAAGTCAGTACAATATGAGTGAATCCCACAGCTGCTAGAATGAAGATGGATGGTACTTGGGTAGACCAGAAGTCCAGATGAGGTAACCAAAGACAGTAGCTCTCCCTGGGTGGTTGTGGATATGGGTGATAGAGAAAACTCTGTGTTTAAACATCCTTGAAGCTGCAGTAAGGTTGCTTCCCTTATCTCATGAGTTAAGATGTTAGGAGGCACACTATTTGCCCCACAGCCCCACATTTGCACTAATGAAAGGTCTGCATACCCCAAAGATCGTAGCATTGCTACAATATAATTTGCATTTTGACTTTCACCTTATAATCATTGTGGGCTTTTAGAGGGGATAATGGGAAGAAATACTTTAACATGGAAATCTGGCCAACCATGATTGGGAAGGGCTGGGGTGGCTGAGGCCATGCAGCAGCTAGAGGGAGCAGCATATGAGCGCTTTCCTGATAGGACTCAGCTGTGGCAAGACCTGTGGAGTCCTCTGGGCTCTACTGTGGCAAGATCCATGGAAATTCTTCCTGCCTGTCAAGGACATGTGAATTTTGGTGGCCTCTATGTTTATTTCCCAGATCTCATGTACTGCAAGCTCTCTTTGCCTTTGCTATGCTGTCTACACTCAGAGCAAAATTTAGTTTCACTTTGTCAGTCACAGGCAAGGAAGGCCGGGATCACACAGACTAAAAGCCCTGTGGATGACTCTATGTTTTCCTCAATACTCTTTACAAAGGTGAAACCCTTCTCTCTTCTTTCTGACTCTATTGATCATTCAGATGTGACCATTAATCCAGGGTGTTTTGGGACACGTGATTGCGTCCCTAGAGAAACAGCTACAGTCACAGTGAATAAGCCCGTGGCAGTTGTGGAGAGCAGTGAGCCCTGTTTGAGTAACTGTTCTGAGGAAGATATGTCTGGTCAACAGAGAATCAAGATGAGGATGCCATGCCAACCGAGACTTAGAAAATAGGGCAGCTCTGTCTAATCAATAGAGATTTAAAAATGGTTCTTGGGAAGATGGTATCAGATGTGTATCAGCAAAGGCTGCTTGGTACAATGAACATGTCTTTGTCTGCAATTAAGAAAGTATTATGACAGGGGTGCTGTCTGATGACTGGACTTGTATCCACAAATGTTTAATCTGTCTTTCACCTCGCATAACTGTGTAACTGCATTTGCTACCAGGACATGCCTGGCTAGACACTTATCTTTGGCTTGCTGAAATTGTGCTTTGTAGTGTAAAATAAGTTAAGGGGACGATTGACCCAGTGGGATTGGGGATGGAGGAAGGATGATGGTGATCCTTTTTGTGATGATGGAGCTTCTATGATGCTGATGTGATGATTTCTTTTAATAGAATAAACCATGTTGTCACTGCTTAGGTGAGCAGTATTGTGACTGTATAAATAAAGACCTCTTGAGCTATTTTGGGCCACTTGCTTGAAAGGTAGCAGGTGGTCAGTGTCTTCACTTTTGCCAACACTTCTTCCTGATCTCAGGATCTGAATCCTATAGCGGGAGCTGGTCTCTGGCAAAAAGATTTATCTTACCCCCCAAACATCCTCTGTACATCATACATACACATGAAAAATCTACAGCACAGACCCCAGTATGCCGCTGCCCACCTCCTGCATGGACAGTTTACTCCAGTCTCACTAGAGCTCTGTTTAAACTGTCTCATCACTGACTTCTTCGAGAAGAAAAGAACTGAAGAGCAATCTTCTAGCAGTTGCTGGGGTACTGAAGGATCAATCTTAGAATATTAATACATTGCCTATGTTAGAACAGGTCTCAGAAACCACAGGCTGTGAGCACAGTACTCTCCATGGTCCTTATATTCAGATTTTATTTCATTAGATATAATTTGCAATTCAGAGGAAAATGTATTTGTGGAGAAACAGTACAATTCTCACTTTTATTTTTCTAGATTCCTAGAACAAATTATCATATAAAGAAAAGTCAGAACCTTAGCATTTATGAAAAATGTGTTTTGTTCCTTTCATAGCATCTAGGATATGTTGAAGTTCTCATCTATTCTGTACAAATTATACTAAGCTATCGTTTGCATTAAGATAAACTTAGGAAACTTTAAAAACTTGGGTAGTGACAGGAGCTTGAGAGTTCACACTGGCCTGAGAGGTCACACCTGCCTGCCTAAGGACCTCGCTCTGACCCTGGTGTCTGCTCTTGCTGAGGATGTGTGCAGGAATGGCAAGCACCCCTTTTAAGAAATTTTTATTCTCTGTCACAGAATTTGCTTTGATTTTGGCATAATTGTCAGTGGCTGTTTCTCCTATTTGGTTACAATGCGCTGCTTTTTCTGCAGGTGAATCTCTACTGTTTTCTGTCCATTTTATTTGATCTATAAAAATGCCTACCAAATACTGGTTGGAATTAACCAGCTAGAGTGAACCTTCCCAAGTTTTGTTAACAAAATATAATGCCCCAAATTCAGATATCTATTAGAAATTAGTCTATTTATGATAGAAATCAGATACAATTTCATAATATTTAGAGTCTCTTCATTAAGAAGTTTAAAATGAAATAGCCTTCTAAACCTCAATAAGGCTGTCCCATTAGCAATTCCATCTTTCTCATGATTTCCAAGTTCAGTTGAATTAGGCAGTTTTGGTACTTCCTCTAGCAATATTAAAAATCATCACAAGTCAGAATAGAAATGTAAAAGTATACATATACCATTCATAAAGATTATTCTTGTACAAACAGCAGACTAAGTGTAATTTCCTCATTGTCTGCTTAGCAACCTCAGTTCTAAGAAGCAGGTAAATGCCGTTTGCTGATGCCCCTTGCAGAGGATTTGAGCCAGCATCTATCTATCTTTCTTTCTTTCTTTCTTTCTTTCTTTCTTTCTTTCTTTCTTTCTTTCTTTCTTTCTTTCTTAAAACTTCCAAGTGAATAGCACTGAGAATATATACATCCTGAGTAAATTAAAAGAGAAGGGTTTGCTGGTGCCAACAGCATGTAGGCTCAGTATGAACACCTCGAGAACAGCAGCAGCTTGTCAGTAATTGAAGGTAGCCCACAGTGTCGATTGGGTTATTTATAGATTCTAAAGCCTATTTATATTCAATGAAAAGTACAGGTGTAGAGAGGAATAGTTCCTAAGGAGCCTTTAAGGGCCAAGAAGAAGAAAATTATAAGCTTGTGACTCACCCATCTGGGTGTAATTGGTGAAGAAAAGATGAGCTGGCGGGGAAAATAAACAGAGGCATCAGGTCCTGGTGAGAGATGGCCCTGCAGACACCACCCTGCAGACAGACTGAGGAGGAGGGAGGAGGACTGAGTTTACACCAGAGCCAAGTCCATAACACTGGCCAAGTCTGGAGAGAGGGCATGTCACAGTCAGTCACAGCAGTGTCCCCTGTACTCTTCTCTCATCAATGCTGTTGTGAATTCCACCATGGAAAACATCCTCTGTTTCCTTGACTTGGGAGTTTCAAGCGCAAAGAAAGTGGAGCGGAGGGAATTCACCCTCATTACAAACAGCTGCACCTGGTTTAGCACAAAACACCGCCAATCATTCACCCCAGAGTCAATTCCCACAAAAATGTCAAAAGCTAACCAATGGGAATAAAAGCCAACCCGACTGGACAGGGTGGAGACACATGCATTATAGTGCATCACACTAATGATTCAAATTGGATTAGAAATGACGGGAGCTGAAACCTCAGAAACCATGGATGTTAGAAAATCGATTTCTCCTGCGAGCTGGGAGAGACAGGCTAAGAGCCACTGGAGCTGACATGCAAAATTGACAACCTAATTCTTAACTGGTTTTCCAAACTGAGAGACTCCTCAGAGAATTTGTAAATTGTCGTCTAAACTCATGATATCATTCTTGAGAGATTTCCACCCCTTTTCAAGCGGAAGGGATTAGTGTTTCCCCTTTGTGAACAGCATAAAAACTAGATTAATACTACTTTCTTCTGGCATTTCATAAAGATCAATAAGCAATATTTGTGACATTTTGTTTAATGACAGACTCTTCATCTAAATTGATTTTAGGAGAATATTTGACATCTGATGGAATTACTTCACACTTTGAAAATGTTTTTGGAGCTGATATACAGTATTAATGGAACTTGGCGTTCAAGTCTCCTGCTGGCTCCCAAGATGAGGAAAATAGGCTTTTCTTGATAATTACAGGAAGGAGCATAAAGGTAACTTGTATGTTTAAATATGACTGATAAAGATCAGTTCAGAATACAATCCGACATGGGAAACTGAACAAAATAAAAAGGGGTTGAAGGGATATGACCTGAAAGAATCATGTTAGAAAGGCAAGAAATGCCTACTTCCCAATAGCTTGTGTGGTGGTCTGAAGAAGAATGGCTCCATGTTTATATATTTAAATGCTTAAGGAGTAGCACTACTTGAGAGGATTAGGAGGTGTGGCCTTGTTGGAGGAAGTGAGGATGGACTTTGAGGTTTCAAGAAGTCAAGCCAAGCCCAGTGGCTCTTTCTTCCTGCTGTGTAGATCCAGATGTTGAACTTTCAGTTACTTCTCCAGCACTGTGCCTGCCTGCATGCAACCATGATGAGAACTGACAAAACCTCTGAAACTGCAAGACAGTCCCAGTGAAATGCTTTCCTTTATAAGAGTTGCCACAGTCATAGTGTCTGTTCACAGCAATGGAACACTGAGTAAGACAGCCTGAAACCAAGAATAATGAAACATTGTATCAGGATACAGTAACTGTTTCACTTTACCATTCACATATCTTGAAAATACACAAATAAACAAAATATACAAATAAACAAAAGCAAAATAAGAATGTTCTAAAACAAAATAAATATAAACAAAAGCCTAAATAAATAAATTTTTAAAAAGCAAAAAAAATAAAGAGATTTGCATAAGGTCACCTTGTAGCTAGCATATTTTGGAAATATATTATTAGGAAATAAAATAGAACCCAAACTTAAAACAATAATATTATTCAATTTGGAAAACTACTGAAGAGTAAAATACCCAGTGAAGAATTGATGGTGAGTTTATTTCATTCATGAATTTACAAAATCCTGGGGAGTGTGGGATGGCTCAGTGGATAAAGACACCTGTCACTGAGCATGACCATCTAAGTTTGATCCTTGGAACCCGTGATGGAAGAAGAGAGCCAGACTCCTAAAGTGGCCAATTTCTTTTATGTATTTAGCTACTTAAAATTGAAAAGGGGAGATATGAAAATTTAAGCAGAAACACATTGAAAATAAGATGTTTTAATTACTATCATATTTTAATAATGTATTTATGCCTTATTAAAATCATGCCTTAATTACTGGTGTCTCCGTGTAAGCAAGCAGTAAGGGGCATTTAGAAATAGCACTGCTATTTCCACTTCTAAATATTCATTTCTTCCCTGACTCTGCCTGACTTCCTGCTGATTTACACAGCTGCCAACCAAAGGATTTTCAATGCCATATGAACATTGGAATATGTTAAGCTAGTCAATCTGTTCCTTAATTTAATTAGATACAAATTCTAACTACAATGGAATGATGAATATAATTTTCCCCTTCTGGAATCTAAAGGGAGCCTCGTCTCAAGGCTATGCAAATAGAAGTCTCTAGCATTCTGATGCATACTGGTTATGTACTTTGGGGACAACTTGGCTTATATGTGAAAGTGTATGTGTTTGGTTAGCTGCATCCAAATGATTTACATTTTTGTTGGGGTGTTGGGACCTGCCACAGAACTCCTGATATTAGAAACAGCCCAGAATCTGGGTTCTAGATATTCTAATTCATATCTCATGCTTTCATAAGATTTATTTTACCATCTCACTTCAACACTTCAATAATTATATCATACCTAGAATTTCAGTTCTAATCATTCTATTCCCAGGCCATTAATTTCTGGCTTTCCATATCACGAGCTCTATCTTCTCAAGTTCATGCTTAATACAATTGATCTCCTATAACAGTCTTCCATTTATTTACTAATTTATATATTCTTTTATGCCCTCTACCTTAGGAGGTCAAGGATTCACAAATCAAACTGCCTTCTCCTTTGAAATTCAATCACCAAATTCCTGCCTTGCTTACACACAGTCCCTAGTAATTCTGTTTGTCTGAATCTGTGTCTGAGCAGGGCTGGAGGAAAGATAGTTTCACAGAGCATGCTGATTTTACATTGTGCTCTTTACCTTATCACTCAGCTTTGCCCATCGCAACCTCTTTCCCCCTTGAAATAGCGAATGTCCCTGCACTCTCACCCACTTTCAAGTCATGATCTAAATCAGTGGTTCTCAGCCTTCTTAAAGTAGCAGTAACCTTTAATACAGATCCTCATGTTGTGGTGACCTGAACCATAAAATTTTCTTTGTTACTACTTCATAACTGTAATTTTGCCACTGTTATGAAATGCAATGTAAATATCTGTTTTCTGATGGCCTTAGGCAACCTCTGTGAAAGGGTCATTGGACCCCCCCCCAAAGGGTCATGACCCACAGGTTGAGAACAACTACTCTGTGTTGGCAAGATTCAGAAACACTTTTGGGTATTGAGTAGATGCTTGTGATGGCCTTTATGGTCAATTTGACTGGATTTAGAATCACTGAGACTGAATGAGGCATATCTGTGTGTGTGTATAGGTGGAGGGGATGGGTGGGTAAGAAGTGAGGGTTAGAGGGTGGGGTATTTCCACTGAGACCAGATGAGGCAGATCTATGACTGTGTTCGTTGGGGGAGGGTGGATATGTGAGGGTGATGGGAGGATGTGGGAAGGATTAGCAGAGGGGCAAGACTCATTTGGAATATGTGCTGCATGATCTCACAGTGAGGGTTAGGTGGAATGCAATGGAAAGAGGAAAGGCCAGTGGGGTGCTGCCTTCCCTTTCCTTGGCTCCTGGTCTATTGCTAAACGTCTCTGCTCTGCCACATCTTTGCCACACGGATGAACCAAGCCTCCCATATCCAAGAGCAAGAATGACCCCTCCCCCAGTTTTATGGCTTTCAACAGTATTGGTGAACGAATGGCCTGAGCTCCGTGTCTGAAGTTCAGTGTTCCCTGTTGAACTTTAAGTTCTATTAGCACTTTGATAGTTTTGTAAAGACATTTCAAACTTCCATTGTACAAAATAGCTCCTAGCTAATAAGATACTTTAGCATAATGATAATACAGTATAACATTTGCATTTTTTTTAAAGTCAGTTCAAAATTTATCCTTGACTTTGCTTATTTATTTATTTATTTATTTATTTATTTATTTATTTATTTTGGTTTTTCAAGACAGGGTTTTTCTGTGTGGCCCTGACTGTCCTGGAATTCACTTTGTAGACCAGGCTGGCCTCAAACTCAGAAATCCCCCTGCCTCTGCCTCCCGAGTGCTGGGATTAAAGGCGTGCGCCACCACGCCCAGCACAGACTTTGCTTATTTATATATACTTTTTTGCATGCTATCTGTGTGCCTGGGTGCATGCATGTATATCACATACATACAGGTAACTGCAGAAGCCAGAAGATGACCTTGTGTTAGCATAATTGATTTGCTCAACAGTTAGCAACCATGTGGGTGCTGGTAACCAAGCCAGGGTCCTCTATAAAAGGAGCTTGTGCTCTTAAATAATACGGAATCAGCTCTCCAAACGTCTCTAGGCCCACCCTCCTTTTGCTTACATGTTCTTAATCATCAGTGAGTATTAATTGAAGCCAGTGGCATTGACCTGTCTTACAATCACCTTGGCCTTTGGCGTCATATGTCTGGCAGAACTTCAGCTCTCCACGGCAACTCAGCCACTACAGTGACAGAGTGCAGCCCTGTACCCTCAGATATATCCCAGTTTAGATGAAGTAGCACATCACATGTTCCAATGTCTGGTTTCTTCCACAGCTTGGAAAGATTTGGAAGGGCTGGTGGGCTTTCTCTTCAGGGAAAAATTTGACAGACAAAATGGTAGTCATGGGAGAATCAAGTGAATGCTTCGTCCTTTCTCCTTTCTATGATTGGCTCAGAGGCAGGTCCCACAGTGCCTAGCTCATAGCTAAAGGTCGATAGCAGATGCTTTCTGCAGTGGGTTGCTGTGCCTTCCTGCAGCGCCTTGGGACTCTGTGGGTAGCACTGGTGAGGTTCTCAGTCCCGCTTCACCTTCTACTTTTCCTTAGAGCATCACCTCCTGAAGAAGGTGAGTTTCTTAGAAGACCGATACATTTCAGGGGACAGTTCCTGATACATTTTAAGTTGTGTTTATTGCTTAGTTAGTAAATACATTGCATAGATACTATTTGAATCAGGGCAGAGGGTAGGGATTAAATATCTCCCTTCATGAATGGAGAGATCAAGTCTCAGAGACAATGTGATTTTTACTCAAAGTAAACAAACAAACAAATAAACAAAACAGTATCTGCCCACACAGCTGCTGGCACTTGTTCTTAGAGAGAAAACAAAACAAACAAACACAAACAATTAATTCCACTATAGAATAGAGTTATGTTTCACATATGTAAATCCTTTAACATTGATACTCTAGGAAGAAATATGGGAAGAGATGGTTCAGCAGTCAAGATTACTTGATGTCCTTCCAGAGGATCCCTGTTTAGTTCTCAGCATCCAGGTTAGGTGGGTTGGCTCACAACTGTCTCTCATGCTGGTTCCTAGAGGATCTGATGTCTCTGGCCTTTCGCTTGCAGTCATGTTCATGTACCACATGCAGACACTCATGTACACATAATTTAAAATAATCAAAATAAATCTTTAAAAGAGGGAGAATGTTCCTTCAGTACAAACACGGGGGAAGGGGACAAAATGAGACTGAGACAAAGATAAGAACAGAGAAGCAGATTTCTGGTCAAGGACTATGCAAAACAGGGAACCACAGAGGCTCATTTAGCCAGCAGATAAAAGAAAATGGACTTATTAGCTGCCACATTTGACCCAACCAAAAACACTCTTCAAAAAACAGAAGGCTGCCAAAGATAAGATAAAACGAGCTGAACGGGTTTCAGCATATAAAAACATAAGAAGTGAAAACAAGGTAAAGGCTCAGGAGGTATATTTCCTTGTCAGGGATGTCCATGGTGGTTTCAGAGCTCCCAGAAGGCCTTGCTCCTGAGGTGTCTTCTAGCTGGAAGACCTCAAGGCACACAATTCCAACATCCCATCAAGTGAACATGAATGACTGAAAGAACAAGGGTGCACTGACAGCCTTTAAAAATGTCGACAGATATTTCCAAAAATTGTCCTTTTGAGTGATTCAGGTAAGAAAAACTTTAGAAGCCAACTATAAACAGAGAATTATATCCCATAGAGAGTCCTTTGAGCTAAGAACATTTGAACAACTCTTCACACTCTATGCATAGAATAACTACTCAATGCAAAAGTATTTTGAGCAGAAAAATTATTGATACAGTACAGGGCAACAAAATACATATGTGCGCACTGTTACCAAGAAAAAACCCCACAATGTGATGATGGCCCCTCACACCGAGTAGGTTTTTCTGGTGAAGATGTCATTCAGGACTCATCAGAGTATGTGTTTTATAAACATGCAGTGGTTGGACACCATAAAGTTGTTAACAAAAGTTCAGTGCTATTTTATGACCAAATGGGTTAAAAAATAAGAATGGAGAAAAAGGTTCAATATCATGAAATATATTTTTATAGTTGACAGATCAGTAGAAAGAGAAATGCTCTCTTTGCTGGAAAGTCCATAAAGCACAGTGCTGAATTTCAGTTGTAAGTGCTCATATATAAATGGATAGATCAAACGTAACACCGCTCTGTAGATATAATCCCATCACATACACAAAGACACATAGCACGCAGCATAAGGATGAGAACTAGTCAGTACAAAGCCTGATGCATAAAATGGATGGCAGAATCATTCCTGCTCAGATGAAAAAGAGAAAGATACTGTTCTCAGCATTCTGGTCTCAAGATTTCTCTAGAATTATTACACTGAAGAATTAGATAAGAGGTGATGAAGAAATTCATATACACAGATGATAGAGATAGATAGATAGATAGATAGATAGATAGATAGATAGATAGATAGATAATATGCAGTGGAGATTGGTATAAATAAAAAATAGAACTGAGCAAAGGGAAAAGACCACAATTTAGAGCTCTGCCAGTTACCACTTGTCCTGCTGTAAAATGACCAAGAGTTATTCTGTATGTTTGATTTATCTCTAGTAGGATTTTCAAGGAATGTTTTAAGACAAGTAAGATACCATAACAATTGCATTATCTTCCAAAATATGCACATATCACAGGGAAGACAAGTTCTTGGGTTTGACTGCACTGTGTCCTGTCACCCGTGAGGCTGGCATCGCAGTCAGCCGTGGGCTTGTTCTTGGGTTTGACTGCACTATGTCCTGTCACCCGTGAGGCTGGCATCGCAGTCAGCCGTGGGCTTCTTAGAGAGGCATTGGCCAGTGTGACCACACTTAAGTCCTCACTTAGTAAGATGGCTTGGCTTCTAATATGAAGCATTGTTCTAGGCAAGCCATAAAACAACCAGTCCTCTTCTAACCTAACAAAAACCAAGACAAAGCAGCCTTCAGCACAGTGCTTTAGAGAAGAGAGGAGGAAAGCCCCCTTATGAGTATTTCAAACAATGACTCCACCTTGCTGCCTGTGGACAGCAACTCCATTTTTCATACTGACATGTCAAAGAGGAATAGGTCATTTAAAATAATTGATTTATTATTAGAGGAGCCTTTTCAAAGAGCTGCTATTGTTTCCCATTAGCTGAAACAACATAAAACAAAACTCACAAAACAAATCCATAAAACAAAGTCCTATTAAGTATTAAGTATTAAATGTTGCATCTGTTTTTGTATGAAGTGAATATAAACCATTTGCAGAGAATCATGGGGAAATGAACAGCATAGAAATAGCTAAAATAACACAGAGGAGGAGAGTAGAGCTCACCCTTTCTAATATTGGAATTTTCTGTTCAGCTGCAGCTTTCAGAACAGTGACCGGCCCTAGGAGATCCTGCAGGTGAATGGAGGACAAAGACCCACAGAGTCTCCCTGTGTAGTCATGTGACTTGTGGAAAACCAGGACAAACCAACAGGTGAAAGAACAGTGTGTTACTAAGCAGTTCAGAAACAGACCAAAGAAGGAAGCTGGTCTTCTGTGCCATGAACACAAAAGAACTCAAAATGCATTAGATACACAAATGTGGAATGTAAAATTATGAAGCAGAAAAATAAAAGAGTAGTAAATGTGGGTTGTCAGCTAGATATTGAACCAAAAGAGTACACTACAAAGGAAGTAACAGATAAATTGGGTTTTAGGATATTGAAGAATTTTAATACACCAAAAATTTTATTGAGAGGACTGGAAAGATGGCTCAGTGATTAAAAGCACTGACTGCTCTTCTAGAGGTTCTGAGTCCAATTCCCAGCAACCACATGGTGGCTCAGAACCATCTGTAATGGGATCCAGTGCCCTCTTCTGGTGTGTCTGAAGACATCGGCAGTGTATTCACATACATATAATAAATAAATCTTTAAAAAATTTCTATTGAGAAAGTAAAAATCAATGGACAGGTTGATAGATGTAAAAGTCAGGAAATCAGGTATCAAACTTGTACCTAAACTTGAATCTAGGATGTAGGAAGTACCCTTATATCTCTGGAATGAAACAAGTCTATTGCAAGTTGACAGAGACTCAGAACAGACCTTTCCCCAAAGAAATAGCAAACAAGCTCATGAAAGAGTTCCCAACATTACCAGGCACCAGAGAATGTACTCAAGATAGTTGTAAAATGTAGCTCCTTATATATTGGCTTGTCCATGCAAAATTTTGACAATAACAAGTGTTGACAGATCTTGAGTAAACTAGACTTCTGATAAATTGCTCCTGTGGATCCGGAATGTGTTAGCCGCATTGGAAGATAATCTGGCACAATTAAAGAGTTCCATAGAGCTATCTCACAACCCAACAGTCCTTTTCCTACATAATACACATGAGATAATGTATCAGCTAAGATCTGTAGGGAAAGACAGGTCAGCTGCAGATGGCTGAAGGTTTGATGGCAAGTGTGAAGGGCAGCTTTGAGTTGAGCTTCTTGTTTGTTTGTTTGTTTGTTTGAAGGAAGTGACAAAAGTGTTCTAAAATCAACTGTGGTGGTGGCTGTAGAACTGTGTGAATATGCTAGAAACCAGCAAACTGTATACTTTAAATGTGTAAATTGGATGGTGTATGGATGACACCCCAATAAAGCTATTAAGAACACTTTGGGGGGAACTGGCTGTAAATCCTTCATGATTCATCTATTTGAAATTCAAAGGGGAAAGGGATATTTTTAAAGATCAAGTATTATTTTCAAGCCTGAAATTTCCAGGGCTTTTAAAAAATGTTTGGTATAAAAGTCAAATAAACACATAGATGGTCAATGCACCTACTCTGACAACAATTTTATCTCACAGAATTCACTTTTCAAACACTTATGTGCTTTTATAAAGTGTGAGAGGTTGATTCAATGTGTAGGAATACTTTAAAGTAGTTAAAATTTTTCTATCATATAAATATCATTTATATCATAGTATAAATTTATACTATGTAGCTTTAATAACTGAACCATTAAATAATCATTCAAAAGTGTTTCTGCCATAATTTCTAATAAAATTGCCATTCTTTTATTTTATATTTGTGTAGTTTAAATGATTAAATATAGTGATTTCTCTCTAAGTAATTATGTTATTTCTGATTCTTGAAGAGCAAGATAAGGAACGGCACCATATAACAGCATTTTAATTGGTTATTAAGTAAGATGCATTAATAATAATGTGTTACCAGAAATGTGTTAATTAGTTGCTGACGTTGTAATGTCAAAAGGAGAATTTTACTCTTAACTAAGAGGAATTCATATTTGAAAGATAAAGTTAACATTGGAATGTTAAATTATAAACTTAAGAATATCATAAGTTGTAAGCTGCAGTTGCCAGGCTCAAGAATGGATTGCTGCAGTTCCTGTACCTGGTTCTGTACCTGGTCATTGGGCTTGCCAATCTATAGCTCAGAATATGTGCTGTTAGACAGAGGGTGGTGATGCCAGAAGTTCTCTGGGGGTGACAGCTCCTTGCTGGATATCTTGGGTGACATGTTCAAGATGACATTTAAAGACACATGGTCAAGCACCATATGCCGATGGAACAAAGAGGAGGGTCAAAAAGCAGTCTCACAAATGCAAGCAGCTGATGGCATGTAATGCAAAGGCAGTAATAACAGAGCACACAAATACTCTTAGTTCTGGGGAGAACAACTGGATAGCCACTTGTAAAGTAAAGGCAAGTAAAGGTGCTTGCATTCAAAACCTGGTCAACTGAGTTCTACCCTCAGAACCTATGTAAACATGGTGGGAGAGAACCAGCTATCCCAAGTTGTTTTCTGAACTCTACAGTTGCACTGTGGCATGGCTCCCAACAATGTTAGTAATAAATAAATAAATAAATAAATAAATAAATAAATAAATAAATAAAGTATATTATATATAATTATATTATTACATATATATTGATGTTTTATATTTATATTATATTTATTATAATTATATGTACAATATCATTATAAAGAATAATGTAAATTATTCTTTAGTATAACAATTGTGACCTTCTGCACAAGAACAGGTTGTATTGACAGAGAAACAGTGCTCAGGATAAGGTCTGAGGGAGGAAGGGTATGTAATAAGCTTAAGGATGGGTTCTGTTGACTGAGAGACAATGATCAGGACATGGACTCTCTTTCATGAGGATGAGTTCTATTGATTGAGAGACGGTGCTAAGGATTCTGGAGGATTTAGTGAGGCTGGCTTTACAGAACAGCAAAGATCATCAGGTATGAGCGCATCCATTCCCATTCTCCTGGATGGAAAACAGGCATCAATTTCTTCCATTAAAGGAAAAAAAAAGCCTACATGTGTAACAATTTTGAGTTTTTTAGTGCTTATCTGTGAGCTCAAGCACTCTGCAAGAAACTTCTAGATTTACCTCCAATTGTTCATTTTAGTTTTAATTTTTCCACTACACCTTGTTTTTCATGGCCCTGTATTTTGTGATTTTAAGGGCTCCCACTGACAGACAAAATAGAGCAAGAAATTTGGCAAGCTCATACCACTAATCAGAACCTGAAGTAGACGCTGATGAATGCCCACTTGAGGTCCACAGCCCCACTGCTCTCTCTCTCCAACTGTCTTGCTTTTCTTAGTTCCATATTTGAGCACAATCTTAGGCACTTGTAAATCACAGCAGCTGCCATGTTTAATGGCTCTAAGAAATCATGCATTTGGAACATAACCCTTGCAGTTTTGAAACAGAAGCCTGTGCAAACTGGCAGAAAGCCTGAGGGGCTTCAATTAGGAGTTATAAATCTTACTAGTTTCTTTTCCCATTTTTCCATCAAAAGGTGCAGTGCCCACTTAACAGTCCATGGCCATTTGTGCTTAAGTCATTCACCCTCATGGCTCCTCCCTCTGTCAGCTGCAATGAATAGGGAGATAGCAAAGAGATTCTCATTTACAAAAAAAAAGAAAAGAAAAGAAGGAAGGAAGGAAGGAAGGAAGGAAGGAAGGAAGGAAGAAAGAAAGAAAGAAAGAAAGAAAGAAAGAAAGAAAGAAAGAAAGAGCTTATTTGTTAATCATGGTCACAAAATTACTCAAAATAAAAAGTTAAATGCTGAGCATACTGAATAGCTTATATCTTCTCCAAAACATTTAATACACATTAAGACTGTTTTATTTAGAACCTATAACATCAAGGAGAAAGATAACATCTCTCAGTTTCCCTTCTGCTGCCTTGAATCCTACGGGGACCACTTCAACCTCCTGGTGCTTACTCTTTCAAATGGGTTCCCCATTTCAGTATTTTTATCAACTATCTTTAAAAACATGCTTTGAATTGGTATGAAATTCAGAATGCCTGCTGTATTGGCTAGTTTTTTTTGTGTGTCAACTTGACACAAGCCGGAGTCATCAGAGAGGAAGGAGCCTAAGTTGAGAGAATGCCTCCATGAGATCCAACCGTAAGACATTTTCTCATCTAGTGATCAATGAGGGGAGAGCCTAGCCTGTTGTGGGTGGCACCATTTCTAGCTGATGGTTCTGGGTCTTATAAGAAAGCAGGCTGAGCAAGCCATAGGAGCAGGCCAGTAAGCAGCATATTAGAGAGACTATCTCATGCATTGTATGGATGCATCACCTGTCAATTAAAAAGCCTATGGTCTATGACTTGGGCAGGAAATAGAGGTGGGACATGCAGGAGAGAAAGGATTCTGGGATAGAGCCATGGTAGGATATTCACCAGGAAGATATGACAAGATAGACACGGGGTACCTGAGCACAGGTAACCAGTCACATGGCCCAATGTATGCTAGAATAAATGGGATATTTTAAGTTACATATAGTCAGAGAAGAGCCTAGTTATTTGGACAAGGTATCTGTAAATGTATTTTGAGTCTGAGTCTTATTTCTGAGAGCATGGGACTGCGGGGCGGGGGTGGGGGGGGGGAGAACGGGGCCTAAATTTAACAGCAGCACTCCTCCATGGCCTCTGAATCAGCTCTTGCTTCCATGTTCTGCCCTGTTTGAGTTCCTGTCCTGACTTCTTCCAGTGATGGACTATAGGTCTGAAAGTGCATGCTGAATAAATCCTTTCCTCCCTATTTTGCTTTTTGTTCATGGAATTTTGTCACAACAATAGAAACCCTGACTAAGACACCTGCATTAGCTTACTGGTAAAAAATAACCTTTAAGGATACAAAGCAAAAATACAAAAACAGATAACAACAACCACAAACCCCATACAACAACAACCCCCAACCCCCAAACCAAAACCACACAGTAGATGCGTTTTGAGAAAGACAAGTCAAAGACTACCCAAGATCAGGACACCAGAGATACCACAGGAACAGGGATACATCCTGGAACAGCTAATGAAGAAGACAAAACACGGGATTAGGGCTCTCCTTAGGTGGCTCTGGAGATTCTGAGAATCCATGCTTTGCTCTGGGTTGGACATTGTCTTCTACTGAGCTTCTGCAGGACGGATAGATTTCTAGTGGTTTCAAGAGAGAAAGAAAAATTTCCATTACTGTCCACTGTGCCCTGGCATGCAGCTAGCCGGGCTGACTCTTCATATTTTCCTGTGGATCATAAATATTTTTCCAAAATCCTAGTCTCAGAAATGGCCCCTCTGTGACTTCAACTGCTCAGGTCAGATATAAAACCACTTCACAACCTCCGAATGCAGAACAGAAAGTTTTTATAATGAACAAAACGAGTAGACACCCTACTGTGTTGACTTGCATAAGTGAGCCCTGATTCTTTCCTAAATACAGCTTGAGTCTTACTTGCCTTGGCCCTCCTTTGGTGAATAAGTCATTGACATTTTACAGAATAAAACTGGTCTGTATAAATTTCACTTGCTGTCTTCATGCCCAGTGAATTGTCTTGAATATTTAATAGACAGTGAGAATAATTCTAGGTGGTGAAGATTCAGCAAGAAAATGCCAATTTTTCTAGTCCTTTAGGACTACTGAGGGTGAACGTTTGTGTCCTGTTAAAATCTCTAGGCTTAATCCCAAGCTCAAGGTGGTGGTTGTAAGCAGTGGTTTTGGAAGATGCTTGGATCATGAAGGTCCAAGTTCATGCTCTTGTATGAGTGAACATATTCCCTTGAAACATTTTGTTATTTCTTTCCATGTTGTATGTTCAATTGACTTTGAGTCATAGAAGTCTACCTGATGCTAAGTTTACAGGTAGAGTCCAAGAAGAATACACCACTGAA
The DNA here is from genome assembly GCA_902729485.2 of Mus minutoides. Classification (NCBI taxonomy): domain Eukaryota; kingdom Metazoa; phylum Chordata; class Mammalia; order Rodentia; family Muridae; genus Mus; species Mus minutoides. Next base: position 296,805 of record LR750636.1, read on the forward strand.
TGTTCTATTAGATCTATCATCTCACCAACATTTAGCACTATGGTTAGAGTGGGTATGAAAAAAAATAGAAAGCCCTTCAGCAGGTGGCATCTGCCAAATAGAAAATGCAGATGTGCAGCACTTGATGTTTTATAAAATCAGCCCCAGTCTGACTCAAAACAAAATAGAATTTTCAAAGCATTTTTTTTGTTAAAAGACAATTTAAGATTTGCGGGTATTTCTAGACTATCCGCAATTAGTTTCTTATTTATCGTTTGATAAAAACAGAGACCAAATTCATTACAAACATGAACAAGCTACAGAGTCTCATAGTCACACTGATTTTAAGAGTCCATGTGGGTGGACCATTATTAGGTATTGGCACAATCTGTTCCTGAGTGGGTGGTAGCAGCGTGCCTGACCTGTCAGGAAAAAAAAAAAAAAAAAAAAAAAAAAAAACTTGATCCAAATAAATGCAAGAAGCCGTTTCTTTATTAGAATGCACTGAAACATTCCGGGGAACTAAAAGCGCTGTCAGGCTTGCTTTTAGGACAAAATACACCCCCTCAGCTCATACAGGAATACAACCCTCTCTGACCTAACATTCACCTCCTCCCCGATCTTGGCTCCAACCATTCTGGATTTTCCACACAGTACCTTTAGCATGTGAGTTCCTTAACATCTGCTGAATCTTCTCCCAACTTTACTGTCCGGTTAGCATCTTCCAGATGGCCAGCAATTCCTTTCCAAGACCTCTCACTCTTTCAAAAGTTCACATCCAGTGCCAGGACCAGCTTGCCTTGATATCCCTGGAGGCACGGGGTTCTCGTTTCTGTGTTTCCATGGCACCCTGTAGATCACTATAGTAGTATTTACTATATCACTTTGAGTCTTCCTTTGTTCAAGTCTCTGTCCCAGCTGGACTGTTAGGCCCTAGGTGTAAGAATGTTATGATTCATACTTATATGTACATTAACCTTTATAAATAAGTCAGTTAATGGATTAATGCATGTAACCTCAAGGAATATGTTAAATAAATGGGTATATTGACTTTGACTAATTGTATAGGATATACTTGTTTTATGTCTATTTCCAAATAATTTATCTCATATTGATTTGTATGAGTATGTTGCTGACATGTTGTTGCATCACATGTATGAAGTCCCAGAGGCCAGAAGAGGTCATTAACTCTCTGGAACTCAAGAATATAAGAACTCTGGATTTCATATATATGTATGTATGTATGTATGTATATATATATATATATATATATATATATATATATATATATATATATATATACATATATATATATGTATATATATATATACATATATATGAAAATAAAATATATGTGAATACATATATCGAAAAGGAATTACTAACCAAGTTGAGATTAGATAGAAGATTTTTTTATTAGTTTATTTATTCACTTTACATCTCAGTCTCTCAGTCACAGCTCCTTCCTCCTCCCTCCTCTCAGTCCCACCTTCACAGGCCCCTCCCATAGTTACCCCTCCCTTTCCCCTCAGAGAAGGGGAAAGCCCCCCTTGTGTACCCTCTGCCCTAGGACATCAAGTCATAGTATGAATAAACACATCCTCTCCCACTGAGGCCCAACCAGACAGTCAAGCTATGGAAAGGGGATCCAAAGGCAGGCAACAGAATCAGAGACACCCCACCCCCTCCAATTGTAAGAAAACCTACATGAAGACCAAGCTGCACATCTGCTACAAATGAGTAGGGGATCTAGGTCCAGCCCCTGCATGCTCTTTGGTTGGTGGTTCAATCTCTGTGAGCAATCCATGGGTCCAGTTAGGTGACCCATCTGGTTCCCTCAATCCTATTCCCTACTCTTACACCCAACTTCTCAAGCTCCGCATGATGCTTGACTGTGGTCTCTGCATCTGTTTCCATCAGTGGCTGGATGAAGCCTTTCAGGAGTCAGTTATGCTAGACTCCTGTCTGCAAGCATCATTAATAGTGTCAGAGGTTGGCTCTCTTCCATGGGATGGGTCTCAAGTTGAGCACCATTGGTTGGCTATTCCCTCAGTATCTGCTCCATCTTTATCCCTATGCATCTTGTTGGTAGGACAAGTTTTGGGTTGAAGGTTTTGTGGGTGAGTTGATGTCCTCCTTCCTCCACCGGAAGTCTCCTGCCTGGCTATAGGATGGGACTTCAGTCTCCATGTCCTCTGTTGCTCGGAGTCTCTGCTAGGGACATAGACTCCAGAGAGCCTACCCATCTCAGGTCTCCAGCAAGTCCCAGAGATGCCCTACACTCATTTCCAGCCTCTCTCAGCCCTCTCCCAAATCTTATCCCCACTCCTAATACCCACCCCAGTTCCTCTCCTCACCTCCTCTACTACCCAGTTTCCTCCGTCCATCTACCTCCAGTGTCTATTTTATTTCCTCTTTTGAGTGAGATTCAAACCTCCTCCCTTGGGGCTTCCTTTGGTTGCTTTGGGGCTGTAGATTGTAGCATGCTTATCCTGTACTTTATGGCTAATGTCCACTTATAAGTGAATACATACCATGAGTGTTTTTCTAGGTCTGGGTTACTACACTTAGGATGATATTTTCTAGTTCCACCATCCATTTGCCTGCAAATTTCATGATGTCTTTGTTTTAAATAGCTGAGTAGTATATCATTGTGTAAATGAACCACATTTTCTGGTTTTGTCATGGAATATTTGATTTCTCCATCTATGGTGATTAAAAGTGTTGCTGGGTAGTCTGAGATGACATCATTTAGATTCTATAAGACATCTGTGCAGGTCCTTTTGGCTTTTAGAGTTTCTGTTGAGAAGTCTGGTATAATTCTGACAGATCTACCTTTATACATTACTTGTCCATTTTCCCTTGCAGCTTTTAATATTCTTTCTTTTTCTCTACAGTTAGTGTTTTAATTATTATGTGGCAGGACTATTTTCTTTTCTGGTCCAATCTACTTGGTGTGTTGTAGGCTTCTTGCATGTATTTAGGTATCTCTCTCATTAAGTTCAGGAAATTTTCTTCTATGATTTTGTTAAAAATATTATTTGGGCCTTTTAGTTAAGAATCTTCTCCTTCTTCTATTTCTTTTACTCTTAAGTTTGTTTTTTTTTTTTCATAGTGTCCCATATGTCTTAGATGTTTATGTGATGAATTTTTAGATTTAGCATTTCTTTGACTGATGTATTGATTTCTTCAATCTATCTTCTATTTCTGAGATTCTCTCTTCAATCTCTTATAGTTTGTTGGTGATGTTTGCATGTGTAGTAAGTGTTCTCTTCCCTAGGGTTTTCATCTCTAGGATTCCCTCAATTTGTATTTTTTTATTACTTTTATTTCCATTTTTAGGTTTTGGGCAGTTTTATTTCCTTCACCTGTTTGCTTATATTTTCCTGTATTTATTCAAGAGATTTTTGATTTTCTCTTTAAAAGCCTCTATTATCTTTATTAGATTGGAAATAAGGTTATCTTCTTGTGCTTCCGCTGTGTTAGGATATCCAGGGTTTGCTGTAGCAGGACAGCTGCGCTCTGGTGGTGCTGTACCTCTCTGGCTCTTGATGAGTGTGTTCTTATGCTGTCCTTTAACTATCTGGTTGTTCCTGGTGTTGGCTGGATGTTCTGATGCCAGCAGGACTCCTAGGGTAGGCAGGCAGAGCCTGACAATGGATCTCAGGGGACAGGTCATGGCTCATCTTGTCTGGTTATGGCCCAGGTAGACCCAGCTGGCAGGGGATTGGTTGGTTCTAAGTTCAATGTTCCTGGAAACTAAAAAGGCTCCTCAGGAAGGCATGGAGAACTGTAGGTCAGATGATGGAGGTCAGGGGACAGAGTAACTCACCTAGGCTGGCTATGCCCCAGGTGTACCCTACTGGCAGGTAGGGGGAGTGTTGGTGGGAGAGGGGTCTAAGTTGGATGTTCCTGGTTCTCCTGCAGGCTGCCTCAGGGAAGCAGAGCACTCTTGGAGTCCCAAAATTCTCCCCAGGATGAGAGGGTGAGCAGTGGACCAGACAATGGAGGTCAGGGGACCATGCACAACTCACCCCTGCTCTAGGTAGTAGATACCTAAAACAAAACAAAACAAAACAAAACAAAAAAAACCCAAAAAACAAAAAAACAAAAAACAAATCACAAACCCACATAGAACCTTTGAGCCTTTTAAAAATATTTTCATTTTATGTGTATGAGTGCTCACCTACATGTATGTGTATGTGACTTGAAGGTGGACTCAAAGGCTAGAAGAGGCCATTGGATCTCCCAGAGCTGGACTTAGGGGTGATTTTGGACTACTAGAATAGGTTCTGGGGACCAAAATAGGTCCTATGCAAAGGCAGCAAGAATACTTCAGGGCTGGGTCATATCTCCAAGAAAGGAAAAACCACCATATATATCCACACTTTAAATTGTTCCTATGGAATTATGCCAAATGTATTTAGACAACAATAATATGACCGGTTCTAATTATTATATATAAAGCAAAGACACTCCCCTGGGCAATGTCACCACACAAAACAGCGCTGTGTAATCACTCTTTACAGCACACCCATCTAGACACTAAGTACTTTTCTACTTTGTCTCATCCAGGTCTTATTAAATCAACAACATTCATGAGATAGCCTTCCCATGGACTTAACATTGAACAGAAAAAATAATTGCCGTCATTATTATTTGAAGGTAAGGCCATGTGTGTGCCTAAAATCAGAGCTCTAATAATGAAAGATCAAAGTTCTAAAAGCAAAACATTCAAGGGTCATATTAAATCTGGAAGGTGAGGGTCATAAAGTTTGCTGCAGAACTGAAGGAAAAATGCAGTGGCTGAAGGTATGGGTAGCTGCGGATGCGTTGTTACCAGGTGCTGGGTGTGAAATGCAAGAACTCCCAGATGCCATCCTCTTGGCAAAGGTAGAACTTGGTTGCTGAAGTGTCCTGATCCTAATCTGTGCTTTCCATCGATGGACTGCTGAGCTGCCTTCACTCTGGAAGGTAAAATTAACTCAGTGAACACGGCCAACTGGGAGTTCACTGGCAAGATACAAACTTCTGTTGGCATCAGAGTAAACTGAATAAATTCTTTGTGAAAAAGAATACATGGCTCAGGTCATATTCAATTAAAATAAATTCACTAGGATCAGGATTATTATCCTAGACCCATGAAGACCACTAAATCCTCTCTTCATTTATTTACTTTTTTTTTAATTTTTAATTTTTAGCAAAATAGACTAGGTCCTGTTTATTCACTCCCAATGCTGCTCGGAGGAAGAACTACTGAATCTCAGGAAGAAAACAATAAAACAATAACCCAACTGAAAATGTGGATTAGCACTCCTGGAAGCTCTAATCTTTTGGGTAAATTATCATGTATTTAGAAACATGAGTGACAAGTGATTTGATTGTTTACAGTGGAAATTAGCAAATGGATGTTTTCCTGCAACCTCTTCATAACCTTGTAATATCTCATATTACAAATCGATGAAAGATTGCATAACTATTTTTACTACACAGGACCACAAGATGACTGCTAAAAGATAGATCTAACCCCTTAGCATCACAGCCTTAGCTGAGCAAATTGAAAAACGGATGCTCAAATCTCCCTTTTAGTTTCCAGTGGGAGCAATGAGAGCCACCGTCCTGAATCTCTCTGGCTTTTGTCGTTATATACTCTGACCCTTGCATAAAGCTCAGGAATAGAACAGGAGGCAGGAAAGTACATGGTTTCTAATTTTCCTTATGGGAAAGATAAGAGACTCCAGAAGTAGGTAAAGAAAGAGGGATCATAAAATGCTTTCCATTTTCCCAGTGTTTATATGGCCACATAACAATCATGCACCCAGACTAGAGGTCAAAGGACAAATTTCAAGGGTTGGTTGCCTCTTTCCATCATGGGTTTTGGAAATAGGATTAAGTACATCGGGCTTGTGAGAACATCTTCCCACTGGGCCATCTTTGTGGCCCCAAACTATTTATACACAGGAGATGTAAAATGCCATATATTTTATGTATGTCTATAAACTTGCTTAAGAATAAAGAAATTCTATTGTGTTCTTGCTCTTCTACAGTTGAAACTCTCACCAGCCACACATCTTCCTTCTAATTACTATCCAGACATCTTAGTTTGCCAGCTTGGAACTTCATATAAACACAATTGGATCCCATGTGCTCTTTTAGGCTGATTTCCTCCCATTCACATCCAGTGATGTGTATACCTTTATTATTATTGAAATAATGTGTATGGATACACCAAAAGTTGGTGGAAATTTAGACCATTTCCAATTTTGGTTTATTGTGAAAATGTCTTCAATGGACTTGTACGTGTGGTTATTTTCAGCATGTCTTTTTACATCAGCTGAGAGCCACAGAGTCAAAGTGTGCAAAAATGATGATTTGTTGTTCGGATGCTCTGCTTCGAGTTGCCTTTATCCTGCTGAATATCTTATGTACTGGCTCTAATTTACACTTCCAAGACACAGATTTTTAAAAACGAATTCCAGTGGGGATGCTAATGTGCTTAAGAACACTGTGATTTGGACAATCTTGAATCCAAATTCTCTTCCACAGTGATTACCACGTCAATGCTGAAATTTCTGAAAACAAAAATACTTGTGTTTTTTCTTTCCCCTGCCCAGGGTTCTTTATCAGTGATATAAGCACACTAAGTTTGAGAAGTGGTTTCTTTGAATGTTTGACGGCTGCCTCTGTGTTTATTCTCAGTAGGATTTTTCTTCTTCATTTTCAGATGTTTTGGTCAATTACTTTATTGTTTGTCCAAATTCTGTTTACTCCATTCATCAAGTCTGGAAAGGATGTTTGGGGAAAAAACATCATCCTCAAAACCATCATGTATTTGTTCATATATTTTAACTTTAATGTTAACAAATATCCACACAAATGTGCCCTGTTGTCAGTTCTTAATTTATTCCACGGTTAATAACTGACTAGCAAGATTCTCATGTGTATTAGAGATGCCTGCTGAATTTTGTGAGCATGGTGAACCTGACCTGACTTGAACTAAGAGCATACATTCCCACATTTTTGTTATTTTAAATTGTAGACAGATAATCAAGTAGAAGAAAAGATCCCAATATTAAGGATGTCTTTGGTCTTACAAAAGCAACATACAACTTTTACTTGGCAGGCTACTCCATTTGGGTATCTCTCAAAAACTGACCCTGGAATAATCAATTCATTTTTTAATAGAGACATTCTCTTGCATGCAAAATAATTTTTTTCAATTTTTATTAGAAATTTTCTTCATTTACATTTCAAATGTTATCTCCTAAACCCTCCCTCATCCCCCGCCACCCTGCTCCCCCACCCACCCACTCCCACATCTTGGCCCTGGCGTTCCCCTGGCAGGCAAAATAATTTTAATTTATCTATTTTAGTACTGTTGCTTTCACAGGGCTAATTCAATGACTTATTTTATCTGTGGTCTTCTTTGTGTATGCACAAGACACTGTCTGGGAATTGAGTCAAAAGAGTGGACAAAGGGCTGAAATTTTGTTTAGTTTGAAACCAAATTGAATACTTGACCTTAGTTTCACTACATTAGGAATATGAACTAGCTTGATGTCTTGAGAAAGGTATATGCACGATATGTCATATACCCTTTCCAGAAACACCCTGGGGTCAGCAGTGGGAAGTGTCCGAATATACATGCAATCCCAGAACTACAGACAAAACCATTTTTTGTTGTTGTCTTAGAACAATGCTATTTCTGGAGTCTAAGAAAATAATTTAAAGCCTTGAAAGCTATATTTACAATAATAAATTACAGGAAATATATCACAGTTTCATGAGCTACAAATTAGTAAAATAAATAAAACAAAATGGTATTTCTTTACAGGGCTGGGCTGTAGCTTGGATGTAAGGTACATGCTGATATGCCCAAGGCCTTGGGTTTGACCAGCCTGCTGGTGGATATATAATGATATGGAAAAACACTTATGGCATAATGATAATTAAATGAAGGAAAATACTGTGGCCAGTCTGAGCCCAGTGTTGCCTAACAATATGTAGAAATGCAGAAGGTACCCGTCAGTCTGAACACTCCTAGTGTTTGAAGGGAGAAGTAAAGGTTTTTATTTTTTATTTCTTATTTTCCTGTTTCCCCTACTTTTGCTTAGGCATTGCAATCATCGAAACTTTAAATTATATTATACTATGATTGCTAGAATAAATTTTCATTTTTCTTTAGAATAATTGTGTGATTTACTTTTTCAAATTAAGTAAGATAAAAGGATCTATTTAAATGAATCAATATACTGAATGGAAACAGACAGATCTTCTCTTTTAGAGGCCAATACTGTCATACAGTTTTTAAAAATCAAATTCAGTTCTGGACTTCTTCCATACTGACTGCATTGAAAAGCAAAAAAAGGAAGACTCATGAGCTACAAGGAAGACAAAAAGATAGAGAGTTATATGAAACAAAAGAAAACAAAACCAAAGCAAGAAGTTAGGGCAAAGGGAGCTGTTGCACATTGATGGATGTATGATGTACCGTGGCACTTTAATAACATGGCACTAGACATGTAATGGAAATAAAGAGAAAGAAAGTAGCTGTTGCACAGTAACCAGCAGAAGCCACCCCTGTGAGAAACCACAGGGCAGCCATTTTAGCCCCCGACAGGGAAATAAGCCATAACAATATTATACACAGAGCTGGGATAATGCATCTCACAAAGCCGAATATTTCAACCCTGCATCCCATGGTGAATATATTTTTCTGTTCAAGCGTCTTTGAATCGGTTTTTAAAAGCCATTGTTTATATCATTTCACAAGCACAATAGCATCGTATGCAAGGAAGCATAAATCACAGAAGCCATGTTTTTCTCAGTATTACTCAAGGCGACAGATACACAGCTGCTTCAGGGAACAAGGGCTCAGCACAGGCACTGTTGACGGCAGCCATGTTTCTTGCTCAGACATTGTACCTCCAATATTGTCCCAGAAAGCACTTGGTGTTAGAGTTGCAGTTACCTGGACCTTACACAGGAAACAGATTGTAACTGTAACAAACCAAGAAGGAAAGTATATCATATGTCCAATGTCCTTGATCTGAGCGAACTAACTGGAGATTCTAAGTCCAGCATGTTAGTCCAGGGAATCAGGTATGACTGAGATTTGATCTGAACTGATGAATCTATTAGATGAACTTGAGATACCAATAGAAAAGGTTTTTTAAGACCGAGAAATACAGAGATTTGGCATTGGCTCCTTATCCTTTTACTGGAAAGGCTTTAAGGAGTCTACCTCGACAGACTCTGAGAGGCTCCACCAAAGCAATCATGGTAGTTGGTTTTTGTTGCCTGATAGAGAGGCAGTGGGGGATGCTTCATAGAAATGCAACTTCTGATTTCAATGGTGTTGACTTAGGACTAGAACAAAGGTTAATCTCAAGAGGAAATGTGGATGTGGCTGTCAACTTGAGCAGCTGCACCCGCACAGTTTGGAATGATTCATTTGTTATGCTAAAGGGACCAGGCAAGCCCCTTAAGTAAATAGAGTTGCTTTTGGGTCAACCACAGCAAAGTCTTAGCTTTGGAACACCCAAAGTTGATCCACTGTGCACGCTCAGAATAGAACCCTGTATGGGAAGGAAAAGATGGGTGGATTCACTTGAAAACCATTAAGGAGATACAGTGAGCCATGGAAAAGGACCCTCCTTCTGTAGCCACCTGCAGGAAGATGCAGACTTCTTTGGACTGGTTCTCTACTCCCTGAGGACCTTGAAGGCCACAGGGATCTCTCAGCTGGAGACAGTGTAAGGATACCTGGAGCTTTAATTTCTGTCTTTCTCACAGTAGGTCTGCTGGATCTTAGCTGTACCCTGAATGCACATTTGGAATTCTCCCATTCATTATTTCTGAATCTCCAAGTGATTTTTTTTTCTTCAAAACATGAAGCTAGAGCTATTTAGTCAAAAAAGCCAAGAAGCCTCTGGAATAAGGTCTCTCGATATAAACGGTAAATCAAAAGTAGCTCCATGTCCCTGAACGAAGCTTGAAGGACAGAGGATTCTGGAGTGCTGACTCTTCGAAGATCCAAGTTTGCCCGTGTGGCCTGGGCAAAGACAAATGGGTCTGAGATAATGACAGTGGCCAACTGTGCACCAGGGTGGCTCCTCCCTGAGCACCGAATCACTTTCTTTACTGCTGAGAATCAGCTCTGCTCTTTCGATCTATTGCGTGACTACCATTTTTGACAAATTAAACTCCTCTATTAATTAGAACTGCTGTTTTCATCCAAGGGACTCTTGAGTTGCTTTAACCCAGGGCATATCTCTCTGCCATAATGCAACCCACAGGGACCCTTTATATTTATTTTTCTCTCACACAGCATGATGCTCTGCTAGTTAGCACTAGCCTGGCTATTAGACTCAAGAGAAAGACTGAAGTAAATACCCTCGAGGACTTAATAAGACATGCTTATCACAAAGGGCAGGGATTTTTTTCAGCATACGAAATTACAGCTAATATCCCAATGACATTTCTAAGGAAGAGTCCACAGTTTTGAGCCTTTAGCTCAGTCCATGTGGTCTAAGGTATTTACCATGATTCTATTAAGTAAAAAAATCAAGTTATTACACCTTTACAATCTGCCTTCATGTGCATGCTTGATGAACCCCATTGAATCCTGGGAAGAATACATGAATGTGACCCCCATTGACTCAGATATTCATTGGAAGGCTTCTACATCTGAGCAGGTAACAAAATAAGGAGGGTTCTGCAACAAGTCCAGGTTCTGGAGTGGGTCTTGTGAACCACAGGATCCAAGGCTGAATTCACTATGGTCATGGACACCACACTAAGCCCTCATCCGATGACACATGGGTGTCCAGCTCAGCAGGGGTGCATCCCCTTTGTCTGGGGGGTGGTGGGAAGTAATGTCCACTGGAGGGAACACATAAGATTCTGTGCAAAATCAGGCTCTCAAAAATCTTATCTATACTAAGTAATTATTCCCTATTATGCTATCTCATGTAGCACTACTTTAAATAACTATTTTATCCCACAGAAGGAGCCAACGTGACTTCCAAGGTAGTCTTCATCCTTGCCATGTGTCTCACCATTTACAGTCATCTGGCATGTTACTGGGATAAAGGGCTGGTTGTAAGCCTTACTTGGCATATCATATATATTCAGAACAGAGTCTGGGTGCTTAAACTAGCAACTGATATATGGTGCTGCTGTTTCTCCCACATTCAGAACACACAGGCCCAGATATCTAGATGCAGGGTTCCAGACTCCTCTCAGATCAGCTGTAATGCCTCCTGTGTAAGAAGAAACAACTAAATGTCTGTAAGTATCTTTACTTGGGAATATAACACAAAGTATTTATCTGTGTTCCTCAAAACTTTCAAGGACAAAGTAGAAAACTTCCCCCAGCCCCAGGAACCTGAGAGTACAAGATGCATACACCTCTTGTTGATGCTGGGCTCGCAATGGGATGTGTGTGTGTGGGGGGGGGTGGGGGTGGATGGAGGATAAGAGGGAAAATTAAGGAAATCTTAATTAAATGTGTACTTTAATTAATAACCATGTTCAGTATGACATCATTAACATTAGCATATACACCACAGAGGAAACTGCTACATGGTGGATGCATACAGACCCTCAAATTTGTCTTCTCCATCATCTCATTAATTCCAAAAATTGTCAGTCGATGCAGGCACACATCTTTCTTCTCAGCACTTGGGAGGCAGAGGCAGGCAGATTTGTGAGTTCCAGGCCAGCCTGGTCTACAGAGCTAGTTCCAGACAACCAGAAATAAACAAAGGAAATTTGCCTCCGAAAAAAAAGTTCCTAAAATTCAAAATAAAATATTTTAAGTATCTTGAGAGAAGTGACCTTAAGTGATAAGCAGTAGATGGTACATGTCAGAAACATCAAATGCAGTGGGAGCCAGTGGGGCATGACAGAGGCATCCCATAAATCAGTATCTGTCATGGCAGATGGAGGAAATGCCTTCTCAGTTGCAGAGAGGAGAAAGACACACACACACACACACACACACACACACACACACACACACGCACACACACACACACACAGAGAGAGAGAGAGAGAGAGAGAGAGAGAGAGAGAGAGAGAGAGAGAACCTCTTGTCTCATCTCATCTGTGACTATTTGCCTTCGCCTACCACTTGTGCTATGTCAAACATACCAGTCAGTTTTCACATCTTCAAGCCCATAAACAAACTTTCAGCAAAACCTAGGCAAGGGTGGCCTAAGATTTGTGCTCATTATAATATATCTGGAAGGGGTAGGGTTTTGTTATTCACAGAGTTGGTTTCTGTACCTTGGGGTGTGGTTGGGATGTGGTGAATTATTACTAATGAATATGATCACAGTTGCATTTGTGATCTACTGACCCCCTGGACAATTAACATTCATATTTACAGGACTGCAGCACATTGCAGCCACCTCCCGTTCTCTACCTCACATCATCAAAATTTCAAAATTCAGTGTTTATTTGACCACACTGGCATATAATTGGTTATCTGGCACAAACAGATAAGCCCGCTTGCTCATTTTTTTTAAAGGAACGAGTGTTCTTTTGTGTGAAATGAAGTCAATTTCAGAGTCAGATTCTCACCCTGTTTCCTTTGAAGTTTTCATTTTCTTCATCATCATGCATAATACAGTACCGTGCTTTTATCTTGAAGATGCTTTTAAGACTAATGGTTCTGCACATTTCTGGCACCACCTGAGATGCTGTTTGCCTTGAAGCACAAAAATATAATCCTTCTAAATGAGAGATCATCGAGTCTTTAGTCTGAAATAGTTTATCTAAGTAGCAAATGCAAAGCTAAGCTGGTATATAAAGAGAAACACAGTCTCTCTCTCTCTCTCTCTCTCTCTCTCCCTCTCTCTCTTTCTCTCTCTCTCTCTCTCTCTCTCTCTCTCTCTGTGTGTGTGTGTGTGTGTGTGTGTGTGTTCTGCTCTGCTCTAGACAGCTATTCTAAAAAATTCTCTGGTTGAAACACCTTTCTCTGCTAGTAAAAATTCTAAAAGCTATCTAGATAGCTCATGGGTTTTCTGACCAAAGTCAGAAAAGTTGCTATAAAAATTATTGGATCTTCCAACCAAGTCAAAAATCCTGTTAGAAAAAAATTCTTGAAGAGCTGTTTTTGCCCTCCAGAGATATCCTGACAGCTCAGCTTTCTCTAGAGAAAATTCTAAAACAGAACTGCTATAACTTTCTCCTAGCTCATCCCATGCTGATCAAAAGTCCAGCTTTTTATTTACATATCAGTTCAGTTATTTATCCCAGGTTTTCTTTTGATTATCCTATGAACCAGCATCCCTTGACCCAGACCTTTGATTCTTAGTAGACAGCAAGCACACATTTTCTCTTAACACTGCAAAAGAGTTCAGAGATCTGTCTGCCTTTATTAAGCACAGAGGATAAGCTAGTTGGGTGGGACCCTACCCTGAAATTACTATTTCCTTCACACCTGGGCCTTACCCTGCTCTGCCCTAGCCTGACCCAGAACTCAGAAATCCATCTGCCTGATTTGTTACTGTAAGCATAAACAAACAACTTAGCTGGGTGGGATCTCCTGCAATCACCAACCCCCAAATCCCTTTATCTTCTTAGTATTTTTCTAACAAGTTGGCTCACAGTGCAGTTGCTTTTGTTTCTTTAGATTCATGAAGCCCCTCATATAATTCATATTGCATCCTTATTTTTTACATAGTTGAGAAATTATGTTTTCAAACTCAGGTATTTAGATCTATTTCACATAGCCTTAAGGTCTATTCTGGAGGTCCCAGTGTTTACCATTTTGCCAAGACATAACCACACTCTCAACTCCTGGACTAGTGCTGTTTCTAATTATCATGAAGTCATTAACATAACAGGGAGGACATTCCTCAGAAGGAAAGAGTCCTGCCCTGCTAGTACTGGCTTGAGAAATATGTACATTATTACACAAGCCTTACGACCACAGCAGCCATCAACACTCACAGAAGCTCACACCATGGCTGTCCCAAGGACAGGAACCAAGTTACTCTGTCCCCTCCAAGGCCACACTGGGCTTGGCACAATAGTGTCACCTATCTACTATGGCAGGTAGTGGGTGCCCTCTCAATCTGGATTATTACCAGAAAGTAAGACTGCATCTATGGGATAAGATTGGATTGATACAGAATGCAATATCAATCAAAGTCAAGCCAAATGGTTAATTTATTGACGCTTTGGTCTTTCCAGAATTTGGCTGTATGGATAGTTGCAGATTAAGCATTTGGATGAACTGTGCATCTCTGTCAGATATATAGGCAGCCTCTAAATATTACCTTTCCCTGAATGTAGCAGAGGCATAGCACTATTTGGATTTAATGAATGCTCTGTGTTGTGGTGGTTTAAATTACAGTCCCAGACTCTTCCCATCAATCTATCAATACCACCCAAAGGCTTATGAAAAAAAAAAAAGCCAATTTTAAACCTCTACCTTGTAGCCTGGTGCGGTGAGTTAGAAGCACTGGGTTGGGGTCTTGTATCTGTGCTTGAACAAGCTCTCTGTCCACTTCTGATGCTCCCTAAGCTGTGAGGGCATCAAGGGTCATAAAAGGGTCTGCACTTTGGTATCTGTTTCTCCTCTTCAGACTAACGTCACTTAAAACTTAAAAGAGGCATACTTTATTCCCTTGCTGTCTTCTTGTGTGTCCAGAAATAGGCATTTAAGTCTTCCCCCCATTTCAAACTTCTTCAAACTCCCACTAACTGCATTGAAATAAAGCCTCTCCCGCATTAATCAAGTCTTTTAATTCTTTCAATATTTGTTTTATTTCTGGGACACCCAGGGTGAAATCATATATGGAGATGTTTGGTCATTTCAATGTGACCCTGCTTACTGTCTTCCTCAGAGGAAACTATTCCAACCTTAACATCAATATTTATACATCTCAGTATTAAAATGCTCCGGAAGTCCTGTCTCTCTTAAAGAGAGTTCAAATACTGAATTGCGAACCAGAATCTTGGCTACCTTATTCTTGACTCCTAAGGATCTAAATGATGATAATGTCAGTCACAGGAATGAGACTCTTCGTTGGCTTGGGGTTAGTTACTATTTATGATATTTATTCATTTTTAATTATTACACATTTTATTTTTGAGAGTGTAATATAATTACATCATTTTCTTCTCCCCCTTCCTCCAAACCTTCCCCTAGGCCCCTCCTTGCTGTCTTTCAAGTTCATGGCCCCTTTTAAAAAATTGTTGTTACATGGTACACGAATGTGCACATTTACATTCCTAAGTACAACCTGCTCTGTCTGTATAATGTTCTCATGTGTACATTTTCAGAGGTGACCGTTTGCATTCTGTGGAGAAGGCTATTTCTCTCACTCTCGGCGTTTTTTAGTTACCCGTGGCTCTCTGTGTAGGGGTGGGGCCTTGCAGTCTTTCTCCCATCCACGCTGGGGTGGGGCCTTGCAGTCTTTCTCCCATCCACGCTGGGGTGGGGCCTTGCAGTCTTTCTCCCATCCACGCTGGAGTGGGGCCTTGTGTTCTTTCCTCATCCACCCCGGAATGTCTGTTAGTGTTGTCTTTTTCAGCTCCAAGTTTAGACAGCCATTTTGGTGAGCCTTTACAGACGTTGCTTCTGACAATTTTAGGAAATACAATCTCACAGAACCCCCTTGGTCCTTTGTCTCTAACAGGCATTCCATTCTCTTTTGCAATGGTCCCTAAGCTAAGCTTGGGTGCAGGAGTGGCTTTGTAGGTGTATAATCCTAGTCCCTCCTTGTTAAGCCTTACTTACTTCTGGGCGGCAGGAATTACATCATTTCACAAATGCTCTCTGGTACTTGTAGTTAGTCCTTATGAAGATGACTCTGTGACACTAAGAAAAACAAAGTTGGAGTATAACTACACAGAGAGACTTTGGCTGCAGACCACTCTCTCATGGTGGAACTGTGAATGACATTTCTGCAAAGATTACATCTAAGACATTCTGACAAAGTGACAGCCAGTGGGCAGAGATTCTTTGTCTAAATGATGAACATGAAGACAGCATGCAGACTCTTTCCCTCTTAGTCATATGGAGCCATACTGTAATTATACCAGAAGGCCTGGAGTCCAGCCAGCACCATCATTTTCAAGACATGACACGCTATTTCCAGATACTGAAAGCAGATCCTTTGCATGGACTCACTCTTGTCTTTTTTTTAAAGATTTATTTATTATTATTATATGTAGGTACACTGTAGCTGTCTTCAGACACACCAGGAAAGGGTGTCAGATCTAATTATGGATGGTTGTGAGCCACCATGTGGTTGCTGGGATTTGAACTCAGGACCTTTGGAAGAGCAGTCAGTGCTCTTAACCGCTGAGCCATCTCGCCAGCCCCCCACCCCCTTTTTTATTGTTGTGACTTTTGTTGTTTTGAGACAGGGTCTCTCTATGTGGCTCTGGATCTCCTATAACTTGTTACACAGACCAAGCTGGCCTTGAACTCACAGAGACCCATCTGGCTCTAGAATACTGGGATTAAAGGCATTCACCACACTACCACACCTGCCTCATTCATTTTAATAGTCACAGGATTCCCCTCTTTAAGTTCTACATATGGCTACCCAACACAGAACCTTTTCAATGTTTATTTTCCTGCCTGCAGTAGCCTTCAGACTAAGTGATCCTGTCGAAAAACAAGTTGAGAGATTCAAAAAAAGAAAGAAAGAAATAAAAAGAGAAAAAGAAACCATCTTTCTTCCTTCTACCAAGAATAAGATCAGAATTTCTGGAACTTTGAAGGCCACTTTTGTCTAAGAAGTGATTTGCCGATAGAAGTCCAATGCTGTAGGAGCAGTAAGGTAGTGGGTTAATGAAATGATATAGCCTCCATGAATGTGAGAAAGAAAGAAACATAAGGGTTTCAGCAGAAAGTAACTGTCGTCCCCTTTAACTCCATGTATTTCCAATTTGTTTTCCAGTCAGTTAAAATCTTGACTAATAAAGCATCCATGGAATTGGAACACTCTGCATTTGGGCAGGTTTTAGTACCAGTAAGGTGGAAATATGTGGTTCACATTGCCAATATTTGATATTGACTTAATATATAGAAGTATTCAGAAGCAACAGCTAACCCAGTCATCAACAAAAATTATACAGCAATTCAAAGTAGCAATTTGACTGCAGTAAAAGATGTCAGAGGGGTTGATTTAGAAGAAAAACCTCTACTGACCTTTTCCTCCCTAAATGCAAACACATTCGAGAAGATTCGTGCTCAGTAAGTGTTAGGATGACTTATCATAAACGACATTAGCATCATACTCTTCATGGGTCATCCTGGCAAGGCAATGATGATAATGGACAGGAGCTTGTGCTGGACCTCACAGCCACGTTAATAATACATCTTGATATCATTTAAGATTTGAGACTGCTGTCCTACTGTGTACTCAGACTATTTGCCTAGCCTTTTAGAGAACAAGAATCAACCTTACTTGCCGTGGATTCCCATGTAATCAAGTTTTACTGCCTAAGCTAAGGCATAGATGTAATCTTAAATTATGTACTGTCCGTGTCCCTGGCCTGGAATGCCGTAACTGTGTACCACTACAATTATTTCCTGGAAACAGCAAATAGGCAGAAAGCAGCCTTATAGATAATTATGCACCATAAATGTTGAAGGCAACATATAGATACTTTTGATAAGCAATGATGTTGGTAATAGTGTTTGTTTGGGTCAGTTGGAGTCAGTGACTTCATCCCTTGTAAAGCATTGTTAAGGATTTCCCTAAAGTACTCCATCACTTCCCCCATGTGATGCTTTCTGTTCTGTTCAGTAAAAGAGAGAGCAAAACCTTTTGTTAGGAACAGACAGAGGGACAGATTTACAAGACAGCCGTCGGGCAGGTGCAGATTGGGACTCATACAATGGACAGGCAGAGGATGTAATGGGGATGATGAACAGAGAACCTGGATCTGGGCTCAGTCTGCTTTAAAGATGCTGGGGGGAAGAAGGGCTTTCCTTACACTGACACCAACACATTAGTGGTGACTCCGAGTTAATCACAAATGCATTAAATCTACCAAATAATTAGGATTTTTAACTCTTCAATGGACAAGTTTTGTTAACCATTAATTACAGAGAAAGAGAATGCCAGGAAGGGTGTGGCCAAAATGAAACACCCAACCATATGGTGACTCCAAGTCAGCAGGTTTTGAACATCTACACATTATTTCTTGGATAATTTAGCTAAGGGTATTTCAGAATGTACCTGATATCATCTTTCCTGTCCGTGTTGCTATTCTTTTATAAAGCATTTTAAGTGTGTGTGTGTGCTTGAGTTTATGTATACCCTGTATGTGTAGGAACCCAGAGATGTCAGAAGAAGGCATCAGATCCCCTGACACAAAACCAATCTTTGTGAAAGAAATTTGAGTCTTATGACCTATGAAGTTATATGTGAAAACATTGGGGAGTCAAGGAAAAGAAACTCACAGTCACACGTGAGCCGGGAAGTTCTCCGAGGGGTTGATGCTGTCTCCCTCTGTCAGTAGGACTTGTGTGAGGAATTAAAGCTTCACACTATTGTCAGATGTAACTGCTTCTGCGATGCACAGCTTAACCAAGTGTGCTGCAGGCAAGCACTGCAGCGGGCGGGCACTCTCCGTTTACTGCAGTTCACTCCTGGAGACGGGAACTCGCCTTGCTACCCATCCCCAATATTTTCCTTAACAACTGTGGGTTGCTTAGTCCCAGGATGTAGGCTTTAATGTGATGAGTTCACCCAGGGGTTGATATCTCTAGTAAGAACACACAGCTAGTGCTCACTTCAGCAGCACATACACTAAAATTGGAATGATACAGAGAAGATTAGCATGGCCCCTGTGCAAGGATGACATGCAAATTCCTGAAGTGTTCTGTATTAAAGCAAAGCAAAACAAAACCAAAAACCACTCAGCTAGAACTACTCAAAGATTCTCAACATCACAATTACCATGAAATAAAACTTGATTTTATTGATTATACTTTCTGATCATGGACTCAGTATTGATCAAACTTGTCTCTGAAGCAACAGGCATTCGTGGCAAGGGCAAGGTTCAGAGCTTAATTCCTGTTCTCTAGGGAAAAGGTCTCCCCAACACTAAATATTCTCAACAAATCTCACATTTAGCCCAGAATAAGAGAGTGCTGTTTTTACAGTTGCTGCCATTCTCTGAGTGACTACCGGAAGAAATACTTTCCTTATAAAGTATACAGGAGAGCATCATCTTCGTGGCCATGGTGACATGTGTGGTAGAAGCTCGGAATCAATAGACACATTACCAAGGTTGTCGCCACTCCAGGGTGTCATGGAAGAACGGGCAGTAGCAAGCCCCCACAGAATGAAGCTGGGGCGGTAAGGCATTACTCTGACAGCTAAGCATTCCACCTTCTCTCTGGCAGGATCTTTAGACCAAAAGTTCAAGATACAAGAGAAAACCAGCACAGAAGCAATGAACACAAACTCTGCTGTGAGCTTCCTTGAGCCAGCAATCCTGACTCAATGGGCAACTGTAGCAAGATATTAAACACTTTGCTCATTCTCTGCTTCTTCATTTACTTAAAAAATAATGGAGTCAGTAACTATCACATCAACACATTACAGTTTGAAACTGAAATATCCCTCACTTGGAAGAATCAAAGTAAAAAAATAATATTCCTCCTTTGCTTTTGTTTTTGTTTTTTTGGCAGTTACTTTACTTACAACAAAGCAACTGATGGAGAAAACCACTCTCAGAGCAGTGGGTTGAAGGGCGGGCACGGAGGTTGTTGTAAAAGCTTTAGATGATGTGAGATCTGACAAAGACTTGAAATATTAGAATCTGTTCAGGAAATCGAAAGAAGAAGGAGAGGATGTGGCCTTTTCCTGCTGGATAAATATTTAGAGATAATGCATTAAACATTCACTGTCTCTGAAATCTTAATATATTCCCCATGACCTTTTTTAATTCTGAGTTTGAATATTTGATATCAGCAACTCTTTTAAAACTAAAGGTCAAACACATACAGATGAGTTATACTCAATTTAACTTGAATATAAAAAATAAAACTCAACTAGTTGGTAAATATTTAAAAGTAATACGCATTAACAAAAATAAGCTAAATATTAAATATGCCACCTTATATTCTATTTTAATTTAATTTTAAATCATATTATGGATATTATTCAGTGTGGTTATCTTTTCTATACTTAAAGAACTGAGTTTCTCCTGTTGAACATTTATGTTAGCCCATATTGATTTTCTTCTGGTTTTGGAAATAACACTACAAATTCAGTTTAGACATCTCTACCGCTTCCAGTGGGCATGAACCCCCACTGGAGCTGCTGGCTGAAAGAACATCTGATTTCACATAACACAGCTTAGCAGCCATGGTGAGATAGTGTCACTTTAACCATCTCTGTCCTCTATGAGAAGTACCAAGCACACACCTTTTTTCAACTATCAGCATTATCTTCTAATCTTCCCCACTGTCATTTGGATGGAGGATGGTACCTCATTGAATTATTTTGTCTCTGGTGACTTAGTATTCTAGTTTATCTCTTCTCTCTCTCTCTCTCTCTCTCTCTCTCTCTCTCTCTCATTTTTTCATTTCTTTTGGGTTTGAACATGTTAGCCATCCAAATTCCATTGATATGAATATTCATCAATAACGTGGTCTCTTTTTCTAATTAAATTGCAAGAGTGTTGCTAACACTGTAACTACCCATATTAAAAAGCATTTCCACCTAATTTGAGGGAAATTCCTAGAACAGCAAAATAAGATGAGAATGATAGCTCAAAATTAATGTTATAAATTAGTATTGAGCACTGGAGAGATGGCTCAGAGGTTAGAGCACTGGCTGCTTTTTGCAGAGGACCAAGGTTCACAGTCATCTGTAAGTCCAGTTCCAGGGAACCTGATGCCTTTTGGTCTCCATGTGCACTGCATACACATGTTGCAACCAAGTTCAGGCAGAGAAACACACGTACAGATAAAAAACAGATCTTTAAATGTTTGGGATTGATATGACCACATACAGTTGAACATATTGTGCCTGTTCCTGGGTACAAACATGACACTGGATGGAAACCATGTGCCCTGACCACACACAGTGCACCAAGGGAAACACGAAAATCAATAGCTAATCAGTGCAACTGTGCCGAGCATGAGACATTTACCTGCTCTGTGGGTCCCCTGAGGCGGTGAAGACAGCCATGATGTCACTGAGTTCTTGTTCATCTTTGCATTCTCTGAACACATAGAACACACATGTACACATGCCCTCTGTGCTAGCATTCTTTTCTCCTGGCTCCAAAACAGGCTGCTTGGCAGAAGATGGAGGCAGAGGGCCGTGCTGGTCTGCTGGAGCTGTCACACTGCTTATACAAATCCTCTGAAATCCGTGTTCTGTTTGGTTCCTGTGACGTAGCATGTTCTTCTGTTTGGCCTCCTGCCAGGTTAATGCATAGACACTGTGATGGTTTGAATATGCTTAGCCCAGGGAGTGGCGCTATTTGGAGGTGTGATCTTTTTGGAGTAGGTGTGGACTTGTTGAAGTAGGTGTGTCACAGTGAGCATGACCTTTAAGACCCTCATCCTAGCCACCTGGAAGCCAGTCTTCTCCTAGCAGCCTTCAGATTAAGGTGTAGAACTTTCAGCTCCCTTTGCATCATGCTTGCCTGGATGCTGCCTTGCTCCCCACCTTGGACGGAACCTCTGAATATGTAAGCCAGCCCCAATTGAAATGTCCTTTGTAAGAGTTACCTTGGTCATGGTGTCTATTCCCAACAGTAATATCCTTACTTAGACAGGCATGCAGGCCAGGCTCAGCTGTTAGCTAACCATCCCACATTCTAGTGACGTGTATGGTTCATCCAAGACAGTGAAGCAAGGACTGAGCCAGCAGGCAGATCAGAAACAATGAAAACAAATGCTTGTTTCAAGCAAAATGAAAACTGGAAGTGTCTTCATTAAATCAAAGTAAGAACAGAAAGTTTAAAATAAAATATTCATTTAATGTTCTGAAGGTAAAAAACACGTACACTAGACAGAAGCACAGAAACCTCCTTTTCTAACATTGTCTGCACTTTAAGGTCAGATTTTTTTTTCTTTCATACACACATGAAGTACAGAGAGAGGTTACATGACACAAATAATAAAGGCAGCTGCATCTTTGCCCAGCATGCATCTGTGAAGGATGGTGCCACCATGTTTGAGAATACAGAGCATGGGCTTAGTTGGCAGCCCATTCACTCACTAGTCAGTCAGATGGGGGAATGCTTGCATGTTAGGAGGTGAGCAGTGTAGACTACAGAGAACCATAGCAGGGATGTGGACGGCCTACTTTGGACAACCACTATGATTGCAGTTTGAATGTTAGTGCCTCTTCCACATTTTCTGGAGTGTAGTAGTGTTAAACAAAGCCAAACAATGCCTTTGATAGGTAAAAGAAAAGGGCAGAAATCTGGTACATGGAGTTATAGCCTTGGTAAAATAGGCTCCACACCGGGGCATAGTAGTGTAGGACTATGATGGCACCCCTTGCAAGGCTAAGTCATGAGGTTTATACAAACATTTCAACCCTTCAAACCCTCAACTCCTTTCAACCTCTCAGCTTTCTGCCACAGAAGGACACTCACAGCAAACTGCAGAACCTTCTAGAATGTAATCTGCTAGAATCTGGATGGGTTGTGGACTTAGCAGCAAGCAGAACACTGAGGAGTATTTGTCGCTGGTCTCAGTGGGTAAAGATGCAAGACTGCCATGAGCTTGACACCTACACCACATCCAACCTAAGTGCAAAGCTTGCACCAAAACCTTGAGCCTGGTCTCTGAGGTCCCCCTCCATTCTGTCCCCACCCTAGGTTGACACCTGGCACAAGGACAATGTTCTACTTCACTGTATTTTTAACTTTAACTGAACTCATCTAATTATCAAGTTTAGAGCTCAAGAAAGAATGTAATTTGCTCAGAGTGTCTGGAACAAATTACAGTTCCGAGGCTCCCTGAAGGACTCCCCGGGGGAACTGCTCCCAAGGGGCTTCTGAGAGTGCTTTATTCAGATCACGGGTAACAAAGTAGCACTGAGAGGCAATTACCTTGTGCCTGGGACCTCCAGACAGGAAGATAGTGATTATTTGGATAGGCAAGCTGGATCTTCATTTTATAAAGACTTTTTTTTTTCCTGCCCAAGCTTCTTTTTTTTTTTTTTTCCTGCCCAGATTTTCTCAAAAGAAAGCTTTTAGAGGCAGATTTTTTTTTTTTTTTGCTGTCTTCTATTTTAAGATGTCGTTAACACGTGGAGATGGACCTAAAATCGGCTCTGCTACTTCAGCTTTTCATTTACTACGAAGCCTCTATGTTTCCTAAATGGTTCTTCCTGCTTACAGTTTGCTCCTGGGAGGATATTTTGGGTGCTTATGATGTTTTGCAATGAAGAGGCTGTTACTTGCTGGGTAGAGCCCTTTGCACCTTTGTCGGGTGCTTTATGGTATGGAAAAACGGTCCAGACAAGTGTTCCATTTGAATGCTATAGCTACATATAAAAATCAGGAAGCTAAGGTACCTCCCAAGCACAGCCTTTGAGTGATCCTAGCCTCTCACTTCCCGCTCTGTATTCATGGGTCCCAGTGTGCGGCAGGATTGCAGAAGTAGGCGAAGGTAAGGAAATAAGTAACGGAGGAATCTGTGGACGGGAGTGACACGGAGGGAGGGAGGGAGGAGCTTTCTGTGTTCTCAGGACAGGCAGCTTCCTGGGGTATCACTGGGAGAAGCTGGCTGATGATCTATAAGTGCAAAGTGCCGTGTCCATGCAGCTCAGTGTGATTTTGTTGCTGAGTAGCTGTGTAACCTTGGCAAAAATGTACAGAACTCAGAGATTGTTCTGATGATTAAATATGAATGGAAAACCTAACATAAGGTTTGGCACATTGCAAGAAGCCCCTTAAGTATTAGTGTTCACGTGCAGGTTCTCACACTGTGACTTCCATTTTTAGGAGTCTTCATACTTCATATAGGAGTGATGACCATACCAAAACTAACTAACTAACTAACTAACTAACTAACTAACTAACTAACTAACTAAAGATTATTTAATAATCCAGGAATAAACAGTCTGTTTTTTGTAACTAGTGGTGAGAGGAGGGATTCTGACGGCTACCATTCCTGCAATGGTTCTGTGGGCTCATTTCCCACCCTCTAAAGACAAGCAAATATTTTAGGCACCTCCCATCACTTGGCTAAACCTTAGAATATTGTTCAAAACATTCTAGAATAAATATATCTTCCAAGCACAGGTTAGAAAGCCCTAAGACAATCTATAAAACAAGATTTCTTACAATGAGAAGTTTTAGGTATCTTTAGTAAGTTGCATTAAAAATATCCCCTCTCTGCTCTTTTTTTCTTTTCTTTTTCTTCTATTTCTTTTTCTTTCTTTTTCCCTTTTCCTTTCCCTTTCTCTTTTCTTTTCTTTTCTTCTTTTCTTTTCTTTTTTTTTCTTTTCTTTTCATTTCTTTTCGAGACAGGGTTTCTCTGTGTAGCCCTGGCTGTCCTGGAACTCACTTTGTAGACCAGGCTGGCCTTGAACTCAGAAATCCGCCTGTCTCTGCCTCCCAACCCTCTCTGCTAATTCTAAGGTTGCTGGAGGCCAGGGGTGAGGGGTGAGGGCTGAGGTGGCACTGCAGTCCCTGCCTCAGAATCCTGTACTGGCCGTGTTGCTTTTGATAGAATTTATACAGTGAGTTAAATATTGAAGGGCAAACATGCTGTAGAGCCTCAAGCAAAAAGCATCTATAATCTCATTATTCCATATACTACCAACTGTAGGGTTTTAAAGTTACTTTATAGCAAGTTTAGAAAATAACCCTCTATTCCAATGGTCTGTAAGTTTTTTTTTAAATCACTATCTTAATGAATAGATGTTAACATGATTTTCAAGTATGTTCTAAGTGTCAATTGCTAGGACCACAGATTTTCTTCTGCTTGTCCTGTCATTATGTTTTATATAAATTAATTTTTAAAATATTAAATCATTCTTGTATACAGAGGATAAAACCTGCCTGGTCACAGTGTAGAATTTTAAGAGCATGTTGCTGGATATGGTTGGATTAATTATGTTATGGATTTTTGCATCTAAGTTCAAAAGCGGTACTGAAGTTTTCTGTGTTCTGTTTTCCGAGATGATAATATGTGGAAACAGGAGTGAGGATTAGGGGTGAGAGGGGACAGAGTCAGATGATGAATCCTGGGGAAATCCGACTGGAAAGCAGCATCTGGCCAGCACATAAGCTTATATACAACGTTTGAGCCAATCTCAAATCCCTTAATTCTTGGCCAATAGTAACTCACTGCTCTCCATTCCTATTCCTTCACAGGGTTGCCATTCACCCCCTCACCACCCCCCCCCCCCCCCCCCCCCCCGCTAGTAAAATCCATTAGGATGTGGGCATCTTTATCTTCAAAGAAGTGCTAAAATGAGTCCAAGATAATTTCTTCAGCTTTTCTAAGAAAGAATAAAAGCTACTTCAGCCTCTTGCTGATTCACCTGTGACCCTTGCACGTGAGCAGATATATCCATGTGAGGGGACAATTCCATGATTCCATGACCGATGGGTACTAATGTCTGCCAGAAGTCCTTTAAGCTACGGAGTGCGTCTGTGTGCTCACTTCAAGCACAAACAGCACTTGAGATCTTAACTGGTTACCTTCTCCTCTGCCACGACGAAATGTCTGACAGAAACAACGTAAGAGAATTATTTTGGCTCATGGTTCCAGAGGTGATTTCAGCAAGGGCGGTTCCATCTATGTTGGCAAAGGTGTGTGGACGACTTCATCCTAAGGCAGTTAGAGCAGGAAGCAAGGCATACAGGCTGGAAGCAGAAACAGGCTTAATCTTCTAAGGCTCACTCTTAGTGACTTACTTCTAGCAGTTAGCCCCCATGTCCCAAATCCTGCACACCTTCCCATACAGTATCTGTGGATGGAGCATTCATCCATACAACATTCTGGAGGACATTTCAAGTTACAGTGAGGGCCCATAGTCACCATGTCATCTGTCTCACTACATTATGAGTGATGTCCTAAAATCTCTGTGGATAGATACCCTGCTGGCTACCTGCTTTCTCTATAGCTCACTCTAGAGGACTCCAACCAAGAGTTAGGTTCCTCATATAAAAATGAAGCATAATTGTGGATAGCCCATTCCCACTATTCAGTATACTTTCTAAGTCATGTCCAGATTCTTGACACTAACAATGTAACTGCTATGTGATTGTTACACATCATTGGCTGGGAAGTAAAGGGCAGAAAACTGTGCATGTAATTGCTTTTACTTTTCCAAGTAATACGATCTGTGGTTGGTTAAATTCAGATATACAGGACCTGGGACCCTGCAGTGCTCTCTACTCTTTAGTGTGCTTACACTCTAGGACGGCTCATCATGTCTTCTAACATAACCCCTTTAACTAGTTCCACATCACTCAATCTTGTTCCTATAGACTAACTGCTTTCCACGTCCACTGGCCCCTTCATCCCCCTTGAACTGACGTTTTTCTCTACACTGACGTGTACAGCAAGCAACACTACAGTGTAGGAAACTGAACAGGTTCAGGCAGTTTGTGCACATGCCTGGTCACACCAAGAGGGGAGTGTCAATAAGAAACACCACACTTGAATTTTGAATTAAAGACAGTGAATAAAGCAGAACGGCAACCAAGGTGCTTCACACACTATGATGTTGAGGTAACTGATTAATCTTTAGCCATATGTTGTTTTTAAAGGTAATTTGCATCATATTTTGTCCAATATGACAATGAAATTTTTAGGGAGGTATAATTAAACTTGAAAATTTTAATCAAGGTCTTTTTTTTTTCCTATAAAGATGGTTGATTTTAGAATTTGAATTGTTAATGTACCTCTGTACATTTTACTTAAATATCTGATAGTGTTATCATGTGTTTAAATGTTATTTATTTAGCATAGACATTAAAAATATCTTCTGGGGAAAAAAAAGGAAACACCACAGTCCCCCATAGTGAGAAGAGGTACTTCTATAGTTGGATGTTTCTCATCTAAACTAAAAATGATAGACTTTAATAACTTTTAAAAGCCACAGCATTTGACACTGTGCTGTCCTTCAATGTTCTTCTCTAGCCTACAATCCCCCCAAAGGCAGGGCACTTTCCACTCTGATGCCAGCTGACAGTGTACATTCCTGAGGATACAGTAGCATCCTCACAACATAGCAATGCTTCTCTATGTGCCTTTTCTTCAAGTTCTTCCCAAACCATTCCCATTGATTTCGGTGGTCCTTTAATCCCTGTGCACAACCCTTACATTCACTTGACTGCATGGCCCTCCCAAGTTAATATTAATACATTCAACCAAGATGTGAGCTATTTGAACATGGGGTTACTTGTTATCCTAGCAGGTGAACCTGCTCATTTTGTTGCCTCCTAAGATTGCAAACAAGTGGTTCCCACATACAAAGGCCCTACAAAGATCTCTAGCAACTGCTACACTCAAGTCAAGAATGCTCTTCAATATCTGTGGTTGCACAGGTCAATTTAAATCTTCTATATGATTTGGAAGCCAGGTAAAACAATGGAAGGTGTGTGAGACTATCTTGAATCAGAACAAACATTAGAGTTAGGGTTTACAAAGAAAGTGGGCAGGAACTGGAGAGATGGATGAGTGGTTAAGAACACTGGCTGCTCTTCCAGAGGACCTGGGTTTGAGTCTCAGAGCACACATGATGGCTCATAACCATCTGTAACTCCAGTTCCAGAGGATCTGATGTACCTTCCTGGCCTCCATGGTCACCAAGAAGGCATATGGTGCATATACATACATACATACATACATACATACATACATACATACATACATACATATATACATACAGGAAAAGCCATACATATAAAAATGTTAAAGGTTTATCTGATAAAGACTGAAATCAGCAATACCAAGGGGTTTAGACAAGCTGCTGAGGCGAGGCTGTGAAGCCCACCCTGACACAGCTGACTATAAAGTGTGCTGCCAGAGGGGACAAATGAAGTGCTTTCTGGGAAGTCCTTAAGCAGCTTCCCACTCAGATGCAGGGCTGGGAAGAACAGTGGGGAGCAGAAGACACAGGGAAAGTCAGAATTTTATATTTTCTCTTTCTCTTCTCTTCTCTCTTTCTTTCTTTCCAACAAGGATGCCATGTCTTCAAATCCTACTTAACATTTTTTTTTGTTGTTTTTGGTTTTTCGAGACAGGGTTTCTCTGCCTTGGCTGTCCTGGAACTCACTCTGTAGACCAGGCTGGCCTCGAACTCAGAAATCCGCCTGCCTCTGCCTCCCGAGTGCTGGGATTAAATGCGTGCGCCACCACACCCGGCTCCTACTTAACATTTTTAATGTCTAGAGATATACTGTCTTAAAAATAAAGATTCAAAAATATATAACAAGGAAAATGAGATAGGGTACATTTTAGAGAGTCCCTCTATGAATAAATACCACTCTAAAACATAAACACTATACTTACTCTCACAGGTAAACACTGGTTCCATTTAAACATTAAATCAGGATATGCAGCATACTCTTTGCAGACTGAGACACAGTCACAGCTCAGACTTCGAGTCTCTGGTGATGAGACCTCATCAATTCTTATGACCTACTCTGCACTGAAGTTCAAACAGCAGGACTATGCAAGTTCGAGGCCACACTGACTGCAACTCCCACTTAAGACACAATCCCCACTGCCCCACAACTTCATTTCCCCATGTTCTGAGAAGCTCATCTGTTTGCCTCTATATAGCGAACCACAACACTAGACCATCTCTACCGTTACTTTGGTAATCTATCTCCAGACTCCTTGCTTCAGCCGTACACCATGTAGACATCTAAAAACGGAAAAAGCCTTAATCTGTCCATATATTTATCTACAGAACATCAAAATGAAAATATCCAGAGACTTGAGCATCTCAATACTTGTCAAAATGTTTGTGGAGCAGAAAACACAAACTGCAGAGCTTATTTCTGTAACAACTCATCAACTGTAAACTGTATGTTTAAGACTTGATTTATTAAACCTGCTAGGCAGCCAAACAAATATTGACATGATGTATCATCACGATATGCTCTCAGTAACAGCTTTTACATTTCAAATGAGTTTTGCCAGAGAACCAGAGATTTATGCCCCAAACTGGCTCTCCATTTGTCTGTCAACCTTGCCTGTTATTTTGTATTCAACAACAAAATCATAACTCTCTGCAAAAAAAAAAAAAAATCAGAAAACGGGGCCACAAACCTTTTCAAATGACTGCTACATAAATGAATATTGTCACTGAAATAGAGAATGCAGACAATAACATTTTCAAGGCAAGTAGCTGGTAAGTGTGGGAACTATGGACACCCTAATCAAATACTGATGACGAAGCACAAATAGTTGCAATTTTCAAAGTTTTCATCTGTTTCTTTGCTTTACAAAGTATCTGTTATGGGCAGTTAAATTTTGAAACCCAGTTTTGGCCATATTTGTCTTAGTCACTGTCCTATTGCTGTGAACTGACACCATGACTAAACCAACTCTTAAAGGAGAAAGCATTCAAGTAGGGGATGCTTACAGTTTTAAAGGTTGGCTCCATCATCATGGTGGAAAACACGGTGGCATGCAGAAGGCATGGGGCTGTTGAGTGGCTGAGAGCTACATCCTGATCAACAGGCAGGAGAGTGAAAGGGTGGGAGCATGAGAAAGTGGAGAGAGATGAGAGACTAGGCCTGACCTCACAGCACAACCCTAATGACTACTACAAGGTCACACCTCCTTGTCCTTCTTAAAT
Source organism: Mus minutoides (assembly GCA_902729485.2). Taxonomy (NCBI): domain Eukaryota; kingdom Metazoa; phylum Chordata; class Mammalia; order Rodentia; family Muridae; genus Mus; species Mus minutoides. The sequence goes on from LR750636.1 coordinate 326,570, forward strand.
AGTCCCTGGTGACTAAGCATTTGCCTATCAGAGCCTGAGGGAGCCATTCTTATTCAAACCATGATATTGGACTTATAAAACTCATAGTTTGAGATAAATAATTCTGTGTTTAAAACTGCTCTGCAAAAAGTCCTAATTTGGCTTGGAAGCAGGGAGGCTTCTCATTCTCAGGACATGGGTTTCCTGGACTCACAGAGGTGAAGTGAAGGTAGGGACGTATAAGACTACATATGGCACACCAGAGGGTTAAACAGCCTCTGTTGCTAGGTGCAGCTGCAGAATTAAACCATGACCATAGCAGTCACAGCTGCCTATGCACAAACACCAGTCCAGGAAGGCCTCTTGTACAGATGGTAGATTCTGAGTGAGCAGAGCCTGGGTTAGTAAAACTCCAGACAGGAGGCAGTCTTGCTGCACAGCCCAGGCTCCCTTGATCTTGCATTCCTACTGCTGGGATTATATATGTGTGCCCTAAGCTCTGGACTCTATACGTTCCATCTGTACTACACTATGTATTCAAAGGGGTGCCATTTATTACTATACATTTCCAGCATGCTGAGGAACTTGTTTCCTTTTTTAAATGTATAATTCAATACAAATTAGTAGTTTGCAGAAAGTGGACACAAAGATTTTCTCCAGATTATATGGAACCTCAAAGTCAAAGCCTGGCTCAAAAGCCAAGGCACATTCTTACTAATCCTTCCAGTGAGTAAAAACCACTTAGCACCCATTCACCAAGTTATGTTCTACTATTTTTCACACTTAAAGTTCAGCGGACATTTACTTTTTTTTTCCCCAAAATGTACGTGTGCATAAGTGTTGTTTACAAGTGTGTGAACATGAGTGCAGTATTTATAGAGGCCAGAAGGGGGCAATGGATCCCATGGAACTGTAGTTACAGATGGTTGTGAGCCACTATGTGGGTTTTGGGGACAAAACCTTGGTCCTCTGCAAGATCAAGGGGTACTCTTAACCACTGAGCCATCTGTACAGCCCTAGTTTAACAGATTGTAAAGATGACTATGCACATAATTTTACCAAGCTTTATATATAGCCTTGGGTAGAGTAAGGACCTAGAATTGCTCCTTTATCTATCGATGCTTCCAAACTACAAATGTTTGCCCAAATGTCTCTAGGGCAAAGACATATAGTAGCTCAAATGTTCTTACATTTGTGTGTGTATATAAATGTATATGTGTCATAGTGTCAATGTGGAGGTCACTTCTCTCCTTCCACTAGGCAGGTCCCAGGGACAGAACTCAGGTTATTGTAAGGGAACACCTTAATTGGCTGCACCAACCACTTTGGACTTATTTATATACATCTTCTTCAAATAGCAACCAAACCTAAGAATTAAAGCATCCAAAACCCACTGACTTAGATTGTAGAGTTTCCTAGAGTGACCAAATGTCAGTCAGTATCTTTTATCTTTGTGTTCCATCAGATGACTCCAGAATCAAGCAGCATAAAGCAATGTCCAAGATTCCAAAGTCCTTTGAACTTCACCTGTAATCCTGCTCTCAAGGATGGGAAGGCTGTCATGGTGCTAACACCCAAGCAGCACATGCAGCCCCTAGACCTGCTTACAGAGATCCTCATGCATGAGCGAGAACCTGAGGGATGACTTCAGAAGTCAGTAGTTCTAATTTCCCAAGTTCATTCTCGACACCACCCAGGGCTGGCCCACCAAAGGTTCTCCTCTTCCGTATAAAGGATTGACATTTAGAAATATACATCTATTTTTCATGACTTACCTTTTATCTCTGCATTTATAAAAATAATTTAATAATCTGGCTCAATAGGTATGCTGGCTAATATGTCTTATAGGAAAATAAAGATAGCTATGATTTACAGTGTAACAAAATGTACTTTCCTAAGGTATTAATTATAGACATTTAAATTAAATATCATGCCTAAAACATTCTCCACAAAGAAATTATAGATCACATTTATTTAATAACAAATTATCTAGTTTTTGAGTAAAATATTTTCAAGACTATGTATTTTCAAATGATTAGGTAAATCATTTCATATTGTGGGACTGTATAAACATTACTGACAAGCAGAATTTTGTGCAAAGGCAGAATGGAAGAAATTTAATAGTAAGCAGAATTAGGTAGCAAATATTTTTAAATGTCTGGTTAACAGAAGCCTAATAATTATGTGGAATAAGGTCTCTGGGCACTACACATACACATAAAAACCCAGCAAACATGAGGTGTGTATTGCTAGATAATTCTGAACCCCAGAATGTGCTCCGCAAACCTGGGACAATGACAATTACTTCATCTACTAAGACAGCCTTTCAGATGCCCACCCTTAATTATCTTACAAGCACCCCACCTCCAAATCAACTAGGGACTATGAGACACAAGATAAAAACTGGTCCTGAAGACATTATTTATGAATTCAGTAAATATTTATTGAGAACTTGTATGTCTAGCTCTAAGGAGCACGTGACAGACCCCTTACCTCCACAGAGCTCACTCACTAAAGCAGAGCTGCCTGGCTCTCACTCAGTCACGATCAGCATTTAATTCATCCTGAAACATGTGCCAGACACGGACTTTCTGTGTAAAGGCAAATAGTTATCCTGGGAGGGGGCTGGCTCACATGTTGGTGCCTGCGTAAGGTTAGAGGATGACCCTGGGGAGTTGGTAATCTCCTTCATTCTGAAGGAGACGAGTCCTGGGCACAGGGTCCCAGCCCTGAGATCTTCTGTAAATCCTTGTAGATTGCTGCAGTGAGTTTTAACACCTGTGCAGTTGCCTTCTGACCCTGTGCCCAGTACTCTTCTCCCTTTCACACTTTTCGTTCTCTGACCTCTGTCTTTAGACAGTGCCAGCCTCCTGTTCCTCCTCACTTCATCTGCTCTTGTGCGAAGGGCCTGGCTATCTTTGTGTCCCTGGTCCTTATCCACTGTGACTAATATTAACAGCTTCTTTAAAGTTTCCTCTTCATTAAGGACACCCATCAATGCTTCAGATACCTCTGCAACAATACTTTTGGATGCTGCTTCAAAATAAAATCCTCAAAAAGACTGGCTTAAGGATTTCTGTCCTAAAGCTTTATTATTTATCAAGGAACTCATAATATAGCTAAGGGTGCTTCTGTGGTCCTGTCAGTTCCCACCATGACATACTGGATTCACAAGAGCTCTACTATTGAAGCTGTTTGACATACAATAGCAACTTATACTCATAATGGTTAGATCCTATAATTTAATGTTTGGTTTTGTATAAATTTAACTGTTCATTCAAATACCTATTAGGTTCATCACAAATTATATAATTTTAAAATCTAACTAGGAGATGCTGTCAAGCCAAATACCTCTATGATCAATTATCCTTTTAAATCTCAAAATTAAAAACTACATCCAATTTTATGAATTTTAATTTCCAAATGCTCCTGAGAAGAGTCAGCACTCCTCCTCCCGTTTTGCTGTTTGTTTTAAAGCACAGTTCATTTGTCAGAGGTACTCTCTTCTGGTGAGGCAGCAGTCACCACAGTGTGACCTGTGGTGTTGTACCTTCCACTCAAAAGCATTCTCTCTTTCCATGAAAAAAATGAACAGGAAGGGACAAGCGCCTGCTTTCCCTGTTCTGTTGATTCTTGGTGCTTTCATTGTATTGCGAATGCCTGATTTCAATTGTACAGCAACAACAAATACCAGTATTTATTCTGAAAGGCTGTGTGTTCCAACAAGCATATATTAGCAGCTTCCAACTCGGTCTCTAGGAATGATTCGCAGCTCTGAGCCGTGCTTCAGAAAAACATTCCCTACACAAACAACAAAAACATTAAGTCAGGTATCTAAAGAGGAAAAACAGCATTGTCACCCCACAAATGATGCATTAAAGGCAGGGAGGATGTCCCGGTTTCATCACGGATAGTGGCCATTCTAAGCTCTGCCCCCCACTTCTCTTCTACCCTCACAGATCAACAAATGTTTAAATGGCACACCAGCCACTGGCATATTAGAAAATACAGTAAGTAACATTAATCAATGGTGCCACCAATAGGAAAAAGGTCAATACAAGACCAGAGAGGCCACTGAGATATTCTGATACTCGGGCTTGATGGCCTGATGATGTTATAATCAAGCTCAATGATGCACACAACGCAGTTTAGAAAGCGACCTAAAGGGCAGCATGTGAGAGTAAGCAAGAATTCAAATTTATATAAGCTAACAAAAAATTCTAGAGTCAAAAAACCAAAACCATCTACTCCCAGATTACACAGGATTAGTAATACAGTGACTCACAGTTTCCCACAAATAAAGCTTTCAATTTAAAGTATATACTCAAGATGATTGATGGGGGTACCAAAACTCTGCAACTGTAAGTCACTCTTCATTGGCTAGATTTGTGACTTTTTTGTGGCCTATAATTTTTATAAATCAAAAATTTCCAAATATAATTGTATAGAAGCCAAGTATTGTTCAAACATAAGGCTACATTATATTAAATAGCACAGCTTCAAAGTATTACAGTTAGAATAGCAGTCCAATGAAGGCATCTGGAGAGTTGCAGTCTTCCCAAAGCTTAAGAGCACCTTTACTAATGTTAGGCACATTTACCTCCACAACCCCCAGCAGGCCAGGGCACCAGCATTTCAGGATGAGTTATGTTCACACAGCTCCCCTATGAGAGCAGCCTTTGAGATGTCCGTGGCCGTAGCTGTTTAAAGGAATGGAGGCTAGCACTCTTTTTGGTACTTTCTGGATGCTAACCATGAAACCCAGACTTGAAGCAATTCACTGACTATCTCAAAATCAAGAGAAGGGGCAATCAATACCTGGCAACAGTCTCACCTTCAGACGTTTTTGTTATACACAGTAACTTAACATTTTCAATTCCTAAATTACTATTAATCAGGCTTGCATTTCCTTGTAGTGAAAACCATAGAACATTAGCATATATAGATGAAACCAATTATCAGTGAGACAAGGGAGACTGCCACACAAGTTTTATACAGCTGTGTCTTCTGAAAAGTCCTATCTAGTTGAAATGAATAAAATATTCAGTTTTGATGGGCACACAAGCAGACACTCACCAGCAGTCTGTGCAGGATTTATTCCTATTCCATCTGAAAAATAAATTATAAATCATGTAAGTCACTTCTAAAGGAAAAACAGTTTAACAGTAACAAGAGATTTGCCAGAATTTTGCAGCTATGGGCACAGGCAAAGGCAGAGCAACTTCCTTAACAGAACCCAGACAACAATCTCTTAGGTGAGTCACCTGTGTGAGGACACCCCCATGAGTACGTGTTCATAAGCACCACAGGAGGAGATGACCGATACAGCAGAATCTTAGCAGAGCCACTGTATATGGCACGGATTGCAGACTGATGGCACCTAAGCTCTCAAGTAGCCTTCCGTCACTGGCTGTTATCTGAGGTTTCGGAGGTTACTCTGTTGAAGGATTCTCAGAACTTTTCATAACTTAGGCTGGAGACCCGCCTGGCAAACCAAGAAGTCTCGGGTGACTGAGAATTGTTCAGGTGATGAGTCTTTTAAGACAATCCCTAAATCAGATAAGAAGTTTTGGTGTGTGAAAATTAACTTGCTAAAGGTGCCTTTTGTGGAATAATGAAGGAGCTTCTAGGAGGCTGTCAGCGCTCAGTTCTTCTTCAGAGACGTCTCCCCTGCGGTTGAGATGTCTGAGGGCATAGTGACTCCTTTCCTCCATCAACGGCTCACAGACAATAAGATCCTAGGGGCAATGACTCAACTCTCTATAGAAGACAGTGTGTTTAATTCCATTTTACCCATATAGTAAACAGTGTCATTTCTTGCTTGAGTAACAAACACTTTATGGAGATATTTCTGCTTCAGGGTGGCAGACAATCTCCAAGATGAGAGAGGCCACAGGTCATTTTGTTCATGTTCTAGTGATAATGTTTTAAACATTTCCACTAGAAAATCTGTAACTTTCAGGAAGTTGGCCATTCTTCAATATGACAACATGCAGAAGTAGAAATCTAGAATACAGTAGGGGACTGGGGATTCAACCACAATGTCTCCAGAGCTTAAGGTTTAAGGTGACTCCTTACCATTAGTAATAATCGCACTTGTAGCTGCAGGAACTTTAAACTAAAAGGGAGAAAAGAAACAAGACATGTCAATCTACTCACAAGCAAGCATGAAAGACAGAGTAAGACTGCAACCTCTAGTATCACTCTCTAAGTCCGTAATCCAACGCCTGCAGCAGAAGCGACTCCAGCAGAGGAGCAGGGTTACAGAGCACAGAGCAGTGTTAGAGCCAGCGTTAGACACAGCTTGGGTTTGCACACAGCACAGGGGCTGGGGCAGAGAAAGAAAAGATGAACTGAGGGATCTGCTTTATGCCATGCAGGTGACTAACACTGCCACTAAATCAGAAAGCTTAAGAGTCCCAAATCACACTCTGGTGCTGCTGGCCCAGATTGCCCGACACTTCCAAGTGCTGCGCCTAGAGATACTTCATAAACAATCCTGATAATTCCAGGTAGAAACTCATTTCTTAAAAACAGAAAATACCAACATGGTTTCAAAAAACTAGACATTTTTCAAAACAAATTTTTATCAAAAGTACACATACATACTTTTTTTTGTCAATTTTTTTATTAGATATTTTCTTCATTTACAATTCAAATGCTATCCCAAAAGTCCCCTATACCCTCCCCCCGCCCTGTTCCCCTAACCACCCACTCCCAGTTCTTGGCCCTATCGTTCCCCTGTACTGGGGCATATAAAGTATGCAAGACAAAGGGGCCTCTTTTCCCAATGATGGCTGACTAGGCCATCTTCTGCTACATATGCAGCTAGAGGCACAAGCTCTGGGGATACTGGTTAGTTCATATTGTTGATCCACCTATAGGGTTACAGACCCCTTAAGCTCCATGGGTACTTTCTCTAGCTCCTCCATTGGGGGCCCTGTGTTCCATCCTATAGATGACTGTGAGCATCCACTTCTGTATTTTCCAAGCATTAGCATAGCCTCACAAGAGACAGCCATATCAGCGTCCTTTCAGCAAAATCTTGCTGACATATGCAATAGTGTCTGGGTTTGGTGGCTGATTATGGGATGAATCCCCGGGTGGGGTAGTGTTTGGATGGTCCACACTTTTGTCTCAGCTCCAAACTTTTTCTCTGTAACTCCTTCCATGAGAATTTTGCTCCATATTCTAAGAAGGAATGAAGTATCCATGCGTTGGTCTTTCTTCTTCTTAATTTTCTTGTGGTTTGCAAATTTTATCTTGGGTATTCTAAGTTTCTGAGCTAATAACCACTTATCAGTGAGTGCATATCAAGTGACTTCTTTTGTGATTGGGTTACCTCACTCAAGATGATATCCTCCAGATATATCCATTTGCCTAAGAATTTAACACATACATACTTAGTATACCCAATTCAAGTGGATATAATAATTAGCTCTTAGAAAAAGAACTGGTACATTTACTACAAAAAAAAACAACAAAAACAAACCCTCTACACTTTTCACCTGCTGCATTAAACAGATGTGTCAACTTATTCAACTTGTTGTTTTCTAACTAGAAGATAGATTAACTTTTCCTAGGCTTGTGACACCTTTAGCATGAGCCCAGTAATGAACCACAAGAAAATGAGGAGGGAGGGGAAGGGCGCAGCGCATGCAAATACACAACAGACAAAAACCAGAAACATGCTAACTGCATCTATAAGCCACTGTTAGAACCCACACTTACTTCTTCTGCTGCAAACTTTAGCACTGCTGTAAATGGCGTACTTTCAGGAACACTGAGACTGCAACAAGAAAAGAAGAATTTCACACAGTTCATTTCATTGCAGATGGGGAATATCTGTTTGGGGCTGTAAAGAGTATCTGTTTTCAAGGCAGCATTCTGTGCACTGACAGGAACTACAGCTGTGCAAAAACCAACACCCTGCAAGCAGAGCTCCGCCTTCTCTTTCTTTTCATGTTTCTGTTTGCTTATTGTATGTTATGTGTATGTGCTTGCATCTATGTGTGTACACATGTGTAGAGGGGCTGACAGAGGCCAGAAGAGAGGGCATCAAATCCTCAGGAACTAGAGTCATTGCCAGTTGTGAGCTAGGAATGTGGGTGCTAGGAATTGAACCTGAGTCCTCTGCAAGAGTAGCCGAGCTCTTAAGAAACCACCAAGCTGCAGTGAGACGGCTCAGTGATTCAGAGCACTGACTGCTTTTGCAAAGGTCCTGAGTTCAAATCCCAGCAACCACATGGTGGCTCACAGCCATCTGCAATGAAATCTGATGCCCTCTTCTGGTGTGTCTGAAGACAGCTACAGTGTACTTATATATAGTAATAAATAAATAAATAAATAAATAAATAAATAGAGAAATCACCAAGCCATGGCTTCACCCAGGTTGGTAAAAGTGCAGACCATGGGCAGACACTTAGATGGATTTTTCTCTCTCCTCTTAAAGACACTGTGTCTTTAAGCTAGCCTCCAACCCAGAGAATTAGCTTGCCTTTGCCTCACAAATGCTGGGATTATAGGTGTGCTAGTATGCCCAGGAGATGGCTGCCGGCAAGGCCGACTTCTCCATAGCCTCGGTCTATTTTATTGCCTCTCATCTAAGGTTTTAAAATTAAAATGTTAAAGGCGGCGTTAAGTACAAAAACGAGACACCTCTCAAGCAGAGAAAAACCAAAAACTTTTCTATTTGTCATCACATAACCCATCGATGCCTTAATATTAACTACTGTCATAGAACATTTGCAGGTCTAAGCCCGGATTTCTCTTCAATAGTCTCACCATATAGTACTGACTTTCAGAAGTGCAGATGAATTTTTGTGCTATCATTTTTCCTTCCAAATGTTACTTAATAACCTTAATCCTGAGCAGAACAAAACAGGTAGACTGTAGAAAGGGCTTTCCCAACAGTAGCTATGTGCTTTATGGTAAAGGTATGGGAGATGTGTATGGGCATTCCATGAAAATGAGAGAAGTCCCCTCTGACTTCTTTTGAATGGTGGGAAAAGGAGCTGTAGAAATTTTGGAATAAAACAAAAATACTTTCTGCAGATAGAAAAATGAGAAAATTTAGGGGAGCAGTAGGGTGCCAGTCATGAAGATTTCTCATAAAACCCATCAGCGCTACTGTAATTTTCTTCAGGATCTGAGTTAAGTGCTACAAATTTCGTGTTTCACTAAGCAAAATACTCCAAGCAAGTGAGGTGGCTATCAGATTCCTGAAAGTTAGCAAGAGAACGATCCAAAAAGCTAGACCACAGACTTTGATCTGCACACAAAACGAGTAGGTATACTTTCATTGCACAAGAAACGAGTGGGTATGGCACAAGGGAGGCAAAAGTGAGAGAACTTTTAACGATTAAAAGAGCTATTGTTGAAGATATACTGCGGTACATCATCCAAAGGAAGAGAATACAGCCATCTGAAAACAGCATCAACTGAACTGCTGAAGCATAAGGAAGGGCCCAACAAGGACACAAGGTCCTACCCTCCCCCCCCCATCTCCCAATCCCACTAAGCACTTTTAATAAAGATCCAAGTGTGTACGACTTTGGGGTTCAGCACCTAGGCACCCAAGCGTTGTGTCTATATACAAAAAACTGAAGTTAAGCGTATTCGGGTCGGACCTGTCAAAAGTCCAGACTTGGGAAGTCCTCCCAAACTTCCGGTAACAGCTGGTCCAGGTAAAGACCTTTAAATCAAGTAAAGGGGCTCCATCCTCGTCCAACGTTCTTCCCGTTGCACCTGCCCACCCAGCGCGTTGCGAGGGGGCGCTGGCTTTCAGCAGAAATGCTTCACCCCTCCTCCTGTCCCCCTCTGTCCCGCCAGGCCCCGCCAGCTCCAGCCCGGCCTGTCACTCACACTTTGTACGGTAGCCGCGGGTCTGACGTCAACGTGATTTTAAAGGACACCTTCGACCTGCGGGAGAGAACGAGAAGGTGTTACGGTCGGGTCCGGCCACGGGGCCAGGACACAGGGACGGAAACTTACATGGTGGAGCCGCCTGACACACACCGCGCCCAGCCGCCCGCCGCGCTTCCTTGGTGGCTGGCAGCGGGGGCCTTCGCGGCCCACGTCGCCCTCCAGCGCGGCTGTCCAAACAGAGCCTGAAAATTGTGCTGGAGCTCACAGGCTACGGAAGGCCGATCACCCACAGTTAGAAATTTCGTTCTGAGTGTGCATGTTTCAAGGTGAGGTTTAAATGGTAGATAGAGAATATGTCTCTACTTTTGGTAGTTTACTGACACACTTTTAATCAGGCAATATAATGGATGTCAAACAGAGTGACCGCTAGGTCCCCACTGGCTGGTTACGGCGGAAGTAGGGACTAAGTCGAAGCCGGACGTGGCGGCGGAACTAGGGGAGGGACTCAAGATCCGGGCGGATGAGGAAGCGTTGCTGAGTTGCTAAGCAACCTACCAGCCTGCACAGATGCACTAGGGAAGATGGACTCAGTTGCTTTAATTAACAGCATTCTTTGATCTTTCTAGCATTTCTGTTAATACGATGTACACGCGTATTAACCTTATAGTTTTCTTCACTACACTTCACACTTCACTACAGACTTTTTAATAATTTCAAAACAAAGTTATCACAATAGAATTATGCTCAGATTCCTGTTAGGGCCCAGAAGAAAAATTTTTATCTTAGCACCAGAAGGTCTTGGAGGAAAAAAAAATCATCACTACATCCCATTGTTCTTGATGTGTCCAAATAGAATTTAACTCTAATGCAAGGTTGCCAATCAGGTACATTTATTCAGCTTACCAACGAACCTGTGTTCAGCAGGCACTACACTAAAGGCTGAGCTCACTGTGTACACAAACAAAGGCTGTGATCCCAAGCAAATCAGGCTGAAGTCCTTTAGCATCTGCCAGTCGGTTGTATTTCTATAGAGAGAGGGCAAAACTGTCTTTAATCTTTATCACAATGTAAACACCAACATAAGCATTCCATCTCAGAGGCAGGCCGATTTCTGAGTTCGAGGCCAGCCTGGTCTACAAAGTGAGTTCCAGCATAGTCAGAGCTATACAGAGAAACCCTGTCTCGAAAAACAAAACAAAACAAAACAAACAACAAAAAACCCCCAAACCAAAACAAAACAAAACAAAAAAAAGCATTCCATCTCACAATAACTATATCTTTAAAAAAAATACTGCAGTAAGTAGATGAAGCCAGAGATAGGCATGGAACCAAGAGGAGACCCAGTCAATCTTTAGAATGACAGGTAGGTTCTTCATGAGAAAAACTAAGGGAGAGAAGCTCCCTTAGGAATATTGGAACTACATCTCATCTTTCCTGCAGTTCTGTAGTTAGATGGTCTCCTATAATGTTCTCTCCCAAAGGTGAGAATTCTGGTGCTGACTTTAAGTAGCGCTCCAATATTCTCCTGCTGTCTGCCTTGTAGTGAATCCAAGAGACATATACTGACTTGTAGATATGGATATCAAGACCTATATCTTCTAACAGCTAAAAAAACTACATAGTTATTGTTTATGACTAAAGTCTTGTCTCTGAAGACAAAATTACCAATGGCACCTGTCTACCTGTGCCATCTATTTAAATAACACAAAATTAGAATACAAATTTCATTCTGTTTCTAAGAATACACGTATATTTTAAATAAAATTTGCATTGTGTTACCTAGTTTGGTTTCTGCTCAAGTATGGAACCATGTGACACAACACTGAAAGGGACACCATAAGTATTAACATCTCAGATGGAAAGGCATCCTGGCAGTCCAGAGCCAAGAAATACCATAAAGTCACACCGCACAACAAAGCTCACCGGAGAGATTCATCGAGAGGGGAGAACCCAGGAGGGTGGCTGCCTCTGCTAGGATGAGAAACAGACAAGCAGCAGAGAACCAGGCAAAACACCACGGGCTTGATATAAGGTTTCCTGAGGGGACAGGCAGAGATTTCCAGGGTGGCCTGGGATTAGAAGAAATATGTGGCTCGATCTTTGAGCAAGCTCAGGAATTGGTGGTTTTTTTTTTCCCTGTAGTAGGGGAGCTAGCTATTCTTCCTCAGGGTTGCGATTGGCAGCTAAGCCCAGTAGGGAAGTGTAGGTGGCAGGCCTGGCCCATCTCTGGGGAAAGGGCTTAAGAAGGAGTCTGTGAGCATGGCAGTGAAAGCCCTCCTGCCACTCAAGCGGCCATGAATAGCCAACAAACATACTTTTCTCAGAGTTTCTGTTATATGTACACAACACAGTGAAAACAAGATTCAACTCCAAATGGCATGCGACTTCAATAGTCAGATGCTGAGGCTACTCCAGAAATACTGTACTGTATAAAAAGTGAAGGCTCCAAAGACACACCTGAGACTGGCATGTTGCAGGCAGCTTTAGAACAGATTTTGGAAGGGGCATATATGAGCTACCTTCCAAGTGGCTCCACTTCTCCCCTAACCAAACCAAGCTGCTGACTTAAGTCCCCTAAATTATGTATGTGTCAGTTGTTTCTTCTACCACACCCCATGTTTGACTCCAAAATCTAGAGTGAGGGCCTCAGTTCCTCTCTTGGTCTACTTGCCCTCTTCCCTATTCTCTTTTCTTCTTCCTCTCTTACCTCTCCCCACTGCCTTTCATGACCAGGTTGAGCTAGACACATCCAGATGCCTCTAGCTGAACTGTCCCTTATATTTACAATAAACCCCTTGTCTTCAACAATACCTAGGAGAGGTCATGTCTTCATTTCCATTCAATTATCAAAAGATAGTAGGAAGCACCTATTTGTAGCTGTTTAGAATACTTTTTTTCCATTTTAGTTCCTCCACTGCTACCACATGTTTGTAGCCTCAAGAATGCCCACCTCTAGTGCCCTGTGAGTTTCCCCTTGATTCTAGAAAGAACACTATAGAGTCATATACATTCAATGTTTTGTGTTTTTAAAAAGTTTATCAAGTCATTTTTAATTGGCAAATTTTATAACAAAGGGATCCTCTAATTTGCTGAAAATTTTAAATCCGAAACTATCTTTAATATAAACAGAAGCAGACTCTGAAGTGAATTTTAATAGCTACTTGGAAACTACAGTGTTTTAAGACACCAGGCAGCATAAATGGACTAATGTGTTCTGGAAGACACCCAATTAGTGTCACAGAGAGCCATAAATGACTGCAGAAGTAAACTGCATGACCACACTATATCTATATCATTAAAGTACAATGAAACACAGCAACACTGTACTTCTAAAAGCATAGAAAATTATCCTTATTAAAAAAGAAGTAAGGACCAGTGGTGTAGCTGTCTTGGACATAGATATGAAGCATGAGGCTCTGGCTTCTGTGTGTGATCCCAGCACACATAACAAGAACAATGACAACAACATCAAACACAGGGGCAGGATGAAATTAAGTTCACATTGCTAAATAGAAGATAAGCAAGAGTAGAGGGGCTCTGAGAGGGAAATTCTAAAAGTAGTCCAAGCCCTGTTCCTATTTGTACCACCAGAGAAGCTATAGTGAAACCTTGGCCCCAGCTTTCATGATAAAGCTTCCATTAAAACAAAACAAAACAAAACACACCAGAAAATGGGAAGTGACTAACAGCCATGACAACCATGGTGCCTAAAGCAGGGAACATTTGGGACAGAAGATCCCATCTTCAGGTCAGTTCTTCTGCTGTGTCAATGTGGTAAATACTCATGGTGGTTAGTATGTTGCTCTTATCAGACTATCAGGAGAGTCCAATGTTTTTCTGCATGGGGGATTTCTTACTTTAAGAGGCCACAGAATCCTTTGAACTTCTTTATTGAGAGAGTCCTGAATCCTGACAATTCAAGAACGTTCTCATTCAAGTCAACTTTCCTGTCCAGAGTTTCTCAGCATATCTGAGGCTTTTTAGTCATTAATTCTTCATACTCTATTAAGTTCTTTCCTCTCAATAATCCACTAAACCTCACTGGATTAGAATAATAACTCAAATCTCATCAAGTCCTATCCTTCTATCAGTTGTGCAAATTACTTCACATAAGTAAGATCACAAAATACAGACTTTAACTGTGACTGGCCTCAGCTATAAGTTACAATTGTGAGACTCTTATGTTAGATCCACAACACCTGCAGTGACCACCAAGCACTCTACTGAGACTTTGAGCACAAAATAGTCTTCCAGGGACCAGGATCTCTTACTGAGAAAGTTAGAACATCAAAAAGGATATTGTTGGCCACATGTCCTGCTGCCTACCCACTTCTCTCATTCCTGTCTAAGATTCAGAGCAACTGTTTGAAGGCTTGTGATGCTGACAAACATGGGGTTGAGATAGATTCCCTGGAAGGCAGATAAATAGGAGAAAGGGACCATGACTAGACAATAAAGATGGCGAATTTCCAAGATGACTGGCTTCTTCCTCCCCTCCTGACCTGAAAGGAAAGCAAGGCAGGTTAAAACAAAGACCCTGTGGACTTTTTCTACCTTCAGGTCCCCTGCTGATAGACGGGATCAACAAATCCAAGGCCAGATCAAGACCTTTTACACAATATTTGTGGGCCAATCAGCTGTCCTGTCTTTCCTCAAATTGACCAATCCTAAATTACAGGGGGAAGACCCTTCAGAGACTTAAACTTTGCAATGAAACTAGATTCTGGCTCCCCAAATCTTCCCCTTGCTTTATGGAGGGATGTGTGTGTGTGTGTGTGTGTGTGTGTGTGTGTGTGTGTGTGTGTGTTGCATGCATGTGTTTCTTCACCCCCAATAAAAGCCTTTCTTCAACTGCTGATTCTTGTCTACTCCTGTTCGTGGTGTTATGGGATTTTTCCATTGCCACCTTTCATACTTAAAGGCTTTCCTGCCTTTTCATTCTTTAACTGGCGGAGTGAACACAAACCCTATCAAGAACCTTAGATGGTAACACTGTGTGACCATGCCAGAGAGAGTTATAAACAGGATTACGATGAGATTAAAGATGACCTTGCTCAGTCTTGTGGACCAGCATAGAAAGGAATGTTTGCTGAGCCAGCCAGTTGTCCAAGACACTGCCTCACCTTGGGTAAACAATTTTAGGAAGGAGAGTCCCCACTGCCCCCCCTCCAACCCCCCTTCTCCCACCTCCCCAGCTGCAACAATTTCTTCACTTCCAAGCTCCTCGCTCTGCCTCTATACAGGGTCACAGCCAGCTTTTTGCCCTGGCAGACCCTTCCGTTTTCTGAGGAAGAAAGGTTGTACCTCACTGTGTGTGCCAGTAAACACAGATCCATCTGTTGAAGGTCAGGCTCTGGCCTCTTTCTGTGCTCTGCCTTAGAATTGGCAACTCCCGCCCTCAAAAAAAATATGAGACCCCCCAATCCCACTTCTGCCTGTGGGTCTTGATTTTCCTCTTTTCAGAGCCCCAACATTCTGTCTTTGGTTCAGGGGCTTGAACTCTCCTCAGTCCCCCAAGCCATGCTGTTGTCTATATCTGTCTACGATGTTCAAAGCTCTTCTACGAAACTCACCCCAGCAATCTTTCCCAGTGTGTTTGAACTCAAACATGAGAAATTCCAATAATTTGATGGTAAGAAACATTGCAGAGAGGAGAGCTGCTCTGTGTTGATACAGAAGTAGTAGAAGGTTCTTTTACTGGTTCCTGGTGGTCCAACTACAGCAGCCTCGCTCCACCTGAACAAGCCAGGCGGCAGTACTTGATAGAAGAGATAGTTTTATTCAAGTTCAGCTTTGGAGTTGAAAGTACACACCTCACAGGAAAACAGTTCTTCATCTTCTAAGGGAAAGGGAGTGGGTCTGGCAGGGGTGTGTGTTAAATGGTGTGTGTGTGTGAGTAAAATTTCCATGCTTGGAAAGTCCTTTGTTCTTGTGGTAATGCCATGAAGGGCAGAGACTTTCTCCTGAGGTCTCTGGAGTTTTCTTATTAGCATACTAATAGGTAAAGGAAGGACATTTCTGAAAGTTAGAATAACAAATTAGAAGGATTAGGTTACAAGTGAATAGTGGAGGGTCTAGAAAAGAGCTCTGTTTAATTTGCAAATCAACTTTCAGATAAGGGAAGCTATTCATGATAATGTTCTTTTTTTGTGTAAGTTCATTTTTATTTTCTGCATAATTTTTTGTCTTCTGTATTACAGTTGGAATGTTAACATTCCTGTAAACCAAAGAGTATAATAGAATTCAGGTGTTCTCAGAGCTGGGGGTGCTGGCCATGGTAACCAAAGGAGGAAATTATTGTTTGCAAATACCAACTTGAAATATCACAGAATTCTAAATTATCTTTCTTACAATAGGCATTTTAATTATAAAAACCAGGACTTTAACAGTCTTATATAATGCATTTTTTCTATTTATTGCAGTCATACCTCATTTAATGGAAACATTTGTTAGAAATGTTTCTATGATATAACTATTCCAAACATGTTTGGATCATATATATATATATATATATATATATATATATATATATATATATATATCTTCCAACAGACATGAAGTAAATGCTGTCAACATTCCATTTCGTAAGGGGAAAGCAGCATGCTGAAATTAACATTTAAGTGTAACGAAGTGGCTGGAGCATTAAATTTGGAAGTATGGCACTGAGTCCTCTGTTTTATTCACTACCCGTGTGTGATGCCTGAGGAAACTCCATTTTGTACTTGTGTCCTCCATAGTAGCCATTGGCCTCTGCCCTAAATTCCTGAAATATGAGCTCCTAGCAGCCTGCACCCTTCCCAGTGTTGTAGCATGGCTGTTCTCATCCAAGAGAGGGAGATGAGGAAGAAGACTTTATGAATTTGAAGTTTTTAACTGAGCCACACAGACCTGGCTGGGGGCATGCACTGTTGTAACGACAAGTCTAGAGACAGCCTGAGCTGAGAGGGCAGGGGGTTTATAAAGTTAAAAATCATACATTCGTTACCTCCTGTTGACTGGGATGGTTGTTAGCAAGGATTACAGATAGAAATTTTTAATAAGAATAGGGGACAGTTGTGTCACCATCATGTTTCTGTTTGATCAGGGAGGGGATCAGAAAGCCTTGTGGTTACAAAAGCAGAAAAACACCTGGCAGCCCAAGTTCCTATAAGAACCACACATACCAGAGTGTCAGGCTGACCTCACTTTTAGCCTAGGAGCAGGTCAGGATTTAGCAAAAGTGTACTTGTCACGTTATTCCCTGCCTTGTCTTGGACATCCTAGCAGTCTGAGCTAGCACTCATCTGCTCTATCTCAATTATGTGAGTGTTGGTATCCGGTCCCGAGTTGCCCAAGGGGACTAGTCCAAGCAGGATTCAAAACAGCCCTTGCTTGCTGATAGTCCTGTTTCCTGTCAATCTGTCTGTCCAATTGTAGCAGATTTGTTAGCTTACAAACTGCACGTTTCTCCGGAGACCATGCCGAGTACTTCTTGTCTAAAGAAGAGTAGGTCCGACCCAACCTCCTTCTCTTCTGGAGGGCCATCTCAGCTAGAGAGTCAAATACCTCTTCTAGAGTCCTAACAGGGCATTCTAAAAATTTAAGGCCTTTGTCTACTTGACACTAATAATTATTAGGTTTGTTTGTTTGTTTTGTTTTTATTAACCTGGGGTAGAATAATTATATTGACATTTACAAAGGAGCATTAAGATATATAAAGTAGTAAGACAGAGAAAAACAAACATCTGAGTTCTCCAGGTAAAAATTGGTAATTAGGAATTCCAGCTTCTATCTTGAGTAGACCTTTTTTAAAACATTTTGTTTTGTTTGTTGTGTGTTTGTTCATTTTGACAGGTACTTGTCTAAGGGAGTCTGGAGGTCAACATGGCCTCTGGTATGCGGAAGGGTGCTATAGGTAGTCATATACCATGTGTGTTAGAAAAGTGACTCCTTCAGGTAGAGAGGAACTGGTTTCCTTTGGACCTACCATTCCAGGCTTTGGTAAGGATAAAAGGCAGCAAAGGTGGTAAGGTTTGGTCTATTGCTATGTATTATAATGCTAGGTTCTACTTCTCACATTTACAAGCTTTTGTTGTTCAAACCTTGTTCCTTGATTTAAAACTTGGTTAAATAAAATTGGCTACAGCCAGTTACTGTAGGGATTAAGGGTAGATGGTTTTGGAGTGACCTGGTTGGAGGAGAGAGACTAGAGGGGGAGGAGCAAGAAGGGAAGAAAGGAGGAAGCTGTCATGGCGGGTTGGGGGGGATGGAAGATGAACACATAACCAGGAGAAACAGCAAGTATCTGGGGTACACTGCTGTGAAGGTAGCCAGACAAGCAGTTAGAAGAGTAGATGAGGGTTACATCGCCTCCCCTCCCCCCAGTTGTCAAACCCAAATCAAATAAGCATAGTCTCATTTATTTGTGAGCCAGTCAGGGATAAGCTAAACTTGGTTATACTACATATACTCTTTTTCAGTAACTGCTTCTCAGCAGAAAATAAGACATCAGGGCCCAAGAAAGCTGGAATGCTGGTCTAAGACCAGGAGAGGATTCAGGCAATGGGGGATGGGGTGGAGGTGGGGATGGGGAGGAGGTGGTGAAATTGAGTGGGGGGTGGGGCTTTAGAAGTCTGGTTTGCTGATGCAGCCTGGAGAGACAAGGAGCATTGGACTAGTTTATATCAGCTTTCAGCAAGTCTAGGACTCTACAGTATTACACAATCACCTAGGGCTGATGGTCCCTTTGGAGAAGTCTGTAGTTTACAGCTGACTCCTGGATGATGCTAATCATTGGCTATGACAGATACAGACTAAGGACAGAGTAAAGCCAAAGAGCTTAGTAGAAAACCTTACATTTGAGAATTTCAGGCCTGTGGTCCTGACAAGACCAGGGGAAATAAAAGGTCCACCCTCAGGGATAGGCAGTAAGTAGACAGAGAAACTTAAGCTGTGGACTGACAAGACAGGAGCAGTTAGCTGTCTGTAGTCCATTTGACTTGTGACAGGTGGAACCAAGTCACACCTCTCTGAAGTTTGCATGAATTTACCAAAGTTTATATTAAAAAAAAGAAGATAAAAGCTTTAGATATATTAGCATGACTATTGTCTGTAATCTGCATTGAAGGCTATATTGTAGAAAAACAGTTGACAAGGGTCTGTAACGATCTGGAGGAGATGCATGTCTCTGAGCCACAGCAAAAGCTTGGGGACGCAAAACAATGATTCCTGGTTAAAACTGTGTGTGTGTGTGTGTGTGTGTGTGTGTGTGTGTGTGTGTGTGTGTGTGTATGTGTTGTATAAAATATGTTTTCAGTACAATGAAAACATTTTTAAGTCTACATTTAGAAAATAACCAAAGGAAATGTAAAGTTTGAGCCTACAACTATGATAATATTAGTCAGTGTTTTACCCTGGCTGGATCATTAGTTTATTACAACTCCACTGATTAATATGCTAAAACTCTGAACCTTTGAAGTATTAATATTATGCATTATCTTTTTAAATATGAAGCTTATCAGCAAGGCAAACCTGTCTGTGAATTTACATTTTTCACCAGGAGACCTGGTAGTTCTAGAAAAAGCCAGGCCTCATTTCCACATGTGCAATGGACTGACACCGTAGCTGCTGCCCAACCGATGAAGGCTACAGTCAGCTCTCAACATCATCAGACAGGCCAGGCGTGGTGGCACACGCCTTTAATCCCAGCACTTGGGAGACAGAGGCAGGCGGATTTCTGAGTTCGAGGCCAGCCTGGTCTACAAAATGAGTTCCAGGATAGCCAGGGCTATACAGAGAAACCCTGTCTCGAGAAACAAAACAAAAACAAACAAACAAACAAACAAACAAACAAAGAAAAACATCATCAGAGATCCAAAGAGGAGAAATGAGAGCAGGAGGTAGAATCCAAATCGTCTCAGTATCAGTTAAAATGACAGAGCCTGCTACATGGATGGTTAACCTAGATTTCTCTATGGAGCTCTTGGTTTAATTGAAGGCAGAGTGCCCAGGGCCATGCCAGAACAACTTCAGCCTTTGGATAACTCTCAGAATGGCATTAATTCTTTGCTTGTCCCGTGGAACAGTATCAACCCTTAGCTTCCAGTTCCAGAAGATCCTGAAGTCTCCTGTGGGTGAGGAACTTAAGAGACAAGCCTATTTTGGTGAGGCAAAGAGGTACAGTCAGTTCTCTAGGGTCCTGCTTTTCCACAATTCTGGCACTGGGGGTGGCATGGGGCAGTTTACCTAGTGGTTAGCATTACCACAGTCTAGGTGGAAGAGGTTTCTTTGGAGTATACCTTAAGGTTGCTTCTAGAAGCTGGTATTTTTGTCTATTGTAGGAAGCTTTTTCTTTCTACTGAATATCTTAAACACCATATTCATCAGATCTCTGAAAAGTTTCAGAGCCATCTATTACTTTTACCTGATTTTAAACAAATTTTACTTGTTTTTAGTTACTTGTTTACTTGTTTTAGGCTTAACCTTGAAAACATATACCAAAGGTAAATAAGCCTATTCCTGTAAATAAATTACATTTGTATTTACCATGATTACAAACATAGTTTTGAGCATATTAAAGAATGTGATCATTTATAAGGTAACTGGTCACTAGCTTGCATATCCTAATTATTTTGAACAGTTCACAGCAAGTTAGCAGCTTTTACAAGTTTAGAGATGTATAATTTTAGCCCTGTTAATTTAATTTTACTATCTATCTATCTATCTATCTATCTATCTATCTATCTATCTATCTATCTACTTGCTTGAAATTTTACAGGTCCCTCACAGTGGTCTTTCAGATCCTGAGAGAAAGAATGTTTATATTTCAGCAAGAGTTTTGAGTATCCATCACCTTGAGTGGGGGAACATTTTTTTGTGTCCATTCTAATTTTTATATAAATTCTTTTTCATTAAAATATGTACATGAGATATAACAATAACAAGTAAATTTACACTGTAATGTTTTTACCCATGAGGCTATTAGACAACATCTGGGGCCTTTACTCAGTATAAATAACAGTTTTCATCACTGTGTAGGTGGACCTCTCCTTATTCTTAGTTTTCTTTATTGATTTTAACTATATCTAGTGAGCTTACAAGTTTTAAAGTACAGAGAGTTTATATAATCTTGAGATAAATTTATATTTTAGCAAAAGATTTAGGTTTTAGAGAGTTAAATAAAACAAAACAAACAAACAAAAAAGGAGTATGAGATAAACAATAGTAATTTCTATTGGGAAATCCTCCACATCTTAGCTATTTTAGGGCACATGGTGTCTTTTCCTGGTCTGCTCTTCTTTTTTCTCTCTCTCTCCTACCAAAGTTAGATGGCCATTTGACTTAGACAGAGATTTGAAGAAACCTTTAAACAAGCCAGCTTAGATTGGGAGAGATAGGATATAAATCAACTCCAGAGTGAGCTTTTTCATAAAGTAGAACAGCATGAAACTGTATTATCCATACCCTCAGAGACATCTGAATTCCTGCAAAATTGAATCAAGTGACCAAAGCCAACAAACCAAGAAGGCTTAGAAATAGATTTTGTGGGACTTAAACAGCAGGCTCCATTGAGTCAAGGAGAAGAATAAAGACTGGGCAAGCTATAGGAGAGAGCGGAAAGACAGAACTGCAACAAAACCAAATATAAACAGTAATAATAATCAGGCAAACAATAGCCAGCCATCATGTTCTCATTCATCCAACACTGTAAACTAACAGCTGAGGGCATCCAGAGGTAGGAAGTCACCTTACCTACATTTGTCAATAGAACGTCCCCTGATGACATGTAACCCTGGGCTGATCACTCAGAATACACTCACCAGAATCCAGAAGACCAGAAAATATAGAAGCCTCAGAGGGTCAAATTAGGTTATCTTTCTTAGAGTGAGAATAGATGCCAGGCCAAGGCCCCCAATGTGGTAGCTGGGCTGTTCTCATTCAAGAGAAGGAGGTCAGGTGGCGCTCTTTATGAATTTAAAGTTTTTACTGAGCCACTCTGGCCCAGCCTGGAGCATGCACTCTTGTGACTACATGTCTAGAAGTGGCCCCCAGCCAAGTGAGCCACAAGTTTGATACCACCTGTTGATGTAGCTGTGGTGGCTGTTAGCAAGGATGACAGGATGTGAACTTTTAATTAGAATAGGGCACAATTGTGTCACCGTGGTATTTCTGTTTGATTGAGGATCAGAAAGTCTTGTGGTCATAGAAACAGAAAAATGCAGGTAAGGAAAAGTTCCTGTAAGAATCTTATATATCCTAAGGTTAGGCTGGCCTCAGTTTCACCCTGAGGTCACATCAAGATTTAACAAATACATTTTTTTCCCCTCACTTCACAAGGATAGTGTAGCTGCTGTGAGACTGTTACAGCTTGCCATGTCTTCTGTAAACCTACTTATCATTGTATGTAGGAGAGTAAGACAGATCCTTCCTATGTGCAATGAGACAGACAAGTTCCTCATATAGCTGAGAGAAGTGAAGCAGTTTCTCACACAAATGGAAATTTCACAGAAATGAGATAATTGTGGTCTCCACTTTAAAAAAACCCTTCCATTAGTCCCTTCTGTGAAGCACACCTTTGATTTGATTTAAAGACTATCTCCTTGCTAACATTTTTAAAGATTAACTATGCTAATTACAATTTGGATTAAATCTGTGGTCTTTTCCAGTGGTCTCAAACTCTGTAACACAAGGATCAGGGCATAAGTAATTTCTCTAACTCATAAAAAGCAGTTATTTGAGGTGGGGAATACTACCACATCCATTTCAGAGGTTAGAAATCTAACAGAGAACAAGTGTTTTTTCAAGACCACACAAATAAACTTCTAGAGATGAATACAAAATCTTCCTGGCTGAATCCTCAACATGCAAGGCTGTGATTCTTTGAGTCACTTGCTTATATATGTGATTCTTGTAATGGGTATGTCCCACATTTCTTATTTCATCTCAAATTCTGTTAGAATATCTTATACTATGCTAGATATGATAATTCTTACTTTTGTATAAAGAATATTTAATGTTTTATTATAAGAAATTCATAGTTGACCTATTGTTATGAAGTGCCCACCACAAAATATCACTCAAACACTGTTTATAGCATTGAATGACTTTGTTACAGTTGGTTGGGACTACACTCAGGTATTCTGTAGTGGCAAGGATTTAGAGTAAGAGGTTTTTTTTTTTTTTTTTATCACATTCTTGTATCTCACTGGGTAGTTACAGGAGAAGGTTTTGTGCAAGCAAGAAGTTTAACAGAATGCTAGATGGTGCATCTTGACCTCAGGTTTCTAGAATAGAGTTGGGTAATTTTCCATGGAGCTTCCCATCAAGGAGATCAGATTCTATTCAAACCTAAAATGGCCTCCACAAGAATACAAGATGAATTACCTCTAAGTGTTTCGCACTGTTACACTATATGCTCAGCAGAATCATCCCTGGAAAGATTTTTGAAATTTACCAGGTTAGTTTTTGATGACTAAAATGACTGGGTATAAAAGTAACAGGTTAAGCCAGGTGGTAGTGGCACATACCTTTAATCCCAGCACTTGAGAGGCAGAGGCAGGTAGATTTCTGAGTTCGAGGCCAGCCTGGTCTACAGGGTGAGTTCCAGGACAGCCAGGGCTATATGGAGAAACCCAAACAAACAAACAAATGCAACAGGTCAAAAATTAGATAATAACTGGGTATGATGGTTCATAACTGTAAATGTAACACTCAAGACACTGAAATCTGACAATCAGAATTGAAGACCATCCTGGGTAATGTAGAGAGTTGAAGGCAAGCCTAGGCCATGAGACCCAGTCTTATAAATTCAACAGTGACATCAAAATTGATGACGATTTTGAACAACCAGAAGTCTCTAACATGGATGGATGAATTATAAATTGCTACAACCACTTTGGGAAATGATCTTCATTAAGTGGTACTTCTACATCTTGGTGTATGTCCAGTAGATTTACTCATATGTGTTGGAGAAATGGTTCAGCACTTAAGAATGTCTATTGCTCTTTCAGAAGACCCATGTTCCATTCCTAGCACCTATGCCAGGTGGTTCAAAACAGCCTGTAACTCCACTTGTAGGAAGTGTGACACTCACCTCTGGCCTCAACAGCCACTAACATCCACATACCTGCACAGACACATGATTAAAAAATATCTAAATCTTAAAAAAAAAAAGAAAAAGAAAAAAGCAACCATATGTTCACCAAAAAGCACATAAAGATATTATACCATTGTCTTGAGTAGTCCTTGACTGGATACAAATGCCCATCAACAGCAGTGCAGGCAAATTGTAACATATTAATACAGTATAAATCCATATAAGAAGAGAAGTGATTAGAATATTGCTACACTCAACAATCGGGATGCATATGTTGAATATAAGACCAAGAGAAAGAAGCTAGGCTCAAAAGATTACAAATTAAATGAGTCAATTTATTTAAGGTTCAAAATCATAAAGAAAAAATGTCAGCCATTAGAGTATTCAATAGTGCTTGGGATATGGACAAGAGATTAGTGGTATTCAAAACAGAAGGTTTCCTGATCTAGATTCTGTTTATACTGGTATGTTCACCCTGTGGAAGTTTACCAAGCTGTATGGTTTGGACATGGGTGCTTCTGTGTATACTGCATCTCAGTGGTGGCCCAGAGGGTAAAAGTGTTTGCTGGACAGTCTCCAGAGCTCAGCGTGGAAAAGAGAAATAATGTCTACACATAGTCCTCTGGCCCTCGCACACTCTGGCATCTGTGCATACACACACACACACACACACACACACACACACACACACACACACACTATAGTAAGAAATAAAATATTTTTAAATTAAAAGAAAAAAACCAGTTATCTTAAAACACAAAACTTACTGGAAAAAATTACAATAAGATATTGACTGGGCAGAGTGCCCAGACTAGAAATTCTAGACCTGAGCACAGAGAGAGTTAAAAACTGCTGTCCAGGTATGCAAGTATTGCCAAAAATCTGCTGTCTTATTTTTCCTTGTACTTTCCAAAAGCATCCTGGGATGGCAGAACAGAGAAGGGGGTGGGAGAGGGGACCACTAACACTGAGGATGTTTGAAAAGCCCACATGGAAAACTATTTTATAAGCTTCCATATATATATTTTGAGTTCACTACCTAATTATGTTTGTATAACAAAACTTAGAAAGCATTCAGAATTGGTACTGTTGTCTCCTTTAAATATCCCAAAACTAATGAAAAGAGGTTATGAGCTGGCCCCTAAGGTTATGAGACCCAAATGGTTTATGAGAGAATCAGGGGAAACCAGTCAGTTACCTCCATAACCCAGTAATTGATCTCATAAAGGCACATTTCAATATTTATGATATCAAAACAAACCATTGAATTTATAACCTCATCCAATGAGCTCTGTGAGCTTTTACTCAATTCTGAGTTTTGAGAACCTAGGGCAGGTAAGGTTCTGCCATAGAGAAGATACTCATCATTTGCCGCATGGGTTCGCGGTTACTTACAACAGACTGGCGGTGCTTTTTAATTGCTGTGAAGTGTTTAGTTCCCACTAGCTGCGGTCACGAAAGCTCTTACTTCCGTGGCCTCCACGCTTTTCCTTGTTTAAAGGCAAATCTACCAAGAGGGCAGGACTTATCACTCAATTCACTGCTGCTGGGAAAGGCAGAGGTTAGAAAAGGCTAATTAAAGATCCTTATCAAAGATGAGCAAGAAAACCATTGGAATGGAAAGCTTCACTATTGCCTTTTGTCACAAGTCACATTCCAAATGTGAGACATCTCACTGTGAACACTTCCAGGTCGCCAGCGGCTCAGAGTCCTCTTGGCATTGGTCTCCTGAGTCTTTGAGCAGTGAGGTGATGACTTGGATCACTGACAGCAAACGGCCTGTGGAGCCGCTGATGGGTGGGTGCAGAAAAGCTAAGTGGGGTTACACTTGGAACCTACAACCGGAGTTCTGCAACTGCTGGACCAATCACGCCTTTTTGCTCCCCACTGGACTTATTCAGCCATTTGAGTTGATGACCCTTGAAGTGCATGACCTGATTCAGAGAGAGGTTTTGGTGTTAATGTTGTTTAGTGGGCTTTAAAGGAATAATTCAGAAATTACAGATTTCTACCACCCTAGTTGATATGTCAAAACATTACCAGTGGCTGAGGAGCTGTGTCAGAAAGCAAACTGAAAGAAAGGCTGGACTTAAAAAGGTTTTAGATATCAGAGTGGTAGAGGATAGATAATTCTGAAACCATTACTATAAAATTTACCTGCATTCAGTAGTGAGTCTGACAACCTTATAAGAAGACCACCCGTCTGCTGTGATCTTCCTGCCATCAACTCTGCCTTTAAATGACACTTGAGCAGCTCGGCTCACCTCAGTTTCCTTGATCTAATTAAAAATCCAATAGTTCCTTTAATTTTTTTCTTTACATGTTTTTATTCATAGTCACTTTTGTTTTGTTTTCTGGAGCTCTGAGACCGAGTCTGGCCATATTTTCCTTGATTCTCATCATTTCAGTTAGACTTACTATTGTGAATGAACCAGCCACAAGCCTGAGTTGTCAGAATGTTTGCCTAGAAGCTGCCAGAGTTCTAAGGCAGAATTCCCGCTTACTTCCTTATACAAAGATCCACTCATTTGCAAAGAGCAGAGTGGAAAAAAGAATCATAACCTCCTAAGTGACTCTGTGTATCCCAGACTCTGTCCTCACAGAGGACAGATTTCTGTTATGAAAACACCTTTTAAATAAATATTGGTATACTTTAATGAAGTGGCAAGTCTTTAAGTGCCCAACCATTGTGCTAGTTAAGGCGTATTAAATATTCAGATTGCGCGTGCGCATCTTTCAATCATGAATCCACAGTTCTTGGGCGGGTGCAGAACTGCGCATGCACCGGCCAGGCCGGGAGTATAGAGTGGACTTTAAATTTTTACCGCTACTTTTTTTTTGTTTTTTGGCTTGCTCATTTCTGTGTCTCACTTCTTGACTGTTGAGTTCAAGATATTAGTGGTCAATACATCATAATGTAAAACTCAAACACATTTGTAGCTCATCAGGTGATTCTTCAGAGGGAGAGTAGAACACACGGAGCAGGAATCTTAATCCCTCTTGGCTCACGAACTCCTTTTTGCCTTAGAAAACATTTACACTACTCTAAATATGCAGGTATGTAAAGTAGGGGACGCCAATGAAGTTTGCTGACAATAAAACATGCAAATGTGCATTTAAAAATAATCTTTCACTATACAATATACATAGAATTTTACCACTTATTAAAGACAAAAGTGGATCGGCACATTGCTGAGATGGATGTCTGCTTATTTTACATAAAGAATGAAATCTTGGCTGAGTATAGGATCCTGTAAGATTCAAGAACATTTTAAACATGTTTTCAGAGTTGAGTGATAATCTGAGTTTATAATCAATGCCATATAATATATCATTTATGATATAAGAAAAATTAGAAAAAGGTATATACTGAGAGGGCAGTAAATGTCACATAATAAACTCCCTGCTGTTTTCCAGTGTTCTAGAATATTTCTTAACCACAGAGTTACATCTCAACTGTTAAAACCCCCATTGTACTTCTGTGTGTCTTCATTCTGTAATTTCTAGTTTTCTAAGTTGTACAGTAGTTTCTTATCCTGAAAGCTGATTGTTATGTTAACTATTTATTGGGAATTTCTAGCCCACCTTTGATCACTTAGTTCCCAAATAGAAGACACAAAACCTTTTATATTTATAATAAGCTTAAAAGCACCAGAGCTGGCAGATATCAATTCTTTAGGCTATTTTGTCGCTTCTCTGTCAATAACCTCGAGATATTACTTGCCATGTTCCACCTGGGGCTGCTCTTATGCTGACTGGCCAGCCCTCCTGCCTAGGTCTCACAATTTCTTATCCCATGACATCTTCTTCTCTCTCACCAACCTCATGGTCTCTGCTTCAGACTCCAACCCATGTAACAGAAGCCCCGCCTACCTCTCTGTTGTCCAGCTATTGGCTGAAGGAATCTTTATTGACCAGTCAGTGCTAACTTGAGGAACAGGTTACATACATAACATCTTTTGTTGTAGTTGAGGGTTTCCTCAGCCCTGGAAGCAACCAGACCTGGAGGGCGGGTGGTGGTGGTGGTGGTGGTGGTGGTCGTCAGTATTTAGGATTGCAATACATAGCAACAGACCAAAACTCCACAGCTGATAGATGAAAGGTTTCCCCTGCCAGTACCACCCAGTCTTTTGAGACAGCAGAGCTCAGCTGGAGAACATCCACGCCAACTAACTGGGTTCTAGAAGGCACATCCTGACTCAGTCCACGGGAGCCAGCTTTATCTCACCACAGTAAGCACGAGTGATAGTCAATCTTTATAAAGAAAAGGTTCTTTCAAATCGTGGTTTTAAGGCTTTGATCCACAGTCATTTGTCATTTGTAACTCCAGCAGAATATCACGACAGAAGAGTGATGGAGGAAAACTGTTCTCCTCTTGGCTGGAAGGTGAAAGAGGAAAAAGAACTGCTGAAGTCCCAGTACCTCTGCAGGGCTCAGAGCCGATGAGCTGAAAACTTCCTAGGCCCCATCTCTTAAAATTTCTACTCCTCTAAAGGGGGCTGTAGGCTACAGAGTGGCCACCAAGCCTTTGTCATGTGAGCCTTTGGAATGGAGGTTTTCCTAAGCAGACTACAGCAACCTCCTTATCTAACTTCTATGTATCAAATATTAATTATCTGACCATTCTAAATCAACCCTATCATAAAACACTCAGATTCCTCACTTGATGTCCCAAAACTTGTTAGAATGACTCTATCTCCCAACTCAGCGTTCATCTGCCTCACCTTTCCTGCAGATGTTCCTAGCTTCCCACGGGCTCCTGCTGTTGTCTCTGCCTCTGCATCTCACCCACTTCTGTGTTTCCCACTTGACCCTGTGTGGTGTGGTGTGTTCAAATTCCAGTATGGAGGAATAGTAGGAGGTGGATCAGGACTAAGACACTCCTTTGTTTGGTATTAACCACTCCTTGCCATCTTTTGGTTATTGCTGAGTTATGATGCTGAGGACGCAAGCTTTGGGACATTATTTGCTAAACGAGTAAATTTCCACTGTTTTTAGCACAAGGACAAAACAATTGATTAATCAGTAAAAGTTCCAAAGTGGATGGGTTTGGGTGGATAATGTTTTCGCTCTAATAGAGCTTTTCTGATTTCCTACCTGGAGGAAGGTGTGACACAGAAGCACAGAGCACAGAGATTGACAGGCAGTTTCAGGGAAATCATGGCTGACACTCAGTTTCTTGTAGACATTCTCTTTACTAAGGAGCTGACAGAGTTTCAAAGATGTGTACAATCTCGTGCACATGGTGGATATGCAAGCTGAAATACACAACAAGAGGTAACAGAGAGTGGGCTTTGCCAAGCATCTATATCTCTGTTGGTTAAAATGCCAAGTAGTCCATACAAAGAAGAAAAGTTCAAGCATCCCTCCCTACTGGGAGGTGCTAGGTTTTCTAAAGGAGTTCTCTCCTTCTGGTATCTCAGAACTACATACCTTACTCTCATACTCTCAGTTGCAGAGAGAGCCTCCCATCCCATAAGTCTCTGCCTCTTCCTCCTGCATCTCCAAGGTTGTCAGCTAGACCCAGCAGAAGAAGCAAACTTCAAAGTAGCTTATGTGTTCAGAGCAGAACTGCCCGCAAGGCAAGAGACACAGGGTCCTTTCTGACCGTAGGAAGGTACCCACCTGCTGCCTTGCTACTGCTGCGGCCACATGCCTGATGCTTAAGTATANCCATAAGTCTCTGCCTCTTCCTCCTGCATCTCCAAGGTTGTCAGCTAGACCCAGCAGAAGAAGCAAACTTCAAAGTAGCTTATGTGTTCAGAGCAGAACTGCCCGCAAGGCAAGAGACACAGGGTCCTTTCTGACCGTAGGAAGGTACCCACCTGCTGCCTTGCTACTGCTGCGGCCACATGCCTGATGCTTAAGTATATGCCTTGCCACTTTTGTTTTTAGTTTTAAACTTTTTGTCTTAAATATCATATGTATGTGAAGATCAGAGAATGACTTTGAAGATCTGGTTCTTGCCTTCTACTATTGGGTCCTGGGATTGTATTCAGGTTATCAGACCCAGTGGCAAATGCCTTTAGTAGCTGAGCCATCTCCTTATACCCCTTTCCTTTAAAATCTGGCTACCTATAGGATTTTTTTCTCTATCTAGCAGTTTGCAAAGTATTGTATTTATGCAATGTTGTTGGGAAGATCCTTTAGTATGAGTGAGTGGTACTTGTGTATGTTACATACTTCAGAGAAATCATCAGAATAAAAGAATTATAGCTATTAAATTATAACAGAAATGAAAGCAATAAAATTTTAATCAATCTAAGGTCAGCATAAAAAGAAAAGAAACAGAAAGAATAGAAGTGATAAATGGAAAACCAATAATGACACCAAAGAGTCAAGCCTAATTCTTTTGGTTCCTGTATTAAATGTAAATGCTATATGCACATTAGTAATACTGCAGAGATTCAAACAGATGTTCCTGGGACACTGAGAACAATTTAGAGAACTCTACATGGAAGCAAATAAAAGTTTACATTTCCTTATTAAAATAAAATGTATAATTCATTTGTTATATCCTATTATATCATATTATGCCATTTATCTCATCAATGTGGTGTAACTTGGGAAGAATTTGTTCAAAGAAAGAAAACTCTGAACCCTTGGAAGGCATGCGGTCTCTTTGTTGAGAGATTTTTTTTTTTTTTAACCATCATGATCTGTGAAGGTTCAGAGATGATCATTGCTATAATTTTAGCTTTTGCCTGAATTTACAAAGAAAAAAAATACTGGGTTTATTTTATTTTTGGATATTGTCCATATATGATATTTCCCCAAGGCCATGATCTACTGAAAACAGCTTCTAAAATTGGAATTAGTTGGACTATTAAACATCTCTGACCAGCTGCTAGACAGCAAGTGGGCGACAGACAGCCAAGGCCTTCCCAAAAAATATTTTTAAATTTAATTTTTGGTGGCAAAATAAATAGATCTAAACATTTGGCTGAACAGTATCATTGAGTGTGAATGTACAGGACACAAAATGGATTCTAATTGATTTTATATTCTTAGAGCTATCCAAGGGAGGTCTGTCTGCAGGAAATGAGGAATGTAGGTCTACACTATTAACATGCTCTAATATTAACATGCACTTACCTATTGACCTTCAAATAAGTTCTTATTTGTAGTTCCTTAACTCTCATTTCCCCTGAACACCCATACATTTTAACTTCTTAATAATTCTCCTGTGTAGTATAATTTTAATATGGATACAATTACAACTCCAGAGTTTCTTCTCTAAAAGTTTTAGTAAACTTGATTTGCACATTGGAGTCTGAAAATGTCCCCCAAATATCAAACTATCCTGCACAAGGCTCAGTCTTGCTTTGATTAGGAAATGTCATCATTTGAACACTTTAGAAACACAGTTAATGCCCTGCAACACCGGCTCCCAGGTTCTTCCGTCACAGACATTACACATTGGTAACTTTTTCTGGCCAATGTAATATGCCATCACCATAGGCAAGATACCTGGCAGCTTCTAATGTGTTTTGTGCCATCTTTTTCTGACATGTAAATTCTACGTGTGAAATACTTTGAACTATGTCTAACCTTAAGAAGCCAGACCATATTTCTTATTATAATTGAGTCAATTCAACCAAAGATTATAAAGATCTTGTCACAGGACTACTCAATCTCTATAAAACAGGAGACACTCAACTTTGAGTGAACAGTTTTCTGCTACATATTCAAAGAAGATGAATCCCTTAGCAAATATTTTAAGTTCAGGGCTTCAAATAGCAGCTCTTGGATTTTCTTTCTTTCTTTCTTTTTTTTTTTTTTCAAATTATATTCTGGGAAGTATTTTGACTTACAGAGTAGATTTAGACATATGGGCTGCAAATATATATTTAAATATCTATGTTATATACAGATATACATAGTATTTATTTTACTTTGTTAAGAGAAAAAGATTAGAAGTCAGTCCTGTAAGCTAACCTCAGTTTCCCCAGCCTTGATTAAAAGGAGACTGAAGTTTCAATAATGAGCCTTCATATTCTAACCGTCTAGGAAGTTCAATTACTTTGAAATAGTAACTTAAACCTGTCTTCTCCAGTTCTTCAGTTATGATGCTTTTCTTCTGCTGCGTAAAGATAAAATAAGGACAGTGAACAAAGATAATAAAGATTTATTTACTTTTGTGTGTATGGGCATTTTGGCTATAGTTATGTCTGCTCACCATGTGTTTGTCTTATGTTCTCAGGGTCCAGAAGAGGATATTAGATACCCTGAACTGGAGTTACAGGTGAGTGTGATCTCATGTTCTCTGCAATGACAGTCAGTGTTCTGAACTGCTGAGCCATTTCTGAAGCCCAGTACATATATTCTTAGGATGTTTTTTACTGCCTTGACTGTTACTCTCAAACTCAGCCAACTGGAAAAATAAGAAAGAACAATGGACATTTCCTGTAACCCTTGCTGTATTGTTTTAATTTCTTTTTAATTGTAAATGTCATTAGTAATGTTTGTGAGTGTGCGTTTGTGGTTGCTTCAAAGTTCTGTAAGAAACCTACAAACAAAAACAAAGACATCACACCACAACAAAGAACCCAAACCCTCCATTTTTAGATTGCTTCTGTGTTTTGTCATCTCTCTCTCTCTCTCTCTCTCTCTCTCTCTCTCTCTCTCTCTCTCGCTCTCTCTCTCTGAGGGTTTTGTCATAGGCTTTGTCCTGAGCATGCTCAGTTTTAGACATCTGCTGCATTTTCAAACATGGTGGGCAGGAATGGCTTGATCCTCAGAATCTGGAGTTATAACTAGACTGTAAGGGTTAGAGTGTATGCTAAGCAGTAAGGAGGGATACTAAGGTCAGCATTCCTTCCCTGCACAGATAGACGCTCAGCTCTGTAAGGTTCACTAGCAGCTAACTTCAGTGAGAGTAGTCCGTGTTACACATTTTTGCTCATTGTTAAGTAATATTCCATCACGTGAGTATACATAGCCAATCTGTTTCTGTTTATAAACATTTGGGTTTGTTGCCAGTTTTTTAACTACTATGACTAAATTTGATGTTAACATTTATAAACAAAGCACTTTGGTCACAACTATTTTGTCATCAGAAAATTCTAATAAGGGACTTCCTTCTTATTGCATTTTCCTGTTTCCATTGAGACAATCCTGTGGTTTTATGACTTTATTCATATACATAAGCACTTAGCGAATGTCCTAGTGTCTCTCTTCCTCTGGCTGACAGGAACTCTGCCCACTCCACGGACAGTTAGGCGAATAGATAGGAAGGGAAACAAGAATGCAATAGGAATAAAACCTTTTTTATCCTCCCCTCCACCCCCCCCCCACTTGCTGGCAGTCTGGTTGGTGCCATGTGTGTTTGCACCCCCTGGCTACTTTAAATGACAAAGCATGAGGAGGTCCCAATCCTGAGGGTTATAGCAATACCTAGAGGGAGAACACTGTTGATTAAATTTAGTCTGTGAGTTCTTTTCTGAGTAAATCTCTGTGGACAGAGCTGCACCTTTAGTACTGAAGTGAGAGAGAATGTGAGTCTTACAAAGACTGATGGGAATTGCTATAAAATCTCAGTCTGTCTCTCCCTCTCTCCCTCTCTCCCTCTCTCCCTCTCTCCCTCTCTCCCTCTCTCCCT